>JAPKLY010000346.1:311454-411936 GCA_026898435.1 Prunella vulgaris | reverse complement strand
GCCACACGTCAAGTTATAGTGTTAAGTGAGGATAATAATATAATATACTCCCTCTGTCCAAGAGGAACTTGCAAGTTTTCCTTTTCGGGACGTCCCAGAGGAACTTGCAGACCCAAAAAAGGAAACATTTTTATAAACATCACCATCACAATATCTAAATATTTACACAAAATATCATTACATTTTCACTTTTTGGGCCCACATTACACTCAATCCAACTAACTTTTTCACTTTTTACATAAAATTTTACCAAATTAACCCTCAAAACACTACTTTTTTTACTTTATTCTACTTTTTTATTAATTTGTGTGCCCCTCCTCCCTTGCAAATTGCTCTGGGACGGAGGGAGTATATAGATATGCATAAGATTGTAGGCGGTGGAACAGGGACTAATCCCAAACCAACCCAAACACCTTTCCTTTTCACATTAGAAAGAAAGTGAGGCTGCGACGGATTGGGTTTATAACCCATTTTCTTTCACGCTAGTAAAGCATGTCATTTGCTACTCTTCTCCAGTGAGGTCGTGAAGAGTCTGTGACACCGAGGAAGAAAGGAAAGAAAAAAGAAAAGGGAATTCGACCCGTATTCGGTAAAATCCTAATTTAGGTAATTTTTGTGCATAATATTTAGTAGTGTTTTTATTAATTAGGCAAAAATTTACGTAGAATTAATTATTTAGTAGATTTGAATAATTTTTTGTAATTAATTGTTATTAGATACGGTATGAGAAGGCGTTAAGGTGCTTTAGAAGTTTATATTATCGATGTTTTTGCGGATTTGAGGTGTCGAGCAACTCTCGCTTTAAGTAAACTACACATTTACAAGGACAATCAAGGTTTAAGGTGGAATTTTATTTGCTTTGTCCATTTTAAATGTTCATGTAAATTTTATTGTTACTTGCTACATGATATTGACATATATATTGAATTATTGGGTTGCTTCGACGGTAATGATGTTGTAACTTTGCGGGGGACTTCGGTCCAGGAGGGTAAGCTCCTTGGAGGCAACTCCACCGTATACAGATTGACAGATTGACCAATATACATATGCATTTCTTTATGCATGCATGCATGTTATGTGAGATGATGATTTGATTTACTTGTGATATTTAATTGTGACAAAGGGAATCTCACTGAGCTAGTTGGTTGCTCATCCCAAATTATTTAACATTTTCCAGATTAAAGCGGGAGCGGTGGAGCAATGGTGGATTGCCTATTTTGCTGTTTAGTATTTAATATCAATAAATTAGTTTATAGTGTTTTCTAATATACTACGATGTTAAGTTTGGTTTTGACAGTTTTAGTATTATGAGTCGCATTGTATGGATAATTTGAGTATGTGCTTGTTACTTTAACTAAGACAGAATATACTATCTTTTGGTATAAATAATCTAAGTACTAATGCATTTTACTTTTATAATAATTATTTCCGCTGCAAAGTTTCAAAATAAATACGTCTATTTAATTTATCTTATTGTTGTTTGAGTGTGTTTTTATATATTTTGGTCTGCAAAAGCTTTATAAAAATAGGGATGTGACAAAAAAGATGCAATTATGACCCTAATCACACCCCCAAAATAGATTGTTGCTCATCCTCGAGCAATGAAGCGATAAGATAGGGGAATAATTGTATCAATGAAGCATCAAGCACAAGATCAAATGCCATGAAATCATCACTCAATATCAAGCAAGTCTAGAATGCAATCTCATCTAATCAACTATCAACAATGAATCAATAAGCAAGATATCAAATCAATGAGTCAAGATCCTCACAAGATAAGTGTTTAGCTCAACCCTCAAGTGTATAAGTTCACTCAATCATCACAACACATACACATACTACCATAAGCTTGGCTCAAGTCTAAATTCTCCACCACTTGAAATGACAAATCATTCACACATCAATGAGGACTTTTAAAGGTTGTAGTGTTGGCTCTTTGGTAGGGAAGGAACATATGGATAAAAGTGACTAAGTATGATTAGTAAAGCATAGAAGGAATCAAAGTAGAGATCATTAACCTCTTCATGCTCTTTCAAAATCACACTTTCAAATATCATTCTTCCCTTTCTGACAAGTTGAGATCATACTCATAACACAAGTCAATTTTGACCAATTTTTTGTAAAAAGTCAACCTTTTTCATTCCTTGCAAGCACTTGCTTTGAACCTTCTTTTCGCATCACTCCATGCATAGAATTTCTTTCCACCTTGGCCACCAATTTCTTCATCAAATCACCAATCTTTCTTCCTTCTTTTCACTCTACTAATCATAGGGACAAGAGAGTTCCAAAAAGGAAGGAAAATGGCTTAAAGTGTGGTTAGCCAAAGGAAAGGTCTATATGCACAAAATGGTAAACAATTGATCATAATATCAATGGTAGGCTAATATGGCAAAGTAGCTCAATATAAATCAATGAAATGCCTCCAATCATATCATGTGAACTCAATGTCTAGTGTAGCCTCAAATAAGACCAAAGCCAAGTTCTAAAGTATAATGTATGTGTGTAGAACTCACATCAAAGAATATCATTCGTTTAAGATTGAAAAGGGCATAAATAGGCTCAAAACTTACTGGTAATAGTTGATCAAGACTCATATCATATCAAAATGCTCAAATAATCAAAGTATCAAGAATCATAGAATCCATAGGAAACTAGACAAGACATGAATCAAATGATAAATCCACTACATCTAATCATAACTATCAACTCATCCACACAATCATAAACATATCTCATGCCACACTACTCTAAACTAGCAACAAAATGGCAATAATCAACAAGCAAAACAAGACATCATAATAGGCACATGATCTAAAAACATCATAGAAGCACTAGAATCATCCTAAACATAGCATTGTGATGAGATTTGTGAAACGAAGACACCCCCCAAATTTTTTTGGACCAAGGGTCTAAAAAGTTTGGCAAAGTGGAGAAAATGCAATGCATCAATCAAAGTACAAAATACCACAAGAATCACAATTAAGCTCAAAATAGCAATCTAAAGATCAAGCAAACTAAACCTAAGAATAGAAATAAATAGGGAGATAGGTGTAAAGACATACCTTGAGTTGGGATTAAGAATAGGAGAGTGACTTGCCACTTACATGAGAATTTCCTTCTTGGTCAAGTAGGAAGAATTTTCCTCAATGCATCCTTCTCAAGCTCACAAATGTCATTGCCAATCTAAAATTTGAAGAACGAACACCCTGTTGGTCCCAAAGGCAGGTTTTAGGGAAGAATACCTTTGAACAAGTCTAGAAGGGGGGGGGGTTGAATAGACTTGTAAGGATTCAAAAAACCTTTTCAAATTATTTGGCTTATTCAGAAAACCAGTAGACTACTTGAGGTAGTCTGAATTTGAAAGTAGTGCGCTGTGAATAGTGTGGAAACGTTTATAATGAAAATCAGCTTTTAGGTGATGTCCACAAATAAAAGCAGAAATAAATAAGATGAGACACAGGGGATTTATAGTGGTTCGGACCAACTGTCCTACATCCACTCTCCTCAATCCAACTTGGACTTGAGGGGCTCTCCACTAACTCACTTACTTACTCACTTACACACTTCGAGAGTACTACTCTCTTACAACTTGTCAATGCTACAAATGCAGTTGACTTCTCACAGCTTCTATAAAGCTTTTACAAATAATAAGTATGAATGGTGTTTTTGAGTGCAAGTGATAAATCTGACAGAGTTTCGACTAGCTTAATATGCATGTAAATCCGATACTGAAATTATCACTATTACTCTAATTTATAGGGTCAAATAACTAGCCGTTGGGATGGACTAGAAATCTGAGATCCTATAATCTCGTATTCAATCAATCATTGTGATTGATTGAATCTCCATCTTGATTCCCGTCAATCTTCGCGATCTACAATCAATCAAGTTTGTCCCCTTGATTGATTGATCTTCTATTCTGGGAATCTTCCTTTTATGTCGCAAGTCAACCCTTAAAACTGATTCCGAAGAATCTGGGCCGAGCACAAGACCTCAGCTGATCTGTCTCCTCAGCTGGTGTATTAGTCTGCTGATACTTGGACCTCAGCTGATGTGCAAGTCTGCTGGTGTGCACCTCAGCTGGTCTTCTTGACTTCGTCTGAATACGTCTTTTATCCATGGTCCTTGTCTTGTCTGCGACGTGCTCTCAGCTGATCAGCTCTTCTGCTATCAGCTGATGTTAACTTCTCTGATGATCTGCTCTCGATACTCCAGTGTCAGCTGCTTAAATCTTATGTCTTCTAAAATCGGCTAAGTCCACAAGGTCTCAGCTGGTCTTCTTTTCTATGATAGCTTCGAATCTTCTAGGCAGCAAGGTAGATTCCCCCTTACTCGAACCTATCTAATCCTAACTACTCATCAGCTGACTAATATGTTCAGCTGGTCCTATTACAAGCTGATTGGCTTATTATATCATCAAAACATCTAACACAGATATCCTAACACACCCCCCAAACTTTTTCGGATCAAGGATCCTAAAAGTTTGGCAAAGAGTGATGAAAATAGGATTTACAATGAATCAATGACCAATAAAGCATATATAAGTTCAACTAAACCAAGAAATCACCATATATAACAAGAGGCAACACCCCCAAACTAGGATAAATCATATTCACCAACCAAGGTAAGAAAACACACTACCTCATATGAAGCAACTCAAAACAAATAACACTATCTAAACTACAAAGCAAACCTAATAAGCAAGTAAATTTTAAAGATGGGTTGCCTCCCATCTAGCACTTGGATTTAACGTCCCCTAGCTGGACGACACCAATGTTAGCTAAATGGCCAAGGATATGTATCATTCCTCCCATTATTCAACAATCTCATAGCTTCAATATCAAGGAAACAAGTAGGATTTGTACCCTACACCCCTACTTTCCTTTTCAATTTGAACTTGTAAACACCAGCAATTTTCTCCTCATCTCTTCTCAACCTAATCCACCCCCATTTCTCACTATCAAACATATTCGAGAGGATTCTCAATTCAATCTTATGATCAACCAACTCAAGAGGTAAGATAAATTCACAATACACAACATTATCAATTAAAGCACAAGTAGAAGAGTCTACGGGTAGAGAAATGCTTATTTCATTTGTAGGCTCCTCCTCCACTTCATTTTGTTGTTCTTCTCCATTTATGCTCATGTTCCATAGTGGACATTCATCTTCTTCTTCTTGTTCATTCTCTTCTCCTCTTGAATCTTCTCCTTCCTTATCCTCTTGTTCTTTTTCTTTCACCTCATTCTTCTCTTCTTCAAGATTCCTATCAAGGCATACACAATGAGTAGGATACTCTATATTATCATAACAAGGAATAATATCATAATCAATGAAATTGTAAAAAGGATTAGTAAAACTCTTAAGATCGGAGGTATCTTGAGCATGAGTATATTTGATCTCTTCATAATCATTTTTATCTTCTTTGATCTCACTTAGGATTCCTCCTTTGCTACCATCAATATCAAAATCAATTTGATCATAAAGATCCTTGTACTCATCATGCTCATCCTCATCTTCATCATCTTCTTCACTTTCATCAATTTCTTCTTTTTCCTCTTCCTTTTCACACTCTTCTATTTCTCCTTCTTCTTCTAGTCCATCCTTCTTTTCTTCTTGATTCCTAATCAATGTAGCATGAGGAAATTTATAAGCAATATCATCATTAATAACAGGAATTTCATAGTCAATGTAAGCATGAGAAGGTTCAATAGACATTTGAACTCCAATATAATCTTGAATAGAAAGAGATTTAATCTTCTCATGATGATGATCATCTTCATTTTCCACATTCCCTTCTTCCCCCATGCTTTCCACTTCCCCTTCATCTTGATTATTACCCCCATCTTCCTCCTCACACATCTCATTGGCTTCGGTGATCAAGTGCTCCAATTGGAACTCCAAACTCTTGATTTGATGACTTTGAGACATGAACATTTCATCAAACTTCTTGTTTGTCCTCTCAAAGCACCTTTCATTTTCACTTCTCATTTCTTCCAATTTCTTGAGAATTTGAGCTAAATTGTCTTCCTCATAGCTTGAAGAAGTGTCTTCTTAATGGTAGGGCATAGGAGGATATGGAGTGTAGGAGCATGTATCTTGGTAAGGAGTGTAGGAATATGGATCTTCATAGGAATAGAAATTTTGATAGGTGTATGAAATTGGAGAATAAGGATAAGATTCTTCTTGTGGAGGTGGTGGTTGATATGGGTAAGGTTGATAGGTGTATGAACTAGGAGGATATGTGCCTTGTGGGAAATACGAGCAATGGTTGTATTTGCCCATCTCAATCGAGCTCACTCCAACAAAAATAATCAAGTATCAACACTCACCAAGAATAGTAAAAAAAAAACAAAGAAACAAAGAAAAGCAAAGTAAACATCAATACAAGCCTAACAAAGTAATCGTCTCCCCAGCAACGATGCCAAAAACTTGTTTGCCAAAATCGTGTAAGACTTCCACGCAAGTGTACGTGATTGTTGTTGTCGTGGCAAGTTAACCAAGTTAAATATCGAACACAGGGAAACGATGCGATATCAAGCAAGTATTGAATGTCTACAAAGGCTAATAGCTAGGAAAACAAAGAAAGGATCATGATTTCTATCTACTTCAACAAAGCAAAGTAAATCTAGCTATCACCTCAAGGAAGTGAGCAAAAGTGGTGTGTGTGCATGGAAGTAATCCTACTATGGTTCCTCTAGTGTCCTATCCATCCTAGCATGCAAAAGGTCTCTTGGTGTCTTAGTCAAGCCAACTATTGTCTAGATCTCTCTACAACACAAGCTAAGGTCTTGGTGTCTTAGTCAAGCCAACTAGTGTCTAGATCTCTCTACAACACAAGCTAAGGGCTCTATTGGATGTCTAGATCTCTCTACAACTCCCAACACTCCAATTAAGAGGTGTAGGCTAATATGCAATTCTCATTGGTCATACAAGCCAAATATCAAACACTTTGTATGCATAAAGTTATTATAGCTCAATTCTCATTTCATTGCTAACAATATAAGCCATACATTCCAATTAAACATCCCAAGAATTCATACAAGTCATTAATAAAAAAACTAATTCAACAAGATCACTAATTCAAGCAAGGATTAACAAAAGACTAAATTCACCATAGTATTCATACAACCATGCAACAAGGGATTAGCCCATGGCTAATTGGAATTGGAAATCAACAATTAACAATCTAAACATCATTACTAAACACTAAAACAATAGAATTCAAGAGAACTTACCAAATGTAGATGGAATTGAAATACAATCATCAAACATTCAATATGATAAGTCTTGATCCAAAGATAAAAATCATAAATCGAACCATAGAAACTAAGCTAATAACGAGACTAATCTAATGGAATAAACAGATTAAAGATCCAGTGGATGGATCGAAAGTAATTGTAGAGAGAAGTATGAAATCTAACTAAGAACCCACTAAGTAACCTCTAATCGATCTCTCTCTCTAAAACTACCTAATGATCTAACTAATGAATAATGATGGAATAATATTTGATCCTTGAGTATTTATAGTGCCCACAATGCTTGGTCCAATATGCCCTTCATTAAACGTGCGAAAAGACGAAACAACCCCTGATTTGGTGAAAATTCAGAGTTACGCACGAGTAAGATCGTGCGGCTGTGCGTGCGGTTCCTAGTCGCACGAACCAGAGGATCCTCGCACGAACCATAGCTTGTGGTCGCACGATCCCGTGCTAGTTACGCACGAGTAACTTTTCTAATTTTCGAGCAAACCTGTTTTCTTCATATCTTGAGCTCTAGAACTCCGATTGACTCGATTCTTTTTGCGTTGCGACCCTCTCTTTGAGCTCTACAACATGGTTTATCTTTTGCACCATTTTGGTAAACTTAAGAATTCTGGATTTTTACGAACTTACTCATCTTTCGTCGGGTTTGCTCGTTTTCACTACAAAACACAACTTTCTAGCCAAAAAGGGTTAAATGCAAAAAGTATAGCATTTTCGGGTCAAATATGAACATAAGCACATCAAAACCATAGAGAAATAGATGCAAAAAGATGCAATTATGACCCTAATCACTAATTTTATCAGAAATATCTTGCACAGACAAACAATTTTGAGGAACTGGCACACACTGGAGGATATATCCATCTCGAGGAAAGTAGCCTTCACCAACATTATTTAAGGAAGGCCTTGATCCCAATATAAAGCAGAACGACGTTGACACTTCCTGAGGCATAAAGGAAGAAAATTCACAGATATATCACCAGATAAAAGTTCTCGAGGCATTTGCCCAAAAGAGAGAACTGCCCCTACCAGATGCCTTTAGGCACAATTATCCCATCTTTATAGGCGATGACCATCCCGCCTATATTGATGATGCCGCCTATATAGGCGATGTGCATTCTCGAAGCTATAATCCTTCTTGAAGGTACGATTATCCCATCTTTATAGGCGATGATATTGATACACAAATTGTTTTCACACAATTCACTTAGCCTACAATTGTATAGGATCTTTGTAGTACGTAACCTTGACCAAGTAATAAAAATATCGAACCCTAGGGAGGCAATCTAGTGTAAGGAGACAATAAAATATGGAGTGCTACTAGACCTATGAAATCGATAAATATTTTTGGGTTTTTGGGCTAAACAAAAATAAAATCAAAGAAACTAATTAAACCAACTAAGATGAGTGATGTGTGCTTAGGGTAATGTCAATTAAGTGAGTTTCGTGACCTATTGTATCTAAGCCCTAATCTCGATTCATTAAACAACTAAACTAGAGAAAAACCCTCACTAAACTAAGTAAACTCAGCTCTCGCTTGTTATCCACTCAACCTAGTGCCTAATCGTGAGTGTTCTCGATGATCTATCCCCTCTCGGTGCAATAGACTTCAGAACAATAGCAATTTAACGGTTCATTCAACACAACGATACACCTAATAGAGCAAACGCAGCTCTCGATTGTTGCCTACTCAATTAAAATGCACAATTATAGAAGGACAATCCATTAATGCTCAAGAAATCCAACGTTTAATAATTTAATCATTCATTCCACTCAATCACACACTTAATCAAGAAAATGCAGCTCTCGCTTGTTGCTAACTTAATTAAAATGCATAATCAAATAAGAACAATCATGTAAGCCCAATTAATCAACAAATTAGGAATTCAATCATCTAACAAAACAAAATCAAAGCACAAACACAATAAAATCACTAATCCCCACTAAATATTCATCACCTAAAGCACAATAAAATTAGCCCATGATCAATCTCATCAAATACATAACAATAATAAAGCAATAAACTAAGAACATTAAAATTAAACTTCCAAATGAAATATATAGGAAAAATATCACCTCAATGGAGTTCCAATAGCTTCAATCTGGTAAGAAATTAAAAGAGTACACTAAAATCTATCTATAAATTGTAGAAAAATTAAACCCTAAAACTAGTGTGTGAGAAGTGGGGGAGAGGAGCACCTTCTTGCTTGGAGCAGAAGCTGCCGAATATGTTTTTGTTAATCTCCGAATATGTGTCAATCAAGATGTCGAGCATGGTCGATAGGTTACTCGCACGTAACTTGTTTTTACTCGTGCGTAACTTGTTCTTCACCAAATCAGGGGCAGTTTCGTCTTTTCACTCATTTAATGAAGGGCACTTTGGACTAAACAGTGTGGGCACTATAAATACCTCAAGGATCAGATTTTTAAGGATCATCTTCATTATTCGAAGTTCTTAGATTAGTTTAGAGAGAGAATTAGGTAGTTACTTAGTGGGTTCTTAATTAGCTTTCAATCTTCATTCTTCCTTAACTTTTGATCCATCCATCGGATTTTAGATCCGTTTGTTCCTGCATGCTCGTAGTGATTAGAGCTTCATTCCTGCGGTTTATTTTTGTATTTTGAGCTTTGGATCAAGACTTAGCATTTTGGAGGTTTGTAGATTGTATTCAATTTCTCTACATATAGTAAGAGTTCCTTTAATTCTCTTGTATTAGTTAATATTCATGATGATTAGAATGTTAATTGTTGATTTTCAATTCCAATTAACCATGGGCTAATATCCTTGTTGCATGGTTGTATGAATACTATGGTGAATTTAGTCCTTGTTAATCCTATGCATGAATTAGTGATCTTGATGGATTAGTTCTCTTATTAATGACTTGTATGAATGCTTGGGATGTTTAATTGGATTGAATGAGCCTATATTGTTAGCTATGATATGAGAATTGAGCTCTAAGAACTTTATGCATGCCAAGTGTTTGATATATTGCTAGTATGACCAATGAGAATTGCATCTTAGCCTAGACCTCTTAATTGGAGTGTTGGGAGTTGTAGAGAAATCTAGACACCTAATAGAGCCCTTAAGCTTCTATTATTAGAGATATCTAGACACTAGTTGGCTTGACTAAGACACCAAGAGACCTTTTGCATGCTAGGATGGATAGGACACTAGAGGAACTATAGTAGGATTACTTCCATGTACAGTTTACACTTGCTCACTTTTTAGAGGTGATAGTTAGCTTTTACTTTGCTTTGTGAAGTAGATAGAAAACTTGATCTTCTTTTGTTTTCATAGCTATTAGCCTTTGTGAACATTCAATACTTGCTTGATATTTCATCGTTTCCCTATGTTCGATATTTAACTTGGTTAACTTGCCACGACAACAACGACCACATACAGTTGTGTGGAAATCATACACGATTTTGGCAAACAAAGCATACATTCCATAGGCACATGTAAAGGTCATCTTCTCTTGGTCCTCCGGTGCAATCATGATTTGATTGTAGCCGGAGTAACCATTAAGGAAGCAATAATAGCTATATCCACACAAGTGGTGTAGCATTTGGTCCATGAAAGGTAGAGGGAAGTGATCTTTACAAGGTACTTTGTTTAATTCCCTATAGTCCACACACACACTCCAACCCGTGGCAACTCTAGTAGCAATAACTTCATTATTATCCATTTTTATAATAGTCATGCCACCTTTTTTAGAAACAACGAGCAATGGTGACACCCAAGGGTTGTCACTAATAGGAAAAATCATGTTAGCACCAAGCAACTTTAAGACCTCTTTCTTAATTACCTCTTGAATTATAGGATTAACACGCCTTTGAGGTTGGACTAAAGGTTTACAATTTTCCTCTAAACGTATTCTATGCATGCATAAGGAAGGATTAACACCTTTAAGATCATCTACGGTCCATCCTATAGCCGTTTTGTGTCTTCTAAGTACAAAAAGTAATTTAGCAAGTTCAATATCATCAAGAGAAGAGGATACAATTACCAGACACCTTTCGTCGTCATCAAGGTACGCGTACTTGAGGTGGTCGGGCAAAGTCTTCAATGCAATCCTCACCTCTTTCTCTTTTTCCTTGCTTGCTTTTTCTCCTTCCTTTGTTGCACTTTCCTCATCCTTGATTTCCATGAGCATCTCCTCCACTTGAGTATCCATGGGCCTTTCTTCTTCATTTTCTACACAATCATCAACAAAACAATCACTATCATTTACTTTATTGTAATTAGGAATTTCATAACTAGAAGTAAAGAAAGGGGTTTGAGCATCTTCAAATGCTTCTTGAATGCAAAGTTCGACCACATCAATAGAGTTGCAAGAAGAGTTCTCCCTTGGATGCTTCATGGCATCTTGTATTGAGAAGTGAAGTTCCTCATCATTAAGCTTCAAGGTCAACTCTCCTTTGTACACATCAATTATTGCATGTGCGGTTGCCAAGAAAGGTCTTCCCAAGATAAGGGGTATGTCCTTATCCTCATCCATGTCAAGAACGTAGAAGTCCACCGAAAAAATGAAGTCTTTGATCTTCACAAGGACATCTTCTATGAAGCCATTTGGGATTGTAGTTGAACCATCCGCAAATTGTAGGGTCATGGATGTCCCCTTCAAATGTCCTTGATCTAGGCTCTTGAAGATAGAGAGTGGGATCAAGTTAATGCTTGCTCCTAGATCACAAAGAGCATTACGTATCACACCATTTCCCATATCACACATAATGGTGAAGCATCCTGGATCTTTCTCCTTTTGAGGTAGCTTCCGATTCAAGATATCACTACTCTCCTTTGTTAACTTAACCATTTTCGGTTCATCCACTCTGCTTCTCTTGGCTAACAAGTCTTTCAAGAACTTAGCATAACTTAGAATTTGCTCCAAAGCTTCATAAAAAGGAATGTTAATGTACAACTTCTTGAAGACTTCCAAGAATTTACTAAACTTCTCGTCCAACTTCTTCTTAGCAAACCTTTGAGGATACGGAACGGGCACCACGGTCTTGGGTACCCCCCATTCAGCTACTTCAACCTTATTCTTCTTCTCTCTTTCTTCTCAAGCCCTTTTCCACTTAGGTATATATCTTTTCTCCTCTTTATGTCCACATTTCTCTCCTTCTTCCACAATCCCTTCTTGCACCATACTCTCCTCTTCCTTCCCATTTTCTTCACCTAATGGAATATCATATTCCATACCAACTCCAACATCTAAATCATCATCCCTTTCCTCTTCTACCCCCTTTTCACCATCATCATCAAAAGTAGGCATTCTTGGTCCTTCATTCCTTCTCCCACTCCTTAATTCAATAGCCTTACAACCTTCACTTAATTGAGCATGAATTAAAGAAGACTTACATTCTCGAGCTCGTTGTCCACATAGCTTTGACATGTGTCCCAATCGTACATCTAGATTTTTTATTTGAGCTCCTTGAATTTTGCAAGTTTCATCAAATTTCTTGTTCGTCTCTTCAAAATGCCTTTCATCTTCCCTTTTCATGTCATCGAGTTGCTTGACTATGAGGAGTAGTGTTTCATTGATGTGGCTAGAATCCCCTTGATTATAGGATGTAGAAGGTAGTGGGTTATGAGATGTATCTTGGTATGGGTAGTTGTGTTGGTAGGATTCTTGGTTTGAGTAGGTGTGAGGTTGATATATGTAAGATGTAGAAGAATTCGTATAATGTGGAAAATATGAGGAGTAGTTGTATCCGTCCATCTCAATTTAGCGCAATCCTACAAGAAATAGCAAGTATCAACACTCACCGAAGATAATAAATAATAAAAAATAACAAAACAACAAAACAACAAATTCAACTAAACAAAGTGGTCGTTTTCCCGAAAATGGCGCCAAAAACTTATTTGCCAATTTCGTGTAGCTCACACGCAAGTGTACGTGGTCGTCGTATAATCGGCAAGTTGACCAAATAATAATATCGAACACAGGAAAACAGGGCAATGTAAAGTAGATTGTTGTTTTAGAAATTGTATCTATGAAAGCAATAAAGGATCGAGTGTTTATCTACTAAGATTTGCAAAAGACTAAAGCTACCTATCACCTTTTGTCAAAAGTGAGCAAGAGTGAAGACATGCATTAGTGTAATCCTCCTACAGTTCATATGGTTCCTATCTCTCTTAATCATGAAAGATCAATTGGATAATAGATTAGGAACGAGCCTTGTTAATGTGCCTGGGTCTCCCTAATGACACTTAACACCATAATTGAGGTGACTAATCACAAAGGCAATTCTCATTGTCCTAAGGGAATTTCATCAAACACTTAGCATGCACAACCTTCAATGAAGAACATTCATGAAAAGCTCAATTCTCATGTCTTGCTAATTCACTAGGGTTCCAAACATTCAGTTGGCACAACCAAGCATTCATTCATAACATCAATTAAGAGAATCAATCATCCAATATCACATAGCAATCGTAAGATCAATAGAATCACCATACAACTTCATAGGATTCATACACCAATGCATTAGAAAATTAGGCCATGGCTAATTGAATGGAACAAACTACAATTAAGCTATCTAACATCATCATAACAATGAATATGTAAAGAAATTACAAATTTCTTACCTAATGCAAGAGAATTGAAATGACTATCAACTACCTTGAAATCTCAACTTGAAATTTGTAACTCGAAATGCAAAACCGAACTGTCAAAGTGTAGCTCTAATCACGACTAAGATGCAGGAACAAACAGATTGACGATCCAATGGATAGATCAAAAGTAATTAGAGATTGAATCTAAGAAAATCTAATAAACCCACTTTGGTAACCTCTCCTAAGTTCTAATCTAAGAAGAGTCTAAGAAAATGAAAATGAAGTGAGTGGAATTGTCCTTGCAAATCTGAGCTTGAAGTATATATAGTACTCTCCATGCATTGACCACAATACCCTTCATTAAAATGCGGAAAAAAACGAAACTGCCCCTGAAATTCGAGATTTTGCACTATGCACACGAGCAGGCACAGGTGGACGTGTGAGATCGTGATCGCGCGTGCAATTCTCACGAGGTCCTGGAGCTGGATGCACGATCATCTTCAGCTTGACGCGTGAGCTCACTTGCTGGGCGAGCGACCAAGGCTCTTCCGTGCCCCGTCGATCCTCAACATCCTCGTTTTCTTCATATCTTGAGTTCTAGAGCTCCGATTGACTCGATTATTTTTTTCGTTGCGAACCTCTCTTCAAGCTCTTCAACATGGTATATCATTTGCACCATGTGGATCAACTCAAGAAATCTTCACTTTATCGAACTTGCTCGTTTCTTCACCGTTTTGCTTGCTTTCACCTATAAACACAACTTTCTAGCCAACAACGGGTCAAATGCACAGAGTATATCATTTTAGGGTCAAATATGAACATAAGCTCATCAAAATCATGTAAAAATGGGTGCAAAAAGATGCAATTATGACCCTAATAAACAGCGAAGGGAAAGCCACAACAGATGAGATGCTTGCTTTACTTTTAAAGGAAATGGAGAAGATGATAATGAACACTGAGAGGTTTGACACAAATTCCAAACTAAAGACATTGGGGTTTCAATTGGAGCAAATGACCAGTTTTTTTGGCTGAGAATAATTTTTTAAAAGAAGAAAAAGAGGGCCCAAGCGAAGTGGATAAAGATGTCATTCCACTATCCAAAGGAGATGTAGAGGAATGTCCCTTGATGGATACGAGTGAACCTGAGAAAGAAAGTCAAGAAAAAATAGAAGAAGAATTTGAGAGCGAAATGAGCAATCCTGAATTTTTAACCTTTTCTACTTTACTTAATATTATTCTTATTGATTTTATTTTGTCTCCTTACATAATCGATGGAAAAGTTGAATTAAAGAGAATCTTAGGGATCCTCGAGAAAAGGGAGAAGAATGGATGGAGTTGACGGTGATAGGAGAAAAAGTAGATGCATGTAAACTTAGAGGGAAGAGGAAGATTGGAAATTGGAATACTCATTGTATGAGCTTCCTTGACTTCGAGGCTAAACGATTGAGATACAATGGCAAGGAGGACCGATATCCTTGGCCATTTCGATGAGCATATGAGGTATCGTTTGGCACAGGACATTAAAATAGCGCTGAATGAGAGGCAACTCATTTTCTTTAATTATTTTTGTTTATTTTTTTAGTTTTTTTAATATCTTTTGGTTAGATAGTTGGTTAATCCCTATTTCTCTCTTAGTATGTGGTTTGCAGGTTTTGGATGGTTGCGTGCAGAAAGGAAAAAAGAGAAAATGAATTGTGCCGAATTGGAGAATGGGTTATTTGGTGTAGTTTGAGGTACCACGAACTCAAACATAGAATTGCATAGCAATCTCTATGTTTGGGGGAGTAATCATTTTTACTATTCTTATGCTTACACTACACAGGCGCACATACTTTGTTCTTGTTGCTCTAGTTGATGATTGTGATCTCTTTGAGTTGTGGGAATGTGCCTGAAAAAGTGTTGAGTTGTTTTGCTTTGATATGAGTCTCAGATGGACACCCCGGGCTCAAACTTAGAATTGCAGAGCAAGTCCTAAGTTTGGGGGTGTATGTTATATTTGATTGGACTTCTACGCATTTGCACAGGCGCACCTACCCCTTTTTTGTTGATTTTTTATTTTGTGGTTGAGATGCTTGAGTTTGTTGAAATTTATAGATACATGAGGATTGAATGGGGTGATATTAGATTGAGAAGTGAATATTTTTATTGAGTGAAGTACACCTGAGTTTTCATTGTGTTGAGTAGAGTGTGTAAGTCATTGATGCTTTGATGCTAGAAGTTAAGTTGAGATAATTTTGAGTCAATAAAATTTGTCAAAATTACATTGCCTGTGAGATTTGAGCCAATTCCTCTAAATTTTAAACAGATGAAGTTCCTTGATGGTGTGATCCTCTTAGTATGTTGACACTCTAGAACTTGCCATGAGTCTGATTCGAGATTACACAAAGTAAGAATTTTGAAAAAATGAGATGAGGTCATTCATGAATTGCATGAGTCACTTAGCCATATTGTCCATACCTAAGTTCATTGATTCCATAGTCAGCCCGTTTGATCCTTATATCTTATTTTCTTGGCAGCCTGTTTAAGACCTTTACCCTGCAGAGCCTTTTTCACCCAAGGGATAGTAGAACTTGATTTTGTTGATTGGGAAGTACTGTGAATCGTGTTGAAAAGAAAAGAAAAAAGGAATAGTTGGTGAAAATCTGAAGTGCATGAAGGCTGTGGTGGAAGTCAGACAGGGGCTAGAGATGTGGCTAGAAGGGTGTTAAGAGCTAGATATTTCTGGCCAACTCTGATCAGAGATTCAAAAGAATTGGTAAAGAAGCGTGACAAATGTTAGAGGCATGCTTCTCTCATACATGTCCCGGCAGAGGAATTGAGGGTTATGTATTCTCCTTGCCCATTTGATAAATGGGAAATAGATATAGTTAAAAAATTTCTAGTGGCCTCTGGAGGAAGAGCTTTCTTGATTGTAGTTGTTGATTACTTTAGCAAATGGGCATAGACGGAAGCTGTTTAGAAGATAGATGATATCTCTGTTATCAAGTTTTTTTGGAAAAAACTTTGTTGCAGATTTGGGATGCCCAGTATTCTGGTATCTGATAATGGAACACAATTCACTGGCGCTAGAGTGCAGAAGTAGTGTGCAGAGATGGGTATTCAACAATGATGCGTGTCAGTGGCACATCCTCAGGCCAAGGGACATGTAAAGTTGACTAATAGAAGCATAGTAAATGGGATTAAAGAAAAACTCGAATGAGCCAGAGGAAGTTGGGCTGACGAATATGACTCTATTGTTTAGGCTTATAGAACTGGCTCTAAGAAAGCAACGAGAGAAACACCTTTAAATTTGGTGTATGAAACATCAGCAGTGATACCTGCTGAAATTAGGATGGAGACTCACAAGATACAAAATTATAAGGAAAGGCAGGGTACAAATTTGAAAAGGGAGAATCTGGACTTGGGAAGAAAGAGAAGTCGCAAAACTCAGAGTTGAAAATACAAGGAGTAAGTAGGAGCTGCTGATAACAAGAAGGTCAAAGTCGAAGCTTTGAAAAAGAAGAATTGGTACTGTGAAGGGCAGATGCACTATAGCCTATGGGGAACCTGGAGCCCAATTGGAAAGGTCCGTATGTGGTCTCTCGAGTGCTGAAAGGAGGAACATATAAGTTGAAAGATGGGAATGACAATGAAATGCCTCGCCCCTGGAACATTGTCAATTTGAAAAAATACTCTGCCTAAGTAGATTTAGGTGTGTCGTTTTTATTTTCTTTCAATCAAAGCCTATGTATGTGCTATGTAAACATAGCGATGAGTTTTTTAAGATTCAATGAAAAACTCCTCAGAATTCTGACTATCACCTCTAGGAGATCTTATGATACCTGAAAATGTGTCGTTTAATTCACTTCTAAGAGTAATGAGATGTTATAAATCATCCTAATAGGAATTAGTGCAGAAGAAATATGATATGAATTGCGAATAGAAGTAAGATCACAAAAGATGTGAACTTTGAAAAATAATAGATTTATCTTATGAACATATAAAACTTTTTGAAAGGGGAAGGAGTGTATACTATAACTCCAAGACCTCTATTTTTGTCTTATTGCAAAAAACAAAACTTAAAAGATTTACAAATCACAGTTAAACAAAGCAAACATTAATATCAACAAACATATAGCAAATATTTGAGGAAAGATGGTGGTTCTTTAAACAGGTTTTAAGGTGAAAGACTTTTAAGAGTCTAGAAGGGGGGGGGGTTGAATAGACTTGTATCGGTACTTAAATTTTTTTTATTTTTGGGCTTTTTATAAAATCAGCTGACTACCCGAAGGTCGTCTAATTTTACAAGAAACAGTAACATGTTGAGTGCATTGTGTATTTTTCGTTCGGAAACATCTTTAAATAAAATCTTTTTAAGTGAATGTGCACAAGTAAGTAAAGTAGTAAGTAAAGAACAAGGACACGAGATTTATAGTGGTTCGGATTAAATCCTACATCCACTCTCCACAATTCAACTTGAATTATGGGTCTATCCACCAAGTTTCTCTCTCACTCATAAACTTGAGGGCCAAAACTCTTTTACAAAAGTTAGTGCAATCTTGCAACTAACTTACAAGCTTCTCTAAAACCTTAAAATGATTAATGTTTATGAGATTGTTTGAGTACAAAGAGATTTCGGCAGCGTTTTTGCAAAGTTAAAATCGCGTAAGAATGTTAATGAGATCTTCACTTGTACTCCTATTTATAGGGGTCGAATTACTAGCCTTTAGGATTGACTATAGGTGATTGATTGATTCTACTTGATTTCTGAATGTCTTTTTTCCAAACTGGTCTGATTTCAATCAAGTTTGTCCCCTTGATTGATTGTCTTCAAATTTGAAAGTCTTGTAGCATTTTTTTGTATCTTGTCTCGTTGACTTGATTAACTTCAACACAGACGGATCATCTAATCAGTTGCCCAGACCTCCTCAACTGATCTGGGTGGACTCGGCTGATCTGGAAGGACCTCAGTTGATCTGGGTGGACTGATGATCTTGTCCTCATCTGTCTGCATACGACTCTTCAGTTGGTCTTCCACTTCAACTGGATTCTTCTTCTTCACTTGAGTTCAACTTCATCTTCAATCATATCAACTAGCTTGATCTTCTGTCTTCAAGGAATTGGCTATGTCTTTTGATCTTAGTTGATCTTCTTCTCCACAAGTATCTACGGATCTTCTTGGCTACAAGGTTCCCCTTTACACATACCTATCTAATCCTAGTCTACTCATCAGCAGACTAATAGGTTCAGCTGGTCCTATTACAAGCTAATTAGTTAGTTTTCATATCATCAAAATACTAACAGAATGTCCTAACAAATTCCCCCTTTTGATGATATTAAAATCCTACTCAGCTGAGATATTTAATTGCAGAAAAGATGTGTTTGGGATCTGGCACAAAACAATGTGGTGGTGGAGCTATTCTGCCATAAATGCTAAATCTCCATTGCATGTGTAACCTTTTCTATCAGAACTTACAAGTACTACTTAGGCTGATACTCAGCCCAATTATTCAGTTTACACTTACCCTCACTGAGTGAGTCTTGACCTGAACATGCTTAGAGTACTCAGTAGGAATATCACTAGTGGAATCTTCAGGATTGCTTCTCTCAGCTTCAGGACGATCTTCAAGTTCTTCAGGATCAACTTCAGGCTAGTTGTCTTCAGGACGAACTTAGACCTTCAGGATTGGATGCCTTTCAGACTTCAGATCTTTGGGACGTCTCTATATATCTTCAGTCTTCAGTGCGTTCACCCTGAACTGAATACCTGTAATTATAAAATCTATTCTAACCTGACTATCCTGAAATCTATCATCCTGACCAACAATACTTAGGCAAATCATCAAGGGGTTTGGGATCTAATCAAAAGTCCCAAATTATATCTCAACATATATATAATTAAAAAATATTAAATAAATCAACTAAATCTTTAACAAATATTAAAATAATCAAACTAAATCTACAAAAATAGTTAAAACTAAGAAATTAATTTAAAAAAATTAAATTTTAATTTTAAGATAAATAAAAATAAAATTATAATTCAATTATTTATGAAGTTTAGTTGATTTAAAAAAACTGATTTTATTAAGATTTAACCTACTTTTTAAATCTTTTTAAATAAATTTAATATTTTTATAAGATTTTCTTGATATATATAAATATATATATATTAATTTTTCTTTTAAGATTAATTTATTATTTTACTTGATTTATTAAAAAATTTCAGATTAGAGTTAAGTTTAAATAATTTTATTCAAATACTATTTAATTTAATTATTTTGAAGATTAATTTTATTTTATTAATTCATTTAGACTTTTTTATACAAATGTCTTTTAATTCGATTAACGGATCATAATATCTAGCACATTGAAATTGTCTTTAACTGAGTTGGAGACATAAAAAGTGGTATGAGAATATTATAACAGTCAATGAATTATTGCACTAATTTTATTCCTTTAGACCTTTTTATACAAATGTCATTTAATTCGATTAACGGATCATAATATCTAACATGTTGAAATTTTCTTTAACTGGGTTGGAGACATGGTGGAATTGGTTGGAATGTCATAAAAAAAATGTATGAAAATATTATAACAGTCAATGAATTATTGCACTAATTTTATTCTTTTAGACATTTTTATACAAACGTCCTTTAGTAACGGATCATAATTTCTAAAACATTGAAATTCTCTTTAATTGAGTTTGAGACATGGTGAAATTGGTTAGAATTACATTAAAAAAATGGTATGAAAATATTATAACAGTCAATGAATTATTGCACTAATTTTATTCCTTGAGACTTTTTTTATACAAATGTCATTTAATTCGATTACCATATCATAATATCTAACACATTGAAATTTTCTTTAACTGAGTTGGAGACATGGTGGAATTGATTGGAATGACATAAAAAAGTGATATGAAAAAATTATAAATGTCAATGAATTACTGCACTAATTTTTATTCCTTTAGACTTTTTGTACAAATGTCATTTTATAACTAAATTGAATGTGGCTGCGCAAGAAGATAACATTTTATTTTATTAATAACTATTAATTTTAATTGATTTTAGTATAAAACAGATTTGAGAAATAAATGAGGATAATTAATTTCATTTTTTTATAAATGAAATAAAAAAATTGGCAGTATACATATATATATACAATTTTATTATTCACATTTATTTGACTTAATCAAAAAAAATTCCAAGGCTCACGTGACTACTCTCCTTCTCCTTCTCCTTCTCCTTCTCCTTCTCCTTCTCCTTCTCCTTATCATTATCATTATCATTATCATTATTATTATTATTAAACAGGCCAATAATGAATAATTAATTCAAGAGTGAAAAAAATTAGGAAACAGAGAGGATATTTGTGTCTTTCAAGGAGTGTAATTTTTCTCAGGTGTCCATGAAAAAATACATGGATGAATCACTAGGCTTTTCTCTTTGTACATCTGGAATTAAGAACTCGAGGGAGTGAAGAGCGCCGATGATGACGACGCAGTTATCAGAGGGCTGTCAGTGCAAATAGAAATCTCCTTATGGGCGCCAATACTGACGGCGCTCCTCTTTTGTAAACAGTGTCAGAGCCGTTCGTATTGGCACTCTTGCTTATTTTGATAACACCTTTAAAAATAATTGTAGATTTATAAATCAATTATAAAAATACAATATTTAAATAAAGAAGCCCGTTATTAGTATATTTAGAATTTTTATCTTTATATTTAGTTTTTTGGGTAGTATGCAGAAATTTCATAAAAATATTTAAAAAAAAAAAACCTAAATATATACAAAGAAAATTGCATATATGAAAACTCAATTTGCATGTGTATATATTGCATATGTAAATATATTTAATGAATCGAAAATTTAACACTATAAATATTAATTAAAGTTAATAAATTAATAATATTTTATAAAATCTAAATAATAATATTACAAATATAAAATTTGAAATAATAATAATAATAATAAAAATAATAATAAGAAGTAAACTAAAAAAGTTTGTAAAAGAATAGAGTAATAAAAAAAAAAAAAAAATAAATAGTCAAAAGAATTTGAAATCAACAAATTCTGTAGGAAGAGATGGAAAAAATTTATATATGAAATAAGAAATAATAAAATAAATAAAATAAAGTTTGAATTCAAATTTGAAAATATGAGCAACAAACCTACCATAAAAATTAAATTAAAAAAAAACTAAATACTTATTTATAATAGTCTAAAATATTAAATTTATAAAATAAAAAAATAAATTGGTAAAAATATCTATATAAATGAATTAGTCATAAAAAAGAATTAATTAGATGAATTAAAAAACTAAATAAAATGTGACTTAGTTTTGACTTATATACAATTAAATTCATAAAGTGGGAATATATATTTTACCCACTTCAAGATATGTTTCTTTTTTTCCCAATTTGTCCCGTGCGTGAGGCGTGAATTAGATGGGCGGCGCAATTTCTAATCTTAGAAGCGAGAGGGGCCATTCCGATTGAAATGCATAATAGTTGAACAGTGTCGGCATCAGAACCAGCGCTGCAGCACTGCTTGTTTCGGTGATGGCCTCTTTAAGGAAGAGTAAGGGCAAACATCATCGGTGGCTTGACGATCGGAGTGGTGGTCGCAACTCCAGATGGGGGAATGAGTGAAGACGCAACACCTTCATTCCTGAGAACAGGGAAAGAAGGAAGAACAAGGATGAACAAATAAAGCTTCATTTTTTTTTCTTTTTGTTATTAATTTTTTTAATTTGAATTCATGTTGTTTGTGTTATAAGATATTTAGTATATATTATATTATATATGTGGACATAATATTAGATATAATCCAGTGGACTTTAGGCCCATGGACTTAGAGTTAGTGTTAGTGTACTGTCTATTTAATGTATTCTTGATTAGGGTTATAATTGCATGTTTTTGCATTCATTTCTCTATGGTTTTGATGTTCTTATGTTCATATTTGACCCTAAAATGCTATACTTTGTGCATTTAACCCTTTTTGGCTAGAGAGTTGTGTTTTGTAGTGAAAACGAGCAAAATCGGCGAAAGATGAGCAAGTTCGTAAAAGTTCAGAAATTGTGAGTTGATCCAATAGAGAAAAATGATATACCATGTCGAAGAGTTCGAAGAGAGGGTCGCAACGGAAAAAGAATCAAGTCAATCGGAGCTCTAGAACTCAAGATATGAAGAAAACGAGGAAGTCGAGGATCATTCGGACGAGTCGAAGCCGGGCTCGTGGGCAGCCAAGCCTGGCTCGTGCGACCACAAGCCCAGACTCGTGTGACACTTCTCTGGTTTGGGCGAGGTAGGCTCACACGAGTGACCACACGAGCCAGACTCGTGTGGCCACAGGCTTGCACTCGTGCGATGGCTCGGTTGGTCCCAATTTCGAGGGCGGTTTTGTCTTTTCGCGCGTTTAATGAAGGGCATTTTGAACCAAGCATTGTGGGCACTATAAATACTCCAAGGATCAGATTCTCAAAGCATCAATTCACATTCTAGTTCATAATCATAGTTAGATTCTTAGATTAGAGAGAGAGAGAGAGGTAGTTACTAGTGGGTTCTTAAGAATTCTTCTTACGATTTCTTAGATAACTTTTGATCTACCGCTTGGATCGACGATCAGTTTATTCTTGCATTCTCGTCTCGGCTAGAGTTACGTTCTCACCGATTGAATTTCAATTTCCAGTGTCGGATTGTTAGATAGCATTTTAGTGGTAAATTGTATCTTTCCAATTTCATTTGTAATAGGTAATTCTCTTTACATTTCTTGCTTAATGATGATTGTTCCTAGCTTAATTGTTCTAATGTTTACCAAATTAGCCATGGGCTAATTCCTTTATATGTTGGTGATTCTCTTTACATTTCTCTACATTGATGGATTGTATGAATGCCTTGCATGTGTAGATGATCATAAGGGTCATTAGGGAGTTAGTCTCATACGAGAGTAGAGCTATTTTCCTAAATCTTCTTGTATAAAGGCCAATGCATGCCAAGTGTTTGATTAAATTCCTAAGATAGTGAAAATTATCTCTAGTGAATTGGATGAACAATTAGAGGCTTTAATGTGTTATTAGGGAGACCTTTTGCATGTTAGAGTGGCTTGCAGATTGATTGTACACAACCTCATTGCATGATAAAGTGATACCTCACCATTTGAAACATAGGATAGTACACTAGCACATATCTCTCACATTTGCTCACTTTGCAACCCAAGGTGATAGATAGTTTACTTCTTTGACGCATTAGTAGACAATAGATACCTTTCCCCTTTATTGCTTTGTTAGCTATCGAATTGAAACAACAATTTTCCTTACAAATCCCCATCTCCCTGTGTTCGATAAATATTAAACTTGGTCAATCTTGCCATGACGATATAGCGACCACGTTCACTTGCGTGTGGACACCTTTTGACTGAACAAGTTTTTGGCGCCGTTGCCAGGGAGACGACTAGTTTGTTTGGTTGTTTGTTGTTTCTTTTATGTTCGAATTTTGTTTGTATTATTGTTAGAGTTTTGTTTGTTGTTTTTGTTATTGTCGATTTTTGAGACTATTTGTGGTGATGTGTGTTTACATGTCTTTTCTTTGTTTCTTTGTGTGTTCTTAATAATTCTTGGTGAGTGTTGATACTTGCTTATTTTTGTAGGAGTGAACTTACTTGAAGATGGACGGATACAACCATTACTCGTATCCTCCACAATACACATACCCTCCTCAACCATACACATATCAACCTCATCCATATTCACCATTTCCATATCAACCACCACCTCAAGGACCATATTCTTATTTTCCTCAACCTTACTCATATTCCTATACTTACCCCTATCAAGATCCACATTCCTACACTCATCCTCCTCCTAAGCCTTTGCACAAAGAAGGGGAAGTAGTGAAAGTAGAAGAACAAGAGGAAGAAGGAGATGGAGACCATGGCCCAAAAACTAAGCTTAAAGCTTAAAATAATTATTAAAACTCAGATAAAAATAATAAGTCCAATTAAATTAAATAAATGGCCCATTTATAATTAAAAGGCGTCCGTATAAAAATTAAAGGCTCAAAACCATAAAAGAATGGCCCATCTGCAATTTATAACATAAGGCAAGACAAATAATGTGGTCCATGCAGGCAGCCCAAAAACAAAAGGATTGGCCCAATTGTATCAAGGGTTTCAGGATTCATTCGAATGGGTTAAGGGTTCAATCCCTGATTTTCAGCGGCCTCGCGAAAAATCCGCCTTCGTGGGTCAGCGGTTCGTCGCGTTCGTGGAGGCCGCCGTCGCGCGTCGCGAGCGATTCACGCCGCTTCAGGGGCTCGTCGCCGCTGTTCCGCCATTCGTCGCGGCGCACGGTCGCGATTCCGGCGGTTGGCGGACGCGCAGCGGAGGTCATCGGAGCCGTCGCAGCGCTAGGAGAGGAGTCGCGGCTTGGCGTCGTTGCGCCGTTCGCCGTTCGCCGTCAAGGCCTCTTCAGGGGCCGACGGCGTCGCGGGATTAGGAGTCGCGGCGTCATTGCGGTGTATACCCAGGTAGGTGTCGATGATTTCAGTTTTTGATTTGATTTTCGATTCAGAAAAATCAGGTTTCCGAAATTTCTCAGAATGGAAATTCTGATTTTTGGGAATGTTTTGTTATGCAGTTCACATACACATTCTCATTGGACCGCAGAAAAGTAAACATTATATATTCATGGCCTATTGATCACTTAGGGTATCTTTGGTTTATAAGATAAAAGTATCTATCCATAAAAAACATGCATGATTTTGACGGATAGATTCTTTTATCTTACGAACCAAATGAGCCCTTACAATACATAATCCATTATGCATACCTCAAATGCAATATCAACAATCAGAAAGCAGGGCATAACTCCCAAAAAAAAAAAAAAAAACCGTAATGCATAATTAAGACCTGGCTAAAGTACTGGAATACCCTCTTCCAGATTGTAGCAAGTCATGCACTTATATAAACATATAAATGTACAGCGCATATCTTCCATACATGTGAATATAGAACATGTGTATATAGAATCACACGAGAGACATGCACATAATTACAATTAAAAATATAATCTGAAGTTCTAAACAAATATAAGCATAATCACAGCAGATAGCAAACATATAATATGCAGGAAATCATATAATTAATATTTGTAGGAAACATATAATTTGCAGGAAATCAAGGCATGATATTAATTTTTTTCCAGATTAATTTTAAATAGGAAACTTACGGTTTCAGCAAAAAAAATTAAAATTAATCCAGATTCCAATTTGTTCCAGAAACAGTTTGAGCAATCCTCTTTTGAATCCTATTACTCGTAGAGACTCGTACTGATAACGTGTTGTAATCGAATAAAGCGATAAAGCGTAAAATAAGAACACAGGATTTGATTACCCAGTTCGTCACAACGTGACTACGTCTGGGGGCGACCACGCCAGGAGATAGTAATATGACTGCCGTAAAGTTTGTACAGAGATAAGAACTGTGTAGAATACAAGGGTATAGAATTGTTTGCCCAAAAGGTGTCCACACGCAAGTGTACGTGGTCATTATATCGTCGTGGCAAGATTGACCAAGTTTAATATTTATCGAACACAGGGAGATGGGGATTTGTAAGGAAAATTGTTATTTCAATTCGATAGCTAACAAAGCAATAAAGCGGAAAGGTATCTATTGTCTACTAATGCGTCAAAGAAGTAAATTACCTATTACCTTGGGTTGCAAAGTGAGCAAATGTGAGAGATATGTGCTAGTGTACTATCCTATGTTTCACATGGTGAGGTATCACTTTATCATGCAATGAGGTTGTGTACAATCAATCTGCAAGCCACTCTAACATGCAAAAGGTCTCCCTAATAACACATTAAAGCCTCTAATTGTTCATCCAATTCACTAGAGATAATTTTCACTATCTTAGGAATTTAATCAAACACTTGGCATGCATTGGCCTTTATACAAGAAGATTTAGGAAAATAGCTCTACTCTCGTATGAGACTAACTCCCTAATGACCCTTATGATCATCTACACATGCAAGGCATTCATACAATCCATCAATGTAGAGAATTGATCATACAAATGTAGAGAATTGATCATACAACAATTCATAGCATTCAAAAGATCAACATTTTCACCACATTACTTCATAAGAATCATACACCAACACATAAAGGAATTAGCCCATGGCTAATTTGGTAAACATTAGAACAATTAAGCTAGGAACAATCATCATTAAGCAAGAAATGTGAAGAGAATTACCTATTACAAATGAAATTGGAAAGATACAATTTACCTCTAAAATGCTAACTAACAATCCGATAATGAAAATTGAAATTCAATCGGTGAGAATGTAGCTCTAGCCGAGATGAGAATGCAGGAATAAACGGATCGTCGATCCAAGCGGTAGATCAAAAGTTATCTAAGAAATCGTAAGAAGAATTCTTAAGAACCCACTAGTTACTACATCTCTCTCTCTAATCTAAGAATCTAACTATGATTATGAACTAGAATGTGAATTGATGCTTTGAGAATCTGATCCTTAGAGTATTTATAGTGCCCACAATACTTGGTCCAAAATGCCCTTTATTAAACGCGCGAAAAGACGAATTCGCCCTCAAAATTGGGACCAACCGAGCCATCGCACGAGTGCAAGCCTGTGGCCACACGAGTCTGGCTCGTGTGGTCACTCGTGTGAGCCTACCTCGCCCAAACCAGAGAATTGTCACACTAGTCCGGGCTTGTGGTCGCACGAGCCAGGCTTGGCTGCGCACGAGCCCGACTTCGACTCGTCCGATCGATCGTCGACTTCCTCGTTTTCTTCATATCTTGAGTTCTAGAGCTCCGATTGACTCGATTCTTTTTCCGCTGCTACCCTCTCTTCGAACTCTTCGACATGGTATATCATTTTCCTCCATTGGATCAACTAACAATTTCTGAACTTTTACGAACTTGCTCATCTTTCACCTATTTTGCTCGTTTTCACTACAAAACACAATTTTCTAGCCAAAAAGGGTTAAATGCACAAAGTATAGCATTTTAGGGTCAAATATTAACATGAGCACATCAAAACCATAGAGAAATGGATGCAAAAACATGCAATTATGACCCTAATCACACCCCCAAACTAGATTGTTGCTCGGCCTCTAGCAACGAAGCGATAAGATAGTGGAATAATTGTATGTATGAAGCATCAAGAACAAGATCCATGCCATAGAATCATCACTCAATGTCAAGCAAATCTAAGATACAATATAATCCACTTATATATCAAAATCAAATCAATTAGCACAATATCAAGTCAATGAGTCATGATCCTCACAAGATAAGTGTTTAGCTCAACCCTCAAGTGTTTAGGCTCTCTCATACATCACACCACATACACATACTACTATAAGCTTGGCTCAAGTCTACATTCTCCACCACTTGAAATGGCAAATCAATCACACATCAATGAGAACTTTTAAAGGTTGTAGTGTTGGCTCTTTGGTAGGGAAGGAACATATGGGTAAAAGTGACTAAGTATGATTGGTAAAGCATAGAAGGAATAAAAGTAGAGATCATTCACATCTTCATGCAATGTTGCAATCTCTTCATGCTCTTTCAAAATCACACTTCAAAGAATCATTCTTTCCTTTTTGCAAAATTGTGAACATACTCACAACACTAGAGTCAAACTTGACCATAATTTTTCAAAAAGTCAACCTTTTTTCAATTTCTTGCAAGTACTTGCCTTTGAACCTTCTTTTCAAATCAATCCATGCATAGAATTTCTTTCCACGTTGGCCACCAATTTCTTTATCAAATCACCAATCTTCCTTCTTTCTTTTCACTCTACTAATCATAAGGACAAGAGAGTTCCAAAAAGGAAGGAAAATGGCTTAAAGTATGGTTAGCCAAATGAAAGGATTATAAGCACAAATTGGGTAGCAAAGGATATCAATATCAATGGTAGGCTCATAGGGCTAAGTGGCTCAATATAGATCAAAGAAAATGCCCCATATCATCTCATGTGAAATCATTATCTATTGTAGCCTCAAATAAGACTAAAGCCAAGTTCTAGAGCATAATGCACATGTGTGGAACTCACATCAAAGAAATGTCATTCGTTCAAGATTGAAACGGGCAAAATTTAGCTCAAATCTCACGGGTAATGGGTAATCAAGACTCATATCATATCAAGAATGCTCATATCAATGAAATCTCAAGAATCATGAAGTAAAAAATATCAATGATAAGACAAGAGTCAAGCAATAAATCCACTACACTAATCATGACTTTCAACTCATCCACACAACAATAAACATATCTTATGCATTCACTACTCAAAGCAAACAACAATATGACAAAAAATAACAAGCAAAACAAGGCCTCATCCTAAGTATATGGTCTAAAACATCATAGAAGCACTAAAAATCAGTATGAGAATAACATTGCAAAGAGAATGGCGAAACGATCACACCCCCAAACTTTTTTGGACCATAGGTCTAAAAAGTTTGGCAAAGAGTGGAGAAAGATCATGCAATGCATCAATCTAAGCACAAAATAACAAGAATCAACACTTAAGCTCAAAATAGCAATCTAAAATCAAGAAAACTAAACCTAAGAATGGAAGCACATAGGGAGAGATAAGTGTAAAGATGTACCTTGAGTTGGGATTAAGAATAGGAGAGTGAATTGCCACTTACACGAAAATGTCCTTCTTGGCCAAGTAGTAAGAGAAATCTCCTCATCACACTTTTCTAGAGCTCACAAATCTCATCCATTATCCTTGCAAATCAAAATTTGAAGAACGAACACACCCCCCCAAACTTTTTCGGATCAATGATCCTAAAAGTTTGGAAAAGAGTGATGAAAATAGGATTTGCCATGAATCAATGACCAATAAAGCATATATAAGCTCAAGTAAGCCAAGAAATCACCATATATACAAGAGGCGACACCCCCAAACTAGTATAAATCACATGCACCAACCAAGGTAAGAGAACACACTACCTCATATCAATGTTCAAAAAAATCCAAAACACATCCCTAAGCTTCAAATTCCTTCATTAAAACAACTAGCAAACAAAATATCTAACTACCAAGAAAATAACAAAACAAGCAACATTTTTTAAGGATGGGTTGCTTCCCATCTAGCGCTTGGATTTAACGTCCCTTAGCCGGACGACACCAATGTTAGCTAAATGACCAAGGATATTTGGCCTCCTCACCATCAAACATAAATCTCAAAGCATAATGATCAAGGAAACATGTATGATTTCTACCCCACACCCCTACTTTCCTTATCATTTTGAATTTATAAGCACAAGAAAATTCATCTTTTCTTCTCAACCTAATCCACCCCCATCTCCTACTATAAAAAATATTCAAGAAAATTTTCAATTCAAGCTTATAATCAATTATATCAAGAGGTAAGACATATTCACAACGAACATTATTATCAATTAAAGCACAAGTAGAAGAGTCTAGGGGTAGAGAAATGCTTATTTTAAGCTTTGAGCTTAGTTTTTGGGCCAGAAGCACCATGAATAAAGTTCATAATAATACAATAATTTAATAAATGCTCAATTTATTAATCAATAATTATTTTTGGGCCTGAAGTTCCATGAATAAAAGCCCAAATCACTAATAATATTTTAGGCCTCCATTTATTAATTATTTTTGGGCCCGAAGTCCCATTAATTAAAGTCATTAAAGCCAAAAAATATTAATATCCCCCTAATTAAAATCTTTATCTTAGTATATTTTTTATGATTGAGCCTTAAATATTAAATGCTACCAACAAATAATTTTAATAAATTTCCATTTATTAATTTTTGTAGCAAAAACATGTCAAACATCACTAAACGTGAATTCAATGAATTGGCACTTGATGGCCATAACTATTTGATATGAGCTCTCGACGTTGAAATCCACTTAGCCTCTAAGGACCTTACTGACAAAATTAGACAACAATCTAAATCCGCAACTGCCCAAAAGGCACAAGCTCTGATTTATTTTTTGAGACACTATCTCAATAAGGATCTAAAAAATGAGTACCTCACTGAAAAAGATCAATTTGTGTTATGGAGATCCCTGAAGGACCGTTTCCAACAACAACACGATGTGATCCTTCACCAAGCCAGATACGATTGGCTAAATCTCCGATTTCAAGATTTTAAATCTGTTACGGAGTATAACTCTTCCCTACATCACATTGTTTCTCAGCTTCGGCTTTGCAATGAAATAATAACCGATGAAGAGTTAATTAAAAAAAACTTTATTCACTTTCCACGCGAACAATCTTGTACTCCAGCAGTACAGGGCCAAAGAGTATATATAATAATCATTCCGAGCTTATTTCTGCACTTCTTGTAGCAGAAAAATACAACCAGCTGTTGATGAAAAATCAAAAAATAAGGTCGGTTGGTTCACAAGCAGTGCCTGAAGCACATGCTGCTCGGAAAAAATCTAGAGGCCGTAGATGTGGAAAAGGGAATGATATGGGTAACGGATCGACCCGAAGTTGAGACCGTGGTAGGGGACAAGATCGAGGTCGCAAAAATGCACAATAAAGTGCAAATGACAAAGATGAACCTCAAGATAAAAATCTACCCAACAATCGAGCTCACGTGCACAGAACAAACAAGTCTGTCACAAGTGTGGATGCGACGACAATTGGTCTCGCTCGTGTCGTACACCAAAATATTTGGTGGAGGCGTATCAACATATGCTAAAAGAAAAAAAAGGGGAAGACTCCTTACGGTGAAACACACCACACCGACCTGCCCGAAGCAGGCTTTGTCACAGACAAGGATCGATGACCTCTTGGGTAAACATATGACTATTGTCTGCAAATTAATACATTTTTGATATAGTAGGACCTAAGTGACCCCTTATGCGGCTGACAAATCAGCGTCTGTAATCTTGACTCTCCTTAGCATTCCTCATATCATAACGTACAACTGTATGCTTATGGAGATGAATGATTTGTGCTTAGTAGATAGTGCTACTACACATACTATCTTGAAAGATAAAATTTTTTTCCAAACTTTAATTGAAAAGAAAGGAAGCGTCACTACAATTTCCGATGAGGATACCCAAATTGTTGGCTCCGGAAGAGCCTAGATAATCCTCCCTATGTGTACCAAATTAACAATTCAAAATGCTTTATTGTTTCCACAATCAAAGCGTACCCTTCTCAGTTTCAAAGACATCCGTGCAAATGGCTATCATATTGAGACGGACACTGAGAATAATAGTGAATATCTCTTAATGACTCACTATTTAGATGTCAAAAATATATTGTCGAAAAACTTCCTTCTTTCTCGTCTGGTTTGTATTACACATACATCAGACCCTCAAATCTCCATATAGCTTTTAATCTAAAATTTATTGATCCAAATTCTTTCAAACTATGACATGAGCGGTTAGGACATCCCGGACAAACCATGATGCTTCGGATTTTATGTAATTCATCTGGCCATAACATAACACACAACAGAATCCCTTCTGTTAATGAATATATATGTGATGCTTGCACAATGGGTAAACTAATAATTCGACCTTCTAGTAGTAAAGTAAGAACGGAATCACCTAAATTTCTTGAGTGGATTCAAGGAGATATTTGTGGACCGATATATCTTGCATCCGGACTATTTTAGTACTTTATGGTCCCAATAGATGCCTCCACTCGGTGGACTTATGCTACCATGCTATCCACCCGCAATACTGCTTTTGCAAAGCTTATTGCCCAGATTATCCTGTTGATATCACAATTCCCAAATCATCCAATCAAATCCATGCGCATGGACAATGCCGGTGAATTCACCTTTAAGGCATTTGATGATTATTTCTTGGCATTGGGAATTAAAGTGGAGCATTCGGTCCCTCACGTTCATACTCAAAATGGTCTAGCCGAATCGTTAATTAAACGTCTCAAATTAATCGCTAGACCGCTACTACAAAAATTGAACTTACCCGTTTCATGTTGGGGGCATGCAATCTTACATGCATCATCACTAATCCAAATCCGACCAATTGCATATCATGAATATTCCCCTCTAAAACTCGTGCGTGGAAATGAACCTAACATTTTTCATCTGCGTACATTCTATTGTGCAGTGTATGTTCCAATACCACCTTCTAAGTGAACATCTATGGGCCCACAAAGGAAACTAGGTATTTACATCGGTTTTGTATCTCCTACTATACTTAAATACCTTGAACCTTTAACTGGGGATCAGTTTACGGCCCGATTCGCTGACTGCACATTCGATGAAGATCACTTTCCGGCATTAGGGGGAGATAAAAATACCACACTAAATAAATGCCGTGAAATTACTTGGAACGTAAAAGACCTTCAATACTTAGGCCCACGCATTAGTCAAACTTGAACCAGAAGTTCAAAAGAAAATAAACTTGCAATAATCAGCAAGTAATCTGCCAGATGCATTATCAAATGCATTACTGATTATAAATGAAGTGACTATGAATAGTTGAGGTTCCAATGAAATCAAATAACATTGATACCCCTGTACGCCAGAAGCGTAATGAACCTCCTTACACAAAAATATGGTATATTAATGCTAATAATATATTCAGTCACTCTAGAAATCTCCTGAAGAGATTCATCTTGAAGACGAGAAATCCTAGTAAAAAGCACGTGCATATAGCAATCAAAATACTAGAATTGCGGAACACTCAAATCAATACATACTTTTGGGAAATGATAAAGATCTGGTTTACATGAATCTTAAAATAAATAAATACAGGAGATAAACATATCACTGTTGTAGACAACATATTCGTACCCATAGTTGCTCTTTCTAAAATCTGGCCAGTATCTAAATTCGGTGCCCGAAGCACTTTGATTAGATGCAATAGAAAGAAGCAAATATGGGAGAGCTAGACTCGCAAAATAAATAAACTATTTTGTTCTATCGTACATACACCCTAAATATTTTATCCCTGAAGGATATAAATGGGTATTAATATGAAAACAAAATGGAAAAATGAAGTTGAGAGATACAAAGAGAGATTAACAGCTTAAGGGTTTTTCTCAGTGACCCATTATTGAGTTTGATGTGATCAAACAAATTCTCCTGTTGTGAATATTATAAAGTTCCGCCATATATCCCTGGCAGTTAAATACAGTTAATGGACATAGTTACCACATACTTATACGGCTCATTAGATTCTGATATCTATATGAAAATCCCTGATGGATTAAATATTCCCCAGAAGAGGAATAACGAACATCGTAGAATGTTCAACATAAAACTACAACGCTTGTTATATGGTTTAAAACAATCAGGTCGAATGTGGTATAATCGACTGAGCGAATTCCTCCTGAAGAAGGAATATTTAAATAACGAGGTCTTTCCTTGTGTATTCATAATGGTTTTCGTATCATCTCGGTGTACGTTGATGATCTAAACGTTATTGGAACAATGAAAGAGATTGAAGATGCAAGTTGAATCTTAAAAACTGAATTTGAAATTAAAACTTTGGGTAAAACCAAGTTCTGTCTCGGCCTGCAGATCGAGCATTTCCCTGAAGGAAAACTGATACACCAATCAGCCTACCTAAAGAAAGTGTTGGAGAGATTCCACATGGATAAATCTCATCCACTAAGCACTCCAATGGCTGTCCGTTCCCTCGATATGGAAAAGGACCCATTTAGACATAAAGAAGATACCGAAGAGCTATTGGGACCTGAAGTTCCCTATCTAAGTGCGATTGGCGCACTGCTCCATCTTGCAAACTACACTAGGCCCGATATTGCCTTCGTAGTGAATCTACTTACAAGATTCAGTGCCTCCCCTACGAGGAGACATTGGAATGGTGTGAAACATATATTACGATATCTTCAAGGTTCAAAATATCTTGGTCTGTTCTATCAAAGAAACCAAGACAAAACACTTGTAGGTTATGTTGATGCTTGTTATCTATCTGATCCCCACAATGCGAAATCGCAAACGGGTTATGTCTTTCTCTCCAGTGGTACAGCCATTTCATGGAGATCTGTCAAACAAACTTTGGTGACCACATCGTCAAACTACTCAGATATCATAGCTCTGTACGAAACTGCACGAGAATGTGTTTGGTTGAAATCCCTTATAAAATACATTCACGATTCGTGTGGTATCCGTTCTAATGACTTAAGCCCCTCAATTATCTATGAAGATAATGCTGCATGTATTGCACAAATGAGTAATGGCTATGTCAAAGGGAACTTGACGAAACATATTTTCCCAAAATTCTTTTATCCTCACGAACTCCAGAAGAGTGGTGAGATCATAATAAAACAAGTACGCTCAAGTGACAATCTGGTTGATTTGTTCACTAAATCCCTTCCCACTTCTACTTTTGAAAAGTATGTACATGGAATCGGGATGCGTCGACTTGGAAGATTGTTATCTTCAGGGGGAGTATCAAATCCAAAACAATCCTGAAGATCATTGATAATACTCCTCTTGGTAACTCTTGTATTCCTCCACGTCACTGTAATTATGTCCAAGGGGGAGTGTTATAATATATTTAGTATATATTATATTATATATGTGGACATAATATTAGATATAGTCCAGTGGGCTTTAGGCCCATGGACTTAGAGTTAGGGTTAGGGTACTGTCTATTTAATGTATTTTATGCCCTTGTATTCTACACACTTCATATCTCTGTACAAACTTTACGGCAGTTATATTACTATATCCTGGCTTGGTCGCCCCCATACGTAGTCACGTCGTGACGAACTGGGTAATCAAATCCTGTATTCTTATTTTACGCTCTATCGCTTTATTCGATTACAACAGTTTGTATTCATACATCCCCACGATTCGGGAAAGAATTCAATTTTACGATTTGGGAATGAATGATTTTTTACGATTTGGAGATGAATACGACTCTCTCTCTCTCTCTCTCTCTCTCTCTCTCTCAACTAGGAGCTGTTCTTGTTGGGGAGATTAGAAAATAAAATTGGTTATAAATCATAATTATTTAAAAGGATATTATGAATTTTTCATCCTCAAATAAGGTAAAATAGAAATTTACCCAAATTTATATATAAGGGAGTGTTTATAGAGGATTTGTGGGATAAGATAGTGGAAAAAAAAGGTGGGATAAACATGAAGTCATCAAGGACAAAATAGTTTTTTTTTTTTTAAATCCTAGGGTAAAATAGATCATCTGGGTTGAAAAAGGGGCAAAATTGTGTTTTGTGATATACTAAAAATATGTTTCAATTCCTGGAACGTGCATGTCAAAATATGAAGAGCACTAAATAGCTTGAAATACAATATTTTCCTAATGTTTCTTGAGTTGTAATAGTTGAAATGAATTACACTGATCTAGAGAGTATATATTTTTATAAGTTTTGATGAGTTGGAGAATAGTTGGAATGAGTTGGAATGGTTGAAATAGTGTGAATATCACTGATGTGGGGAGTAAATTTAAGATAGAGTCATCCTATATTGAATATATGTGTCTGCTTCCTGCAACAGTCCATAAGTCTAAACATGTAATGAAGCACAAATTAGCTTGGAATACAATATTTTTTCTATTGAGGACACATTGGAATGATTGAAATAGTGTGAATTACAATGATGTAGAGTTTTTTTTTTTATATATAGAAGCTCTTTTAATCGGAACTACGTCACAATATGAGACGACGCACAAAATAAACTTTAATGAGTTGCAGACCTATTGAAATAAGTTGGAATGACTAAAATAGTGTGAATAACACTGATATGTGGATTAAAAGTTACATTGAATCATATTATACTGAAAATACGCATCAATTCCAACAACATGCAAGTTTAAATATGAAAAACACTAAATAGCTTGAAATACAATATTTTTCCTTGTGTGTCTTGAGTTGTAATAGTTGAAAAGTGTGAATTACATTTATCTGGAAGGTATATACTTTACTAAGTTTTAATGAGTTGGAGAATATTGGAATGGTCGAAATATCGTGAATAACACTGATGTGGGGAGTAAATTTAAGATAGACTCATCCTTTATTAAAAATATGTTTCGTTTCCTCCAACGAACAATAAGTCTAAATACATAATGAAGCACAAAATAGCTTGGAATACGATATTTTTTCTATAGAAGACACATTGAAATGATTTGATAAAAATTGGAATGGTTGATAGAGAACGAATTACACTAATGTATAGAGTTTATATATATAAAAGCTCTTTCAATCAGAACTAATTCACAATATGAGACGACACACAAAACAAGCTGGAATAAACTTTAATGAGTTGGAGACATATTGAAACAATACATAAGAGACATAAGAGGCTTACTTGATCAGGTGTGGATTGCTTTCGCAGTCATGGAATCCTGCCGCCTGAGGAAAACTATAGATGATCCTGTTCCACTATATATTAATTAACATACTTGGTTAGAGAACCACGAAGCAGAACTTTCACTATGTATTCGTCTAATATCATGTTCTGGAGAGCGACGTTTTTTACGTCTAATTATTGACTCGTGTTCACTGCACAACAATAAATATAAGAATCATGTACTTTGAAATGAAGACAATATTAAACTACCATCAGATGAACTAAAATAACCACCGTGCACACTGCCAGCAGACCCATTTCTAGTTGGAAAGAAGCTCCCAGAATTGGCTGTGGACGATGTTGGGTTTTAGAGTTACAAATCACATATTTGTAGCAGCGGAAGAATTAAAATTCACCAACAACGAATCATAGGCATGGATGTATAACATATGATTTAGCAAGAATAATTAAATTATATTCTTACAGTGCTTCGTAGTCGTATCCCTTTTCTATGTGATCCACGATAAGTGCCCCTGCAGTGCTTCGTAGCCGGATTCCTCTATGGTATCCACGTAATCCTCGTCTACGAACTTGCAATGAATTGCCTTATGGTAATTCCACAAGGAGTTCGCTAGGAAAAACTCACTCTTGGAATTTACGGAGAATATTAGGGATTTTTAGACTTGTAGTTTGTGAGTCTCATAACCCATATATATATAGTAAAGTATTTCCATATCTCTAAGATATCAAATATAATCTTTACCATATAATATATAATAATATATCTAATATATTATTATTATGACATATCTAATATATCATCTAATTTAATTAAATCTAATTTAATTAAATATTAATAATTCTATTAAATAGAATTATTATATTCTCCATTAATTAAATATCTATGATCTAATCAAATATTTAATCTGACCAACTTAATTCGTAAACGTGAGTTACTTATTGTGTGACCCATAGGCCCTCATATGTCGATCGATTAGTCAAACTAATGGTCTTAGTTGAACCCTAGACAATAAACCAGACAATCTCAACATATGAGGTACGTTGCGAGAATACAACAACAGCCTGTAATGTGAAGCTCAAATGATACGGTCCTTTCGTTCACGAATACTCCAATTAAGTCTAGAATATGATAATGTGTCTATTCCAATAACTTAATCACATTATCTCATTCTGCTAATTGATCAGTTGTCATATTTGAACACTATTTCAAATACGACGTGCATTGGCCAATGACTAACGATCCAATTAGCTATGAGAAGATGAGTATTCTCTCTAATTCTATTTGAGGAACGAATCCTATCTTGGCTCAACTACAACGCACATATACTTCATGATGTACCCAACACATGTCATTTCTACTCCGTTGAGAGTGCAAGCGTCGGATATGGTCAAAGCCCATCATTCCGTACATGTCGTGTGTATTGACCTCAAGTCATAGGACTATTACACCACTCCACAAACCGATACTCCCGTGGACACGTAAATAGAATACATCAAACGGTTTCTTGGTTGGGTATGCCAATACTCTTCAAAGTATTAGTGTATCCATCATGAGATATCTAATATCTCGTAGTTGTGAGAACCACTACACTCTCTAAGAGTATGATGCAGATCACACACCAATCGCATCATCGATATCCCATACTCGATGATCATTGATTGTGGCTACTTTAAGAACCATGTCATTGTCAACTAAGATCTAACATTCTTAATGACGACATAAGTTCATGGGAACACAAATATTAATAACATGCAAACAATCAAACATAATATTCAATAATGTGTAATGCCAAATATTATTAAATAAAGTTAATAATATAAACAACTGAATAACGATCAAGTAATATGTCCTCCTAAAATGATTGTCTTCTAGGACATATATACTAACAATCTCCCACTTGGCCTAGAGCCAATCACCCATATGCCTAACACCTTGACTCTCAAAGTGTCTGGTGTGTACATGCACACTAAGTGCCTTAGGGAAAGGATCTGCAACGTTATCCTCGGTGGGGACTCATTCCAATTCTATCTCTCCTCTCGCTATGATCTCTAGTATCAAATGATAACGCCTAGGTACATGCTTGTTTCTTTTATTAGATCTTGGTTCCTTTGCTTGTGCAACCTCACCAGTATTATCACAATACAACTTTATTGCACGACTGGCACTCAGAACTACCCCTAGTTCTTTCAAGAACTGTAAAATCCAGACAGCCTCCTTTGTGGCTTCTGATGCAGCAATGTACTCGGCTTCGGTTGTTGAATCTGCAGTTGTTTCTTGCTTGGAACTATTCCAGCTCACCGCTCCACCATTGAGTGTGAATGCATAACCTGACTGCGACTTGTAGTCATCGCAATCAGATTGAAAACTAGCATCAGCGAACCCAGTTACTACTAGTTCTGGCTGTCCACCATAGACCAGGAAACATTCCTTAGTTCGTCTAAGATACTTTAGAATGTACTTCACAGCAATCCAGTGAGGTTCACCCGGATTCTGCTGGTATCTACCAGTTATACTGACAGCGTAGGCCACATCGGGTCTAGTGCAAGTCATGGCATACATGATCGACCCAATGACAGAAGCATATGGGACTTTCTTCATGTGTTCGATCTCACTCTCATTGGAAGGACAACCCTTCTTTGAGAGCTTGATCCTATGACTTGTCGGCAGAGAACCCCTCTTAGAGTTCTCCATAGAAAAACGCCTCAGTACCTTATCTATGTAGGTGGATGGTGATAGCCCCAACATCCTTCTAGATCTATCTCTATAAATCTTTATCCCAAGGATGTAGCAGGCTTTACCCAAGTCCTTCATCATGAAGGTCTTGGATAACCAATCTTTCACGGATTGCATCAACGGAATATTGTTTCCCAAAATTAATATGTCATCCACATATACGATAATGAAAATAATGTTATTTCCGTAGCGTTTCCTATAAACACAAGGATCTTCCGCATTTCTAACAAAATCAAATGACTTGATAGCCTCATCAAAGCGGATGTTCCAACTCCTAGAAGCTTGCTTCAGTCCGTAGATGGACCTCTTCAGCTTGCACACTAGATTTGGATTTGACTTGGATATAAAACCTTCCGGTTGTGTCATAAACACTTCCTTATCAATGAATCCATTAAGGAAAGCTGTTTTGACATCCATCTGCCAAATCTCATAATCATAGTATGTAGTTACTGCAAGTGAAATCCGAATAGACTTGATTTTCGCAACTGGTGAAAAGGTTTCATCATAGTCAATGCCTTCTCTTTGACTGTAACCTTTTGCCACCAACCTAGCTTTATAGGTTTGTACTTTGCCATCTGCTTCAGTCTTCCTTTTGAAGACCTACTTGCAGCCAATGGGCCTAACCCCTTTAGGCAATTCAATCAAGTCCCAAACTTGATTAAAGTACATCGAGTCCATTTCAGATTTCATGGCTTCATGCCACTTCCCTGAATCAATATCTGATATTGCTTCAGAATAAGTCTTAGGATCGTCCTTATCCGGGATTTCCACGTTATCGTGTTCCTCCAAGAGAAGGTTGAGCTTAACAGGTGCACGACGCATCCTAGAAGACTTATGGAGTTGCATTTGTGCAGGCTGTACATTCTGATTGTGAGGAGGTTCTCCAGTGATCATTTGATCAATGCCTAGAGAATTCTCAAGAGCTATGCTTTCTTGCGTCTCTTGAGCAGGAGATCGAACAATATTCGTATCATTCTCATTCAGTCTATTTGGAGTTTCTTGCGTATGCGAGATATCTCCAATTATACTCTCACTGGCTGGAAGACGATCACCTAGTGATAGGCTTCCACCATGGGATTCACTGAATGCTCCCACTGATTCCTTGTCGTGGTTGTCCAACAAGTTCTCAGCCTCAATGTTAGTTTGTGGTTCTTGAATTTCTTCAAGTTCTATCTTTTTACGATATTGTTCCTTAAAGACGTAGTCATTTTTAAAGAACGTCGGCTGTCTAGAAATAATAACCTTTTGATTAACAGGAAGATAGAAATAATATCCTCTTGTTTCCTTAGGATATCCCACAAAATAACCCTTTTCACCTTTAGATTCCAACTTATCAGTGAGCATCTTTTTCACATACGCTGGGCAACCCCACGTCTTGATATGTGAGAATGATGGCTTTTTACCACACCACAATTCATATGGTGTTCGCTCAGCTGATTTAGATGGAATCCTATTTAGAATGTAAATTGAGGTTTGGTGTGCATAACCCCATAGCGATATTGGAAGAGAGGAGAAACTCATCATGGATCTTACCATGTCTAACAGGGTTCGATTCCTCCTTTCGGATACACCATTCATTTGTGGCGGTCCAGGAGATGTCCATTCAGATTGGACTCCATGCAACTTTAAATAATTCAGGAACTCATGGCTAAGGTATTCTCCTCCTCGATCTGATCGAAGAGTTTTAATACTCTTACCAAGTTGTTTCTCTACCTCAGATTTATACTCCTTAAACTTCTCAAAGGCTTCAGATTTGTGTCTCATAAGATATACATATCCAAACCTAGAGAGGTCATCAGTAAAAGTAATGAAGTATCCGAAACCACCTCTTGCTAGAGTTGGCAGTGGTCCACACACATCTGTGTGAACTAACTCTAACACCTCTTTGGCCCGTACCCCTTTCCCAGAAAAAGGTTTGTTAGTCATTTTTCCTTTGAGGCAAGATTCACAGTTTCCATAAGACTCAAAGTCAAATGGAGTTAAGTAGTCTAACTTTCTTAACCTTGCGATTCTTTTCTCATTGGCATGACCAAGTCTGCAGTGCCACAAGAAGGTAGGATTTTCTTGATTACTAAGTTTAAGTCTTTTATTTTGCACATTAAGAATATCATGTCCATAATTCAACAAATATAAGCCATTCACAAGAGAAGCATTCCCATAAACAGTACCATTCAACATAAAGTAGCAACTACTATTAGAAAAATGGAAGGAAAACCCTTCAATGTCTAACATCGGAATGGAAATAATGTTTCTAGTAATAGACGAAACAAAATAACAATTATTAAGTTCTAATCTATTCCCACTGGGTAAGTCTATAATATATGTCCCTACACGTTCCGCAACAACTCGTGCTCCATTTCCCACGCGTAGGACGACTTCACCCGGTCTAACCGCTCTGCTTTCCCTGAGGTCCTGCACATTCGTACAAATGTGTGAGCCACATCCGGTATCTAATACCCAGCAGTTAGAACTAGTAGTACACATATTTATCTCAATGACAAACATACCTGTTCTAGTGCCAGATGCATCTAGTGCCCTTTTCTCAGCAGCTAGAACCTTGCAGTCCTTCTTCCAGTGCCCCTTCTCTTTTTAGTAGAGACACACATCCTTATCTACCTACTCTTTGTTTTGAATACCACCCTTAGGCTTTAGGATATTCGGCTTAGAACCTTTCTTAGCCTTGTTATTCCGCTTCTTCTTGCCTTTATGGCCAGATTTAGCAGAAGAGCTCACCATGAGCACACTCATTTCCTTAGTGGTAGTTGCCTCAAATGTTTTGAGCATGTTATGCAATTCAGGCATTGTTGCTACCGTCTGATTCATATTATAGTTCACCACGAAACTAGAAAATGAATCCAGAAGCGACTGAAGAATAGCATAAACGGAAACATCGTTCCCTAGCTTAATGTCTAGGGACCCTAGTTTCTCGATTAGCCCTATCATCTTCAGGACATGAGGAGAAACCTTCCCTCCTTCAGACATGCGGCACCTAAACAGATCTCGCATGACCTCATATTTCTCGGAGCGAGATTCAGAGTCAAAAAGGTCTTTCAAGTGTTTGAGCATCTCATGGGGATCCATTTTCTCATGTTGCCTCTGAAGCTCTGGGTTCATCCCAAGCAGCATAACACATTGCGCCTGTTTCGCATCTTCTTGATGCTTCTTCTGAGCTGCAACATCAAACGTAGCAGATTCTGAAGAACCGGCAGCAGGGGTCTCGGGGATTGGCGTGTCCAACACGTACTCAATCTTTTCTTGTCTTAGCACCAAACGCATGTTGCGTTGCCAATCCAGAAAGTTTGGCCCAGCCAATTTGTTTGATTCCAGAACGAATCTCAACGACAGATTATTCATTTCAACCAACCTAGAGAAATAGTAAAATAAAAGAACGGGAATTAAAACACATAATTCCTATGATCGATATTCAGCAATCAAAATAAACATGGCCTTTAATTTATTTTGTCTCCATTATTTTCACATACTCAACGACCTCATCGGAAGAGTACGAATTTATATCTAATATAAATTGTAATGGACTAGGATCTACAATCCTACTACCACAGCACCTGCTTGGGCTGATTACTGCGATAGCATAATTGGTAGGTCTCAAAACCAATTGCAATATATGCAATTCATAGTTGATCGAACCTAGTTCAATCAATGTCCCCTCATTGTTCCCCTGCTTGGGCTGGTGAAACAATTTAGGTGGTTAACAACCATCACACGGCGACACTTCGTGTCCCTATAAAAGTTTCGTAAGATGTAACTCCGAGCAAAAGACTTGGGCCTTAAATACTCATGGATTGAAATCTCCAGTTTTCTTTTAATTATGATGGAAGACATCACTCATTCTAAATGATAACCATATTTTAATTGAGGAGCATTTGAAGCCGGGGTATTTAATTGCTTAAACAAGATCCAATTTGTACATGCTCAATCACAAAAGAGCAAATATTGGGCGCCGTCTACCCAAACATAAATCACGATCTAAGAAATATTGGGTGCCGTCTACCCAAAAATGATTTACGATCCGAAAAATACAGGGTGCCGCCTACCTAGACATAATATGCGGACTATAACTATTAATGTAAATTTCAATTCACATAAACAATTATGCAAGTAGGAGAAATTATTTAAATTGTCATGCTTTATTGCAAAAATTAAATTGCCTAAATAAAATAATTAATTATCACTTAGCACAAAAATCAAATTTATGTGCAAAATAATAAATATTCGTAGATTAATATTGCTAATTTTAGAAATACCAACAAATTCTAAACTTTTGGTTTAATTTCTAAAAATTTCCGAAATTATTTTGCCCAATATATAAAATACTTATCAAATTTGTTAAAAAAAATTAATCAGCCAAATAGTCCCTTAAATTAAAAAATTGCATTTTATAATTTTAAATTGCCAAACATGACTCTTTATTTATAAAACCTTTTAAAATTGATCAGGGACTATTTTGCAATTAATAATGTATTTGCAAGAAAGGGCCTGGGGAGAATCAAATTCTCAACCTAGGCCCCTAGGGCTATTCACGCTCACGGTTAACAGCAAACAGTACACTCGCACAGGCGGCCGACACCAGAAATCCCCGCGCCGCGCAGCCTTCCCGACCGACGTAGCCGCAGATGCAGCCACCGCCGCAACACGCAGACGCAGTTCCGGCAAAGGCGCCGCACGCAAGCCTTCTTTTCGGCGGCGACAGATTTTAAAATGCTTTAAATTTCTGTTCCCGAAAACGAAAGCAACAGACCCCAGTTTAGTTTTTTTTTTCTTTTCGAAATACTGTCAGTTTTCAGAAAAGTTTTTGGCTACTGAAAGAGTTTCCAGTAATCAACAAAGATTAATTTCAAAAAAGTTTGAACTTTGGTTCCGACGATTCTAAATCCAAAACCTTGGTTCCCTTTGATTAATCGTTAATGTTTTCTAAAAACATTAATTATTATTTGATTTCTAAAATAAAAATTTGGCTGCCAGAATATATTAAAATATATAAATACACATAGTGTATCAACAAAACACATAATCATGTTATACAATCAATAATCAAAGCCAGAAGCTCTGATACCGCTGTTGGGTTTTAGAGTTACAAATCACATATTTGTAGCAGTGGAAGAATTAAAATTCACCAACAAAGAATCATAGGCATGGATGTATAACATATGATTTAGCAAGAATAATTAAATTATATTCTTACAGTGCTTCGTAGTCGTATCCCTTTCCTATGTGATCCACGATAAGTGCCCCTGCAGTGCTTCGTAGCCGGATTCCTCTACTATTGTATCCACGTAATTCTCGTCTACGAACTTGCAATGAATTGCCTTATGGGAGTTCGCTAGGAAAAACTCACTCTTGGAATTTACGGAGAATATTAGGGATTTTTAGACTTGTAGTTTATGAGTCTCATAACCCATATATATATAGTAAAGTATTTTCATATCTCTAAGATATCAAATATAATCTTTACCTTATAATATATAATAATATATCTAATATATTATTATTATGACATATCTAATATATCATCTAATTTAATTAAATGTAATTTAATTAAATATTAATAATTCTATTAAATAGAATTATTATATTCTTCATTAATTAAATATCTATGATCTAATCAAATATTTAATCTGACCAACTTAATTCGTAAACGTGAGTTACTTATTGTGTGACCCATAGGCCCTCATATGTCGAGCGATTAGTCAAACTAATGGTCTTAGTTGAACCCTAGACGATAAACCAGACAATCTCAACATATGAGGTACGTTGCGAGGATACAACAACAGCCTGTAATGTAAAGCTCAAAATGATATGGTCATTTCGTTCAAGAATACTCCAATTAAGTCTAGAATATGATAATGTGTCTATTCCAATAACTTAATCACATTATCTCATTCTGCTAATTGATCAGTTGTCATATTTGAATAATATTTCAAATACGACGTGCATTGGCCAATGACTAACGATCCAATTAGCTATGAGAAGATGAGTATTTTCTCTAATTCTATTTGAGGAACGAATCCTATCTTGGCTCAACTACAACGCACATATACTTCATGATGTACCCAACACATGCCATTTCTACTCCGTTGAGAGTGCGAGCGTTGGTCATGGTCAAAGCCCATCATTCCATACATGTCGTGTGTATTGACCTCAAGTCATAGGACTATTACACCACTCCACAAACTGATACTCCTGTAGACACGTAAATAGAATACATCAAACGGTTTCTTGGTTGGGTATGACAATACTCTTCAATGTATTAGTGCATCCATCATGAGATATCTAATATCTCGTAGTTGTGAGAACCACTACACTCTCTAAGAGTATGATGCAGATCGCACACCAATCGCATCATCGATATCCCATATTCGATGATCATTGATTGTGGCTACTTTAAGAACCATGTCATTGTCAACTAAGATCTCACATTCTTAATGACGACATAAGTTCATGGGAACAAAAATATTAATAACATGCAAACAATCAAACATAATATTCAATAATGTGTAATGCCAAATATTATTAAATAAAGTTAATAATATAAACAACTGAATAACGATCAAGTACTATGTCCTCCTAAAATGATTGTCTTCTAGGACATATATACTAGCAGACGAGGCAATTCAGTTGGAGCTATTGATTGCAAGAGAACTATCCATTGACGAAGTACCACTCAAACTGGAATTCCTAGTTTGTTGAAATCCAGGAGTTGGAATCATTGTACCAACAGAAGAATTAGACCCCTCAGTTTCTTCATGGTCGCCTCATCACTGTGTTGACGCCGCTGCATAAGGAACTCCCAGCTGCAGATCAAAAAACTTAAAAACTTTAGCAGCACTCATCAAGCATGCAATTTGTGTAACAACATGAAGCTGTCAAAGCAACGAAAAATCTCTTTGACCAGTTAATCTTCCTGTAAAAATTTCAACAACAAACACGTCCACTGGATCCAGGTTTTCATTAAAAGGTACAAAATGTCGATGTAATGTTATATTAATCCCCAAATTACAGATATGTGCACATTACATCCAGAGTCCATACAACAAATCAATTCTCCAAAGAACTAAAGTTATTTAAAAAAATAAATTAACATGACATATCTCATTAAGTTGTCTCATACAAGACTAACACTCTACTTAATTAACATGACATGAGACTACATAAATTAACACCTACCCCCTACCAATATCATATCTCATTAAGTTGTCTAATATAAGACTAACACTCTACTAAATTATCATGGAGAAATAGCATAAGGTCTAAATTATGTTGGAATTTGTTCTCCTCGGAAAGAGCTTCGAATCGATATATTACTCGCCCAATTCCGATTTTGGGTGAATGAGAAATTGAATTTTTAAGTTTGTTGTAACAAATGAGAAATGTAGGGAACCTTTGTCCCACATTGGAAAATTGATGTTTGAGGATGGGAAAGAAGGGATATAAGAACCTTGTCCCACATTGGAAAATGATTGTTGAGGATGGGAAAGAAGGGATATAAGAACCTTGTCCCACATTGGAAAATGGTTGTTGAGGATGGGAAAGAAGGGATATAAGAGATGAAGGGAAAGACTTAGCCTGACCTGAGCCCGGGTCGTCTTGACCTGAGCCTAAGTCATCTTGTCTTGAGCCGGGGTCGTCTTGACCTGAGCCTGGGTCGTCCTGACCTGAGTGTAAATTTTTTGAGTCAGCCTGATCTTGTCCTGACCTGAGTCCGGGTCGTGCTGACTTGACTCTTGTCCTGACCTGAGTCTGGGTCGTGCTGACCTGAGTTCGGGTCATGCTGACCTGACTCCCATCCTGACCTGAGTCTTGGTCAGCCTGACCTGACTCCTATTCTGAGCTGAGTCCGGATCAGCCTGAGCTGACTAAGTCATCCTGGGCTGAGTCCGTTCAGCCTGAGCTGACTAAGTCATCCTGACCTGAGTCCGTTCAGCCTGAGCTGAGTCCGGATCAGCCTGACCTGACTAAGTCATCCTGAACTGAGTCCGGTTCAGTCTGACCTGAGTTCGGATCAGCCTGACCTGACTTAAGTTAGGGTCAGCCTGAGTCATCCTGAAGCATTTTTTTCAGGCCTGCTGAGATTTAAAATATCTACAGTTACAACACATTTTTGAAACTTAAAAAATCTGTTTTAATGCAATTAATTCAGACGTTTTGTCGGTTACGGTCAAGACCAATTGTGGGTCTTTATGGCCATACTCCAACAATTACTTTTTGAATACTATAAATAGTATTCTTATGTGTTGCAAGAAATACAAGAATATTAAAATATACAATATTTGAGTGGAAAATACCCAAATACTTTCCGGCAATCTGCCAACTACTTTTGTCCTAATATTTCCTAAATTTCGTTCTTACTCCGGTGATTTATGAACAATTTCTCAGTTCGTTTAAGCAAAATATAGTGCTATATCGTTGCTTATTATCGTTGTATCCTGGGAAACATGTGTCCCATAAATTTACTAGCACCTAGAGAGTGAGGGGCATAATTTGTTTTAAGGAAATCGTGTTCCTCACGAGCCTCGATTTTCCTTTTATTTTTTATTATTATTTTCGGCCATCTTAAACTTTATCCCTACAGTCTTAAAATAAATTATCCTTCAAGATGGCTGATACTAATTCGATTGTGACGAATGATACTACCCCGGTGGCTCCTATTGCTCCAGCTTCCGCTTCCACATTCATCGGTTCGACGGTTCCTTCGGTGACGATTCCTGTTCACCACCACAACAAGCCGGAGAAGTTCATGGGAATGAACTTCAAAAGGTGGCAACAAAAAATGCTATTTTATTTAACCACTTTGAATCTGGCGAGATTCTTGAGAGAAGATCCTCCCTCTCTTCCTGTGGAACCCGATGAGCAATCTGTGCTTGCCCAAGAAGCATGGAATCACTTGGATTTTTTATCCAAGAATTATATTCTCAACAGCCTCTCCGACGCTCTCTACAATGTTTATATTGGGATTAAAACAGCAAAAGAGTTGTGGGAAACTCTTGAGAAAAAAATACTAGACCGAGGACGCTGGAACAAAGAAGTTCCTCGTAAGTAAGTTTCTCGATTTTAAAATGGTGGATACTAAACCTGTTGTTAGTCAAGTGCAGGAGCTACAGGTTATTATTTCGGATATCCATGCGGAGGGGATGATAATAAGCGAGTCGTTCCAAGTGGCTGCCATAATAGATAAATTGCCAACCGGATGGAAGGACTTTAAGAACTACCTCACCCACAAAAGAAAGGAGATGACCGTGGAGGAGCTTGTTGTTCGTCTTCGTATTGAAGAGGACAACAATAAATCCGGCAAAAAATATGGTGCCTCCGAGCCAAAAGCCAATGTTGTTGAACAAGGCCAAGGCTCGAGGACCAACCCCAAAAATAATGGGAAGAAAAAGGAAAAAGAAAATCCTTCGACCAAGAATTTGGGTCCGAAGAAGAATAATTTTAAAAAGAAATTTACCTGGACTTGCTACAATTGCGAGAAGCCCGGTCACAAGGCGGCTCAATGTAGAAAGCCGAAGAAAGACCAAGCGAACTTGGTCAACCAAGATGAGAGACATTTCTCAGCCGTTGTGTCCGAGGTAAATATGGTGGGCTCAAACCCACGTGAATGGTGGCTCGATACGGGTGCAACCTGTCATATTTGCTCTTCCAAGGAATTATTTAATTCCCTTGATGAAAATGTTCATGAAGAGAAACTCTACATGGGCGATTCGGCGACTTCCGATGTCAAAGGAAAAGGGAAGGTAGTGCTGAAATTTACCTCCGATAAGGAGTTGACTTTGAACAATATTTTGTATGTACCAGAAATTCGTAAGAATTTGGTGTCCAGGTCTTTGTTGAACAAACATGGGTTCAAAATTGTAATAGGGGCGGATAAAATTATTTTATCCAAAAATGGAGTGTACGTAGGGAAAGGCTATGAGTGTGATGATCTTTTCAAACTCAATGTAATGACGATTAAGAAAATCATGAATAAAAATGCTTCATCTTCTTCTTATTTGATTGAGTCGTCTATTACTTGGCATGGTCGTTTGGGACATGTCAATTTTAATTCATTAAGAAAATTAATGAATATGAATAGTATTCCTACACTCAAAATTGATACAAATCATAAGTGTGAGATTTGTGTAGAAGCGAAAATGACTCGGTCATCTTTCCGAACTATTGAAAGAAATAGTGAACCACTTGAATTAATTCACACGGATGTGTGCGATTTGAAAAGTGTACAAACACGTGGTGGAAATAAATATTTCATCACTTTTGTAGATGATAGCACAAAATTTTGTTTTGTGTATCTTCTATTAGAGTAAAGACGAAGCTTTTGACAAGTTCGTGCTTTATAAAAATGAGGTTGAAAATCAACTCAATAGGAAAATTAAAATGTTGAGAAGTGATAGAGGAGGTGAGTATGAGTTTCCATTGCCGAATTTTGTGCACAACACGGAATTAAGCATGAAACTACCGCACCTTATTCACCTCAAGAAAATGGTGTCGCGGAACGTAAAAATAGAACATTGAAAGAAATGATGAATGCAATGTTACTAGATTCCGGACTTCCTGTGTTGACGGCAAATTATCTTTTAAATAAGATACCCCGTAAGAAAGTTGATAAAAGTCCATATGAATTATGGCATGGTCAAGTACCATCTTATAAATACTTAAAAGTGTGGGGGTGTCTTGCTAAGGTTGCAATTCCACCACCTAAGAAAGTAAAAATAGGTCCTAAAACTATTGATTGTGTATTTATTGGATATGCACATAATAGTAGTGCCTATCGATTTCTTGTGTATGAATCACAAATTGATGATATACATAAGAATACTATCATGGAATCAATAAATGCCTCATTTTTTGAGCATATATTTTCATGCAAAATAAATGAAGAGGCTAGTACTTCAAAAGTACATGCAAACCCTAGCCATGCAAACCCTAGCCATGCAAACCCTAGTTTTGCAAACCCTACAATTGATGAAATTGTAGATGATGAAGAGGTTGAACCAAGACTTAGTAAAAGAGCACGAGTAGAAAAATCCTTTGGTCCGAATTTTCTAACTTATATGCTCGAAAGTGAACCTCAAAGCTTCAAGGAAGCCGTGAACTCTTCCGAAGGTCCTCTTTGGAAAGAAGCAATTCAAAGTGAAGTAAATTCTATTTTGCAAAATCACACGTGGGAACTAGTGGATCTCCCTCCGGGAAGTAAACCACTAGGGTACAAGTGGATTTTCAAAAGAAAAATGAAAGCGGACTGGACAACTGATAAATACAAGGCAAGACTTGTGATAAAAGGTTATAGACAAAAGGAAGGTCTTGACTATTTTGATACGTATTCTCCAGTCACGAGAATTACGTCAATAAGATTAATCATAGCGATTGCCACTTTGAGAAATCTAGAAATACATCAAATGGTTGTAAAAACCACCTTTCTAAATGGTGATTTAGATGAGGAGATTTACATGGAACAACCCGAGGGGTTTCTAGCTCTGGGACAAGAAAACAAGGTGTGCAAGTTAGTAAAATCATTATATGGTTTGAAACAAGCACCAAAACAATGGCATGAGAAATTTGACAATGCCATGTTAGAACATGGATTTCAAATTAATGAATGTGACAAATGTGTTTACATAAAAGACACCGAAGATGGTTACATAATCATGTGTCTTTATGTAGACGACATATTAATCATTGGAAGTAATGATAAAATGGTAAAGTCCATAAAGAATATGTTGAATTCCAAATTTGACATGAAAGATATGGGACTAGCTGATGTTATACTTGGAATTAAAATTCATAAAACATCAGATGGAATTGTCTTGAGTCAAACTCATTATGTGGATAAGATTCTAGAGAAGTTCAGCAAAAATGATACGGGTTTTGCTAGAACTCCGATAGATCCTAGCCAACATCTAGCCAAAAATAGAGGCGAATGTGTGAGTCAATTGGAGTACTCAAGAGTAATAGGCAGTCTAATGTACTTAACTAGTTGTACAAGACCGGACTTGACCTACACCGTAAACAAGTTAAGTAGATACACTATTAATCTGGGCGAGTGTCATTGGAAAGCTATTGTAAGAGTACTTAGATACTTGAGGCATACGCGAGAATATAGATTGCATTATACGAGATATTCGGCTATAATTGAAGGTTATAGCGATGCTAATTGGATATCGGACATAAAGGACTCAAAGTCTACAAGTGGATACGTCTTCACTTTAGGAGCGAGGAGCAGCCATATCGTGGAGATCTTCTAAACAAATGGTGATAGCAAGATTCACCATGGAATCGGAGTTTATTGCTCTAGATAAATGTGGTGAAGAAGTCGAATGGCTTAGGAATTTTTTAGAAGATATTCCGAAGTGGACAAAACCGGTGCCACCAATTTGCATTCATTGTGATAGTCAATCTGCAATTGGTAGGGCACAAAGTAATTTATATAATGGTAAGTCTAGACATATCCGTCGTCGACATAATACCATTAAACAACTACTCTCAACTGGAGTTATCACTATTGACCGTGTTATCGAGGCACGTAAAATATAATCCTTAACTCAACTCCACTAATTAGTAGCAATGGTAAGCAAGGGTCGATCCCACAGGGAGCAGGAAATCAAATTGTGAATTTATTATATTTATCTAGAGTAATACGAGGGGGGTTTTGGTTGGTAGCTAATTAAACTATCACTAAATTAATGCAAATAAAAGAGAACAAAAGAAAATATAATTAAGATCAAGAGAGAGAAATAATATTCCAATCCTAAGTTCAGTATTCCCACAATTTATACTATCCTAATTAATCCCGTGACAGTCTTACTCCAATCTCAAATCTCTTTCCTAGAATAACGAGAAGCTCAGTTAAACCGAATTAATTCTTAAGATTAGCTAATTAATAGAAGCTCGTTAGCTAACCCTATTTAATCAAACAACCTAAGTGAGAAGCTCAATAGATTTAATTTGTTAAATGCATTCAACCACCAAATTAATAGAAAGACTGGACTGCGAAATACGAAACATTCGCTTCACATAACCCAGATCCGTATTACCCCTAGTGAATGGTGCACTATTTGTTACTCGTGAATATATCCTATAACAATTACGGATTATAGTATATATTCTAACTGTAGAATTTAATGTGAATTAACCTAGCAGGCCATTACTAAATTAATTACAAAAACTCATGAATAGGCAACCAAGTAATACGAAAAACTCAAGATATGAAATAAGAACACGTCACGATGAATTAATTAAAAGATAATGTAAACGGGTTCAACATCCCTAGAATTGGAATATAAAAAGAACTAGCCACGCATAATCATAAGTCTACGCAAAATAAATAAATAAAACATAAGAAATTCAAACTCTAATCGGAATAAAAACGTAGCAGCTGCCTTCGATTTCCGCGAACGTATCTCTGGTGCTTCCAATCCTCCAGTCCCAGATTGCGGCTGTATGTATCTTAGGGATATAGAGAGGTTTATGGGCTCATGGGCCCATCAAAACATTTTCCATATAATTCCACCAAAAGCCCAATATTAAACATGGAAATCAAATCTTTCACCCCACTGACTCATCTCCACTCTCACATCTATGCATGTTAATTGATGTGGCCGCATGAATACCAATTTGATGCATGGACTTCTTTAAATTGCAATCTCGAATAATTTCACTCGGCCCATTTTATTCTTCACTCAATTTAATCTTGCAAAGCCCAGAAATCACAATAAAATAATTAAAGTAGAATTTATTCAATTAGGTTCATATAAGTAGAGAAATGCATAAATTTAATATAATTAAGTACAATAAATTGCACTAAAATAAACCAAATATTACACATAAATTTCTACTTATCAAAATCCCCCACACTTAATCTTTGCTTGTCCTCAAGCAAACTCATACCAAAGTCAAGAAATCAAATCTCATACACTAAAGGATTCAAAATCTCGTAGCACTCCCAAGGATAATCAAATGGTCATGACTCACGTGCAATCAAAGAAACCAAAGTGTTTCACCAACCTTCAACAATTTCATTGGACTCAAATGCGAAAAGATTCAATACCCTCACAATGGATGTCACTCATTTACACTCAAGTGTATCAAATGGTACGAAGAACACTCATGTCAATTTGGAATGTGCTATTACCATATGCTTGCTCAAATATCAAATCTCCACCGCTAAGAATAATGAAACTCATGCAAAAATCAAAAGGTCTTTGATTTGGTTGTAACGTGGCTTGGGGTAGGGGTAGGATATGGGAAAAATATGTAGCTCATTAGTTAAGATTAATTGTGAACTTCAATGCATAACAAGCCTTAGAACAACAATCACAATCACATCCCTTTTTTTTTTTAACACAGAACTCATCACTTCACATTACAACCTTCATCCACAAGAGTAGATGAATATCTCAATCATTAGCCTACTTAGGCTTTGCACACATTGTTCATCTCTTTTTTTTTCAACAATTTCAGCATTTTTTTTTCTCAACAACTCTGTTTTTCTTTCTTTTCAGCACTTTTCTCAACAATTCTTTTCCTCCATACCACTTCTCATTCAACACTTTCACTCCTCATCAACGACAAGTTGTCATGCACTTAATTCCACAATAAAATCTCAACAAAGGGTGCAAACGGATGAGGCTTCAAGTAAGATGGAAGATGGCTAATAATGTGCTAAATCAAAGAAAAAGGTTAAGGCTCAATCATGGCTTCTAAGGATAAATGCAACACGGTAGGTACATATAAGCTAAAAGGGTAATCCTAAGTGTCTTTATCATGTTAATGCACGAGTTCATGAATGCGGTCTCGAAATGCATAAAAAGAGCAAGTTCTAGAATGAACACACCAAAATTGACCACACAACAAGAAATTGAGCATCTATAGGATGAATTGCTCTTAGGCTCAAAAGCTCACAGAATAGGTGTTGTGCATCAAATCTCATGCATTTTTATCCAAATCCATCACCTAAAGTCAGCTACACACTTTCAGTTTCATAGAATCACACACAAATCACTCACACTTGACATTCTTTTCATGCCATAGGACTCAAACCAGTAGTACATGAGACTCGAATAGAACAAAAAGCATGAATTCCTTAAGATTCATCAAAAATCAGCAGCTAAAATTCAAAAAATCAGCAGCTAAAATCAACACCTCTACCTACTACATGTCTTGCCAACAAGATGAAAGAATTTAAGAACTCATATCCACTCCCCCACACTTGATTCGTTGCTTGACCTCAAGCAACAACGATCACATAAATATATAAAATAGGTGCAAGACATGGAAAGAAGTAACCTGATCAGTGGTGCGTATGAGTGAGATTGAGAGGGTGACCAAAAGCACTGGTGCAACAGTGGTACAGAGATACAGCGGGCTTTAATTTTGTGTGCTCCGTTGGCTTTAGTGTTGTGATTGTTGAGCCATAGAGGGGCGGGCAGACTTAGGGCGCAGGGGTGTGGTGTAGGCGAAAGAACACGACGGTTTTCAGCGGCTGTGTTGGTAACGTTTGGAACGGTGGAATCCGGTGAGTTAGAGGGGCGTGGCTCCGTCACGAGGGCAGTGCTGTTGGGGCTAAGGCGGCAGATTGACAGCGGCTCTGGCGCGAGTGTGAGAACTGACGATTGGTGTGACGGAATTCGGCACCCACCACCACCATGTCTGGCAGCAACACGCACTCAAAAAAAGTAAGGGGCGGTAACGCTCCAAAGCAACAGAAGCTGATGTTTATTTAGACGTGATCACGCTTAAGTGCTAGGATGCCTCAAGAGTATTGTCATCTTTAGTCGTGATCACGCTTAAGTGCAAAAGCGCTTCTGTCAAATTTATGGAAAAAGGGCGAAGTGAATCCTCTTTTAAGCGTGATCACGCTTAAGTCTGCATGACTTTGAGCTAACTTTGCAGTTCTTCAACAAATTTTTGAGCACTATTACACCAAACGAGAGAACACACCTGCACAATCCAACAAAATTTAGCCACCCTAAGCAACGAACACTACATAAAATAACTAAACTAGAATTGAAAAACAAAAAGCAATTAAAATTTGGGCTGCCTCCAAATAGCACAATTTTTTAACATCGTTATGCTCGACGAGGAACTCCATCTCTTTTAGGCGAATTTCGGGTCTTCCAAATTCACATCTTCAATGTTAATTTGAGAGAATCCCTCGAAGTATGGTTTCAATTATTGCCCATTCACCTTGAAAATCTTGCTCGTCTCCACGCTCTTAATTTCTACTGCACCATGAGGGAACACCTTAGTGATTACAAAAGGACCAATCCAACGAGAACGTAACTTACCTGGGAACAACTTGAGTCTTGAGTGATAGAGTAGGACTTTTTCTCCAACAACAAACTGCTTTGTGTTGATTATTGCATCATGAAATAGCTTTGTTTTCTCTTTATAAATCAAAGCATTCTCAAAGGCTTCATTCCTTATCTCCTCCAACTCTTGGATTTGCAGTTTTCTGTGTATCCCGGCCTCATCATAGTCCATGTTGCATTGTTTGATCGCCCAAAATGCCTTATGCTCCAACTCGACAGGAAGGTGGCATGCCTTACCATAGACCATGCGATAAGGGGACATCCCAATTCGGGTCTTATAAGCTGTTCGGTACGCCCACAGTGCATCTTCCAACCTCAAGCTCCAATCCTTACTATTCGGACGAACGATCTTCTCCAAAATCAGTTTGATCTCTCTATTAGATGCTTCAGCTTGTCCATTTGTCTGCGGGTGGTATGCTGTGGAGGTCTTGTGAACCACCGAGTACTTCTTAAGCAAAGAAGCCACTATCTTGTTGCAGAAGTGAGTTCCTCGATCGCTAATGATGGCTCTCGGGATGCCGAATCTTGCAAAAATGTTAGACTTAACAAAACCTGTCACTACTCCAGAATCATTAGTTCGGGTGGCCTTCGCTTCCACCCACTTCGAGACATAATCAACAGCTAAGAGGATGTATAAATTACCAAACGAAGATGGAAAAGGGCCCATGAAATCAATGCCCCAAACGTCAAAGATTTCAGAAATCACAATTGAGTTTTGAGGCATTTGATTTCGCTGAGAGATAGTACCTGTCCTTTGGCAATTGTCACACGCCTTACAAAATATGTATGCATCTTTGAAAAGTGAAGGCCAATAGAAACCACACTCTAACACCTTGTGCGCTATCCTCTTCGAGCCAAAGTGACCACCACATGCATATGTGTGGCAAAATGCAAGAATTGACTTGAATTCCGCCTCGGGTACACATCGTCAAATTATTTGGTCTGAGCCGTGGTTCCACAAGTAGGGATCATCCCATACGTAGTACTTAGAGCCACTCTTCAATTTATCTCTCCTTGCCTTGGACATACCTTTGGGAAAAGTGTTAGCCACCAAAAAATTCACAAGATCAGCATACCATGGTGTTTCAGACTCTGGCAAGATCGCCATCAGCTGCTCATCCGGGAAGCTTTCCTGGATTGCTGGACCACTTTCCTCATGCACAACTCGACTAAGGTGGTCTGCCACCGAGTTCTCTGCACCCTTCTTATCTCGGATTTCCAAGTCGAATTCTTGTAGTAAAAGAATCCATCTAATCAACCTTGGTTTCACCTCTTTCTTTGTAAGTAGGAACCTTAATGCTGCATGGTCAGAAAATACAATAACTTTAGTTCCCAAAAGATAAGAGCGAAACTTGTCTAATGCAAATACGACAGCCAACAACTCTTTTTCAGTTGTTGTGTAGTTTGCTTGAGCCGGGTTTAGAGTTCGAGAGGCGTAATATATGAATTGTGAGGCCCGTCCAAGTCGTTGACCCAACACAGCTCCCACTGCATAGTCGCTCGCATCACACGTTATCTCAAATGGCAAACTCCAATTCGGAGGCTGGACAATTGGGAAAGTCGTCAACAATTTCTTCAGAAGGTCATGCGCCTCCTTGCACTCCTCATCAAGTTTGAACTCCACATACTTTTGTAACAGCTTGCATAATGACGAGGCTATCTTGGAGAAGTCCTTAATGAAGCTCCTGTAAAAACTTGCATGACCAAGAAAAGAATGAACTTCCCGCACACTTGCGGGGTAAGGCAAAGCAGTAATAAGATCAACTTTTGACTTATCAACCTCAATCCCACGAGCAGATACAATGTGTCCTAAGACTATCCCTTGTTCAACCATGAAATGACATTTCTCCCACTTGAGCACAAGGTTAGTTTCAATGCAGCGTTTCAAAATCAGGGTTAAGTTATCAAGACAAGTCTGGAAGGAATCACCCTACACACTGAAATCATCCATGAAAATTTCTATGATTTTCCCCACATATTCAGAAAAGATACTTACCATGCATCTTTGAAAAGTTGCTGGTGCGTTGCAGAGTCCAAACGGCATCCATCGGTAGGCAAATGTTCCAAAGGGACACGTGAATGTAAACTTCTCTTGATCCTCGGGAGCTATGGCGATCTGGAAATATCCTGAAAAACCATCCAAAAAACAATAGAAAGAGTGACCAGCCAATTTTTCAAGAATTTGATCGATGAACGGCAATGGAAAATGGTCTTTCCGAGTTTTTGCATTGAGTTTGCGATAGTCGATGCAAACTCTCCATCCTGTTTGAACTCTAGTAGGAACCAATTCACCATCCCTATTCTCCACCACGGTTACACCAGATTTCTTTGGCACACATTGTGTGGGGCTCACCCACTTACTATCTGAGATTGGGTAAATCATGCCCACATCAAGAAGCTTATTAACTTCCTTCTTCACAACTTCCATCATTGGAGGATTCAGCCGTCTTTGTGCTTCTCTAGTGGGAGTGGCATCATCTTCTAGGAGAATTCGGTGCATGCATATCGACGGGCTAATCCCACGTATGTCTGCAATCGTCCACCCAAGGGCCTCTTTATGGTTCTTCAGGACCTGCACCAAAGCTTTCTCTTGAGGCGGTGTCAACTTAGCGGAGATAATTGCTGGTAGTGTTTCCTTCTCTCCCAAGTACACATACTTGAGATGAGCTGGAAGAGGCTTAAGTTCAAGCTCCGGTGCCTGCAAAATAGATGGCAAGATTCTGGAATTAGAATGAGGCAAATCAATAAAATTTACTCCAACCCTCGGCAAAATTGGTTTTGGCACTTGCAATACCGCCATCATCGCCTTCATCTATTCTCCGATTGAGATCATCCCTTGTTGAATCTCCTTGCTTTGAGTAAGCACCGTCTCTAGAGTACCTCTGCAACCTAACTCAAATACTTGCTGCACAAGTGGGTCAATGCAATGTATAGAAAAAATAGAAGTATCATCAGTAGGGAATCTCATGGAGTCATAGATACTGAATTGAATGACTTGTCCATCAAATTCCATAGTGAGGGTTCCCTCACGAACATCTATCTTTGTTTGGGCGGTGTTCATGAACGGCCTTCCTAACAAGATAGGTGGGGAATCCGAGGTTTTGTCATTCGTATCAAGCACATAAAAGTCTGCAGGAAATACCAACTCATTCACTTGGACAAGTACATGTTCAATTACCCCATCCGGATATGCATTACTGTGGTCTGCTAATTGATTTATTACCCCAGTTTCCCTTAATTCCCCCAAACTTAGTGAATTATAAATAGAACGTGGCATAACATTTATAGAAGCACCCAAATCAAGCATAGCACGTTCAATCCTACAATCACCAATTTTGCAAGGGATGATAAACATACCTGGGTCCTTGCGCTTTGGTGGTAATTTCCTCTGAAAGATCGCGGAAACACTTTCTCCCATCATCACCCTCTCATCTCCTCTAAGTCTTTTCTTATGAGTGCATAACTCCTTCAGAAACTTTGCATATCTTGGTATTTGTTTGATTGCATCGATCAAGGGTATGTTGATCTCCACTTTTCTGAATACGTCCAAGACTTGCTTCTCTTTGTCTTCCTTCAATGCTTTCTCCATCCTAGAGGGAAATGGTAAGGTGTTAGAAGGAATAGAAGTGTAGTTAGGAGATTTCACCTCATTTTCGCCAACAGCAGGTTTGACACTAGGAAGCTTGGTGTCGTCGACATCCATTGCATTAGGTGTCTTCTCCTCTTCCTTAGCCTTTTCCTCATCTTCTGATTTCTTATTGCCCACTCTAGGTTCTTCCAACTCCTTTCCACTTCTTAAGAAAATGGCACTTTCGTTCTTTGGGTTTGCTTCCGATTGGGATGGCAAACGTCCGCTGTATTGGCTCTCCAAGCGATTCACCGTAGTGGCCAATTGACTCATTTGATTTTCCAGATTCTTGATGCTAGAATGAGTGTCTTGCTGGAATTTCAAAGAGCTTGTAGCGAGTGATTTCACGATGTCCTCCAAGAAAGTGCTAGAATTTTGCTCACCCACTGGTTTTTGTGAGTATTGCCTTTGCTGTTGTGGTGGATGAGGTACTCGATCATCTCCTTGTTGATTCCCATATCTCATGTTGGGGTGGTCTCTCCATCTCGGATTGTAGGTGTTTGAGAAGGGATTGTATTTTCCTCTCTGGAAGTGCCCACCATCCACAACATTGGCATGCACTTCAATCTCATCAAGTAACACTCGGCATGTGTCCGTGGAGTGCTCAGTGGTATTGCAAATCTTACATGGCACGACTTGTGAACGTTCTGCAGCCACTTTTCTAACAAATGAGGTCAACTCGACAATTTACTTCTCTAGTGACGACTCACTTCCATCGCTAATCTTCTTCAAAGGTGCATACCGATGGCCAAATTACTGTGAGTTTGCAGCCATATTCGAAACCAGGTCTCTTGCTGCAGCAGGTGTCTTGTCCACTAGTGCCCCTCCACTGGCCGCATCAATCAAGTTACGATCCATCAAGGACAAACCTTCATAGAAGTACTGGATCAAGAGCTGCTCGCTAATTTGATGATGTGGGCAGCTTGCAATAAGCTTCTTGAAACGTTGTCTCACCATTCATCTGCCTCACACCACATATATCCTTTATGATGTTTGCTGCCCTTGAAGCTGGAAAGTACCATGCTAGAAAGACTCTCTCCATTTCTACCCATGTGGTGATTGAGACTGGTGGTAAGTAATATAGCCAATCTTTCGCCATGTCTTTCAGTGAGAATGGGAAGGCTAATAACTTCGTTTGCTCCGCAGTAAGCCCTGTGGGTTTCATGCTCGTGCATACCACATGGAATTCCTTCAAGTGCTTGTGTGGGTCCTCTCCCATGTAGCCATTGAAGGATGGGAGTAAATGAATCAGTCCAGGCTTCAACTCAGTAGGGCCTTCATTTCCAAGCTACGGAAAAGTGATGCACAACGGTTGTTGAGTTGGCTGCGGATTTGCCAACTCCTTCAGTGTTCGTTCTTCAGCCATCTCAATTTCCTCACTCTCAGAGCTGCTATCTAGTGAAAAGGGTAGTTTTGCAACGTCCCGAGTCTCTCTCCTCAACCTTCGTGCTTCTTTCTCAATCTCAGGAATATAGAGAAAATCGGTCCTGCGAGAAGAACGAGTTAACATGCACAAAACAAGAAAAAGATGGTGAGAAATAAGGAGAATATATTAACTAAAAAATAAAAAATTACTACGAAAATTAATATATAAAAAAACACAAAATAATTCAACACTGCTCCCCGGCAACGGCGCTAAAATTTTGATCGTGCTGTCGAGGCACGCAAGATATAATCCTTAACTCAACTCCACTAATTAGTAGCAAAGGTAAGCAAGGGTCGATCCCACAGGGAGCAGGAAATCAAATTGTGAATTTATTATATTAATCTAGAGTAATACGAGGGGGGTTATGGTTGGTAGCTAATTAAACTATCACAAAATTAATGCAAATAAAAGAGAACAAAAGAAAATATAATTAAGATCAAGAGAGAGAAATAATATTCCAATCCTAAGTTCAGTATTCCCACAATTTATACTATCCTAATTAATCCCGTGACAGTCTTACTCCAATCTCAAATCTCTTTCCTAGAATAACGAGAAGCTCAGTTAAATCGAATTAATTCTTATGATTAGCTAATTAAGAGAAGCTCGTTAACTAACCCTATTTAATCAAACAACCTAAGTGAGAAGCTCAATTGATTTAATTTGTTAAATGCATTCAACCACCAAATTAATAGAAAGACTGGACTGCGAAATACGAAACGTTCGCTTCACATAACCCAGATCCGTATTACCCCTAGTGAATGGTGCACTATTTGTTACTCGTGAATATATCCTATAACAATTACAGATTATAGTATATATTCTAATTGTAGAATTATATGTGAAATAACCTAGCAGACCATTACTAAATTAATTACAAAAACTCATGAATATGCAACCAAGTAATACGAAAAACTCAAGATATGAAATAAGAACACGTCACGATGAATTAATTAAAAGATAATGTAAACGGGTTCAACATCCCTAGAATTGGAATATAAAAAGAAGTAGCCACGCATAATCATAAGTCTACGAAAAATAAATAAATAAAACATAAGAAATTCAAACTCTAATCGGAATAAAAACGTAGCAGCTGCCTTCCATTTCCGCGAACGTATCACCGGTGCTTCCAATCCTTCAGTCCCAGATTGCGACTGTATGTATCTTAGGGATATAGAGAGGTTTATGGGCTCATGGGCCCATCAAAACATTTTCCATATAATTCCACCCAAAGCCCAATATTAAACATGGAAATCAAATCTTTCACCCCACTGACTCATCTCCACTCTCACATCTATGCATGTTAATTGATGTGGCCGCGTGAATACCAGTTTGATGCATGGACTTCTTTAAATTGCAATCTCGATTAATTTCACTCGGCCCATTTTATTCTTCACTCAATTTAATCCTGCAAAGCCCATAAATCACAATAAAATAATTAAAGTAGAATTTATTCAATTAGGTTCATATAAGTAGAGAAATGCATAAATTTAATATAATTAAGTACAATAAATTGCACTCAAATAAACCAAATATTACACATAAATTTCTACTTATCAACTATAGACTATGTAAGATCTAAAGATAACATAGCGGATCTGTTAACCAAAGGGTTAAATAGAGAGTTAGTTTTATCGTCATCTAGAGGAATGGGACTTAAAGCCTTACAAAATTGAGTTTAGATGAAGGAAAACCTTACCTAAGTGATTGAAAATCCCTAGAATTAGGTTCAAAAGGACAACCTAATTGTCTAACTCAAAAATCACTGTTTTGTGGGGGATAATCTAATTAAACCCTAGGATACCAATTGCCTAAAAGATGTTACAGTGAAGTATTGTGAGGATTAGCAAAATGGCTATTAATGATTCGAGGAAAGTTAGAGAAACTCTCAAAAGAATCACCTATGTGAGTGAGAAGTGGGGCCGCTTCGAATGGAATATTTTAAGGCATATTCCTAGAAACTCTTGCAGAACCAGGCGGATGTTCATGGCCAAAAACGAACATACTCATGAGAACTGAGAGTTGTTAGGAAGACCTTGAGTGAATTACACCATCATTTACACCAATGATTGATAGTTCAAAGACATCACGTCTACTATTCAATTAGTAAGGTAAGTGTAATTTCACAAGGGAAGGTTCAAAGGGTAACACCTACCTATCCTTCGCAAGGTTCTAACATCGATATATATCACTAAAAACCTTTTTTGGTATCTGTATTAATTTCCATTCATGTGGGGGATTGTTGGAATTTGTGCTCCTCGGAAAGAGCTTCGAATCGATATATTACTCTCCCAATTTCGATTTTGGGTGAATGAGAAATTGAAATTTTAAGTTTGTTGTAACAAATGAGAAATGTAGGGAACCTTTGTGCCACATTGGAAAATTGATGTTTAAGGATGGGAAAGAAGGGATATAAGAACCTTGTCCCACATTGGAAAATGGTTGTTGAGGATGGGAAAGAAGGGATATAAGAGATGAAGGGAAAGACTTAGCCTGACCTGAGCTCGGGTCGTCCTGACCTGAGCCTGAGTCGTCTTGTCCTGAGCCGGGGTCATCCTGACCTGAGCCTGGGTCGTCCTGACCTGAGTTCGGGTCAGCCTGACCTGAGCCTGAACCTGAGTGTATATATTCCGAGTGAGCCTGATCTTGTCCTGACCTAAGTCCGGGTCTTGCTGACCTGACTCTTGTGCTGACCTGAGTCTGGGTCACACTGACCTGAATCCCATCCTGACCTGAGTGTTGGTCAGCCTGACCTGACTCCCATTCTGAGCTGAGTCTGGATCAGCCTGAGCTGACTAAGTCATCCTGGGCTAAGTCCGTTCAGCCTGAGCTGAGTCCGGATCAGCCTGAGCTGACTAAGTCATCCTGACCTAAGTCCGTTCAGCCTGAGCTGAGTCCGGATCAGCCTGACCTGACTAAGTCATCCTGACCTGAGTCCGGTTCAGCATGACCTGAGTCCGGATCAGCCAGACCTGACTTAAGTCAGGGTCAGCCTGAGTCATCCTAAAGCATTTTTTTCAGGCCTGCTGAGATTTAAAATCTCTACAGTTACAACACATTTTTTAAACTTAAAAAATCTGTTTTAATGCAATTAATTCAGACGTTTTGTCGGTTACGGTCAAGACCAATTGTGGGTCTTTATGGCCATACTCCAACAATCACTTTTTGAATACTATAAATAGTATTCTTATGTGTTGCAAGAAATACAAGAATATTAAAATATACAACATTTGAGTGGAAAATACCCAGATACTTTCCGGCAACCTGCCAACTACTTTTGTCCTAATATTTCCTAAATTTCGTTCTTACTCCGGTGATTTACGAATAATTTATCAGTTCGTTTAAGCAAAATATAGTGCTATATTGTTGCTTATTATCGTTGTATCTTAGGAAACAAGTGTCCCATAAATTCACTAGCACCTAGAGAGTGAGGGGCATAATTTGTTTTAAGGAAATCGTGTTCCTCACGAGCCTCGATTTTCTTTTTATTTTTTATTATTATTTTCAGTCATCCTACACTTTATCCCTACAAATTAATCATTTCAACCAAAATACTAAATGCATGTACTTATATTTACTATCTAGAGCATTTAGAACAACTATGATCATCTAAGTTATCGATCAACCGGAATATAATAAAAGGTTCTTAGGGGGCACTTGGTATGAAAATTCTTCAATGGTAATGGGTGTGAGATAAATGTATAGTAATTGTAGTAGGTAACGAGAACAAATGAGGTACACAACATTGATTTTCCTCCTAAATAAGGTAATAATTACCCTCATTTGATTACATTCATCTCATCCTATAATCATCATCCTCAATCAATCCTCCATACCACAATTAACAACTTTCTTTTTTTGTCAATTTATTCCAAAATTGGAGCACAACACTAATGATGTAATCACCATAAACACAAACTCTCATTCAACATATGTAAGGGTAAAGAAGCAAAATAAAATTTCATTCCCATTACTATTGAAGAATTTGAAACAAGCGCCCCCCTTACATCTTTTCTAGCATATGTCTGGGTCCATAGTGGGTTTGGCTGCAGTACGAGGAATGCCAGAATTTTGCATCTGGCTAGAGACAGCCAGACAGGATTCCCATTTTGCTGTGACGGCCCAGGCAACATTGTACCAGCTTGTTTGGGTACCTGCCCAGGGAACTGGTGTGTCTGCATATTCATCTTTTCTTCGAACCAAAAAATATGTGCTTCATAACAGTCCAAACTAGACAAAAGACATGTAAAGAGAATACCAAAAGAGTTAGAGCATCTCTCCAGTAGTTGCCTCTATTTTGAAATCAATTCAACACTATCTATAATAGAAGCAACACTTTACTCCCAGCAATCAGTTCTATTCTTTCAGCACTATAATATAATAATACATTACATTCATTTTAAATAAAATTTTTTATTATGTTATAATAGTTCAATTGAATAAATTTTTCATACAAATTTAAATTTAAAATTTAATATAATATTACAACTGAAATTTAAATTATAATGAAATATAAAATTACAATAGACACCGACTATTCCATATTATTTTACATGTATTATTTTATTATATTATAATTATATTATTTTATTTTTACATGTATTATTTTATTATAAAAAATATTAATTTATGTATAAAAATCAAATAAATACAAAAATACATACATATAAATAACATATTAATTATTTTAAAATAAAATATATACATACAACTAATTAAAAGATATATAATTTTAAAAAAAAGGGGGAGGGGAGTGGCGCTGTATAGAAACACCGCCACATGTGGCGCCCAAACCCCTCTAAAATAGCTAATCTCCATAATGACGCTATTGTTTAGCAGACTGTTGGAGGAATTAATTTGGAGGAAACCTCCGAATTGGAAGACTGCTGGAGACACTCTTAGACAAGAAAGAGAAGTGATTTCACTTAAATTAGAAAATATTGAAAGATCACCATATAAGCTTAAGCACATGTACAATGATGGCTGAATACAATGTTCCACACATTGCAAGGGAATGGTCCAACAACAAAGAAAGAGTGTTTGGAATGACACACTAGAAAAAGGCATAGGCTGAAAGTATCCAAACTACTAGATAAGCCAAATTTTGAGTAAACACCAAAGTTAAGATGATAGTTAAGCTAATCAGAACATAATAACTCTCTCAGAAACACTCCTGTCTCAGAACAAACTCACATAGAATATTAAATTCATTCTAATTTCTGATCGTACTGATTCGTGGACTTGCATATACACATCATTCAGTATATCTGGTCCAGAGTACAGAGCAACACGTGAATACCAACAGGTTGATCTCTTCCGCTGCATTTATTGACATGTTAGGAATACCTGTTTATGTGATTACGAGATTCGCCATAATTCCAACATATGGTATCAGAGTCATATTGTTGGTATCCCGTCTGTTGTCTAAAACATGTCCAAATATTTTTCAAATTTTTTTTTTTTTGCCATTTTTTGTTATGGCTTACTGCAGTGAATTTTTTTATTTTTTAAGATTACTGCAGATTTTATACATTACGTTTGTTGAGCATGCTTTATAATATGAATTCATAAATATATGATTTCTTTATGTGAATTATGTAATTAAGGCCTTTAGTGAGTGAGATTAAGTTTATGGAAAATTTGTCCCGTATGCATCATTTGAAGTTTATTGTTGGGTAAATATTATTTTTGTACCCAAATATTTACTCTTTTTTTTCAATTTTGGTACTCCATCTTTGCCACTCTCAAAATTTATCACCAAAGTTCATTTTCACTATCAAAAACAGTCCTGCGATTAGTCAATCCCGTCATTATTTGACTAATAGAGACAATATATTTTAGCGCAAAAATCGTGTAGTTTCACAATCATAAAAATTATATTTACCCTTTTAAGTTTAATAAGTTATTACTACACATACACCGTCCCCATATTTTATTGCTATTATTACATGAATAATTACATCATCAAGACGATTCCCCCTCGAAACGTGATGTGTCTTTTTTCCATGAGCGCAAGGAACCAAGTGCTTCACATTAAAACTATAGGATAGGTATGTGGTTGGCCCAATCAAATAGTATAAATCTGCTGCTTCTTTTAAAAAGGCATATACAATTACATATATAGAAATGTAACATTATCAAACTTTTTGATGAAAATAATTATAGTTAATTAGAGCTTGCGAACAAAAACAAGAATAAAAATCGAATATTATTTTATTAAAATAATTGAGAATGTACGCACGTATATACATAAAAATCCCAATTATTATTGTTACATCGACGATACAACTGCAAATGACGAAAACAACAACAACATAATTAATTTCAACACACTCTCACTAATCCAAAGAGGACAAGGCTGGGGACTTATTCAGGTTGAATTCTGTAATAATTAGACCCAAGTCCTTCCATAGCATCATCTAAAAAGAGTTTTAGATCAGTTAATCCGATGGGATACCCTCCTTCTCCTCTTGGTTGATGGTGTTTAGGAATGTTTCCATCTGCATTTGTATGTATAGAAATAGAGAGAATTAGTTAATTATTCAAACATAAAAATGTTTCTCTCTCTAGGATTTCCGGCCTAACTTCCGGCAACTTTCACAGGCTCTGGCTTCTGGCAAGGCAGGGTCGGATGTCTCTCCTTCGGTTAACACACTTGATTTCTTGTCTCTACTACACCATTCAATCCGTGACTTCATCGGGATCTATAACGACAATGCGACAAGACCGCCATCGTTGGTTCACCCGGTGCCTTTGTCCAACGGTGTCGCCCTCTCTGCAGATATGGTGCAGGCGATCGACACACATCTGCCGGGTTTCATGAATTTCTGGGCTGCAAGGAATATTGGAAGGACATTGCCACTGGCAAATACTGACCCACTTAACGGTTACAATCGAGAAGGGGATAAGGTAATCGATATAATAATATTTAATTTAAATATTATTTATATTATATTTTCCCATATTTAGTTTATTAATATTAATATTATATTATTATATAATGTTAAGGGTAGTTATATGACTGAAGGTGCAGTTATTTCCCCCCTCTCTGGATAAGATGAGAAATTAGAATCATTCTACACAGAGATTATTCATTCCAGAGTTAGAAACACAGACCATAATCTTAAACAAACAAATATAATATACAGTACTATTTCGTGGAAAATTGGTTCGCACATACTGCAACTGGGACCCCGAGATCAAAAGGACTAGGATTACAATCTGGTTCGAATTAATTCCGCATAAAAGATCAAAGGTCAGATTTCTGTATAATCGTGTTAGAATTTATCTGTGCCCAACATATGGTATCAGAGCCCATATCGTTGTTTTCCCGTCCACTGAAGCAATGTTTTAAATTTTGAAATTTTATGAAGATATGTGATTTACTGCACGTATATGTTCAGAGGCATGTTAGTGTAAATCATTTGGTGTTAATGTTTTGACATGAATATATCCATTTTTTTTTTTTTTGTGTCTGATCATGCTTTCTGCCAACGTGAATTTTCCAATTTTTATATTGTTCAATTGCTTCAGTGTACCATTCCCAGTCCATAGATGTCCAGGAGATATTTTGAATTGACTGTTTTTGTTAAATTCAAGCATTTTTTGTGTCCCGTATCATTTATCCATTTTATGGGTTTGTTCAAAGTTCACCCAAAATGTGATTTTTTGAAATGAAAAGATAGCCCTCGACACTAGGATCACGGTGATATTTTTTTCACATTTTTTGGCTTTGTAAATTGTGAGATATGAATTTTTAAAAAAAATTCGAATCCTGGGTCTTTTTTGAAAAGTTTCAGAAAATTCGGGGGCCTGTTTTTGGAAATTTGATTTTTTGGAGGGACCCGAAAATAATTATTAAAATTTTTATTCAATCAAACAGAACTTCGCCGTTGACTAGCCGGCGGTGGCGCGTGAGGTCCACGCGCCGGCGGCTCTCGGAGCTCAGGTGGGCACGTGCGACTCACGCGTAGGCAGTAGGGGGCGAGTGGCGGCGTGTGACAGCGCGTGTCGGCGCGTGACGGCGCGTGGGAACGCCAGCCGACTCCTGGTAGCGCGTGGGGGCGCGTCGGACCCTTTTTCGGCGCATTCTTCACGTTCTACTGTGTTTTCTGGACTGTTTTACGTATTTTGATGTGTTTTGAGCTGTTTTTTACTTACTATAAATGCATGTTTTAGCCTATCATATGCGTTTGTTTAGTAGAAACTCCTGTCTAGATGTTTTTGGAAATTGTTGAGTGATTTCGATTATCTGAGAAAGTGGGAGCCAAATAAATATAACTTTATTACATTTGTGGATATGCCTATTTTGAGGAAATTCATGTGTTAAAGTTTTTTAATTGATTGTTGGTCAATTTTTTGGCTGCTCATTTTTCAGGTATGTATTGCAGAACGGTTTCCACTCGTGACATAAGGACTAGGTTTGAAGTTCTTGATAACTTCCTGCACTACAAGATGAAGCCTACCCACAACCTTAGAGACCATTATGTCGATTTGGTAGAACTGTTCAACCAGTTTGTATTTCTGATTAACAACGGTCTACTATCCGCCCATTTACTGAAAGTCATACATGCTCCTACCACTTGGGCTAGGACACTCCCGCAGTATATGCGAAAGACCTTTTGGGATGAGTATAGGATCAAAGATCAGAGTCCAAATGGTCGGGAGGTAATGGAGGCTATTGCACTAGCTTCTATTAAGGATGACGGTAGTCGGGCACTTAGGACTATATGCTCGGGGATGGATGGTATTAGTCGATCTGATCTTATGAGTCTGACGGGACCTAGGGATGGTCGAGTAAAGAATCCACACTTAGATCATATGGCAAAAGCAATCTATAGTGCGGTGCCTAGGGGGCTCGATAGAACAAGAATTGAAAAGTCTGATAAGAAATTGGCTTGTTCTGCTAGTAGACGTCTTATTTTTCCAGATTGATACACTGTTGTTGTAGTTCATCTAGGTTATGTTTTATTTTGTTATCAGCTTGATACATTTTGATGATTTAGCTGATTGATCTATGGTAGCTCATCTGTTGTGTTTTTTTTTTCAGCTTGATACATTTTCTGATGATTTAGCTGAAAGTATTGTGGTAGTTCATTTGTTGTTCTTTAATATGAATTATATGAACTGATTAGTTGTTTAATGTTTTGAAACAAAAATCTATTTTTGAGATGCATGATTAGATCGAAGATTAGTAACTTTAAGTTATTTTTCGACATCAAATCTTGTGTCGATATTAAGATGTTTTGTTTAGCTTAACATAAGACTTTAATATAAAACACCATTAACATTGTCGAATCACTTTTTTCATAAAAGATCAAAGACAATGGCTTCAAAATCAATAGTAGCTGAGCTTAACAAAGGAGAGAAACTCAATGGGGACAATTATGACACTTGGCGTCATAAGATATGGTACGTTTTAGACGAACAAGACACACTGGATTCTATAAACCAATTCATGGAAGATCCGGGAGTTGGAACTGGAAATCAAGGAAGGAGGGACCAAGAGGCTTACCTTGCGTGGAAGAAAAAGAACTCTACTGCACGTGGTATCCTAGTTAGTTCAGTGATCGATGAAATGATCCATGAGTGTGAACAACACAAATCTGCGCATGAAATCTGGGTTTATCTGCGTGAGAAATATGGTGGAACGTCTGTTACCAAACTGAGACAGTTGACCATAAAGTTTGACACTTATAAGAAAAAGCCAGATCATAACATCAGATAATACCTTAGGGAGATGTCAAACATGATCCTCGAACTTAAAACTGTTGGTCACGCCCTTTCTGATGAACAACAGATCCAAGCCCTGATACGCTCGCTGCCAAATCAATTGAAACATCTTAAGGTCAATTTGATCCACAATGAAAGTATTAGAACTTTTGGTGATGCAGCTTGACATGTTGAGCTGGAAGATGAAAGGCTAGGAGCTTTTAAATCCTCTTCTGCTGCCTTCTATGCCAGTTCTAGTTCCAAAGGAGCTTCGGGCTTCAAGAGAAAAAGAAACTGGAAGAAAGGGAAGAAGGTTAAAGGATCTAACAATGATAAACTAGTGAACAATGCACAAAACAAAACTGATGAGAAGAAGGGAAAGAAAAAACGTGGGAAAAAGAATAAGAAGGATAAGAGTAAAATGACTTGCTATAACTATCACCAGTTAGGTCATTTTGCTAAGGAATGCCCTGAGCCCAAGAGGGACAAGGTAGATCCATCTAATTCTATTTCAATTATTATAAATGTCTCTAGTACTGTCTTATTAACTGAATCTTTTCCTTTATGGATTATAGACTCAGGGGCAACAGACCATGTGACGAGAGACAGGGGAGCGTTTGTTAATTTTCGTCGTGTTCCACAGGGGACAAGATGGATATATGTAGGAAATAATGTTCATGTTGAAGTCAAAGGACTTGGAACCTGCAAACTTGACCTTGACAACGGTCGAGCTTTTATTCTACATGATGTACTATTTGCTCCTGATATCATGCAAAATCTTATATCTGTATTAGTATTACTGAAATTAGGATTTGAAGTATTTTTTACTAAAAACTTGGTTTTTATTAGCAAAGATGATGTGTATTATTGAAATGGATTTATGCACGATGGTTTTATGATTTTAGATTGTAATAGAATATCTTTTAGGTATTATGATGATTATTCATATTCACTAAATGCATGTTCATCTAGTAATGCTTGTTTAATGTAGACATATGGCATGCTAGATTAGGTCATATTGGGCAAGATAGGATGAATCGTCTTGTAAAAGAAGGGTTATTGAACCTTACTTCACAAGTCGAGTTATCTAAGTGTGAACACTGTCTTGCTGGAAAAATGACTAGAAAACCATTCGGCAAAGCCATTAGATCCGAACTTCCATTGCAAATAGTTCATTCTGATATTTGTGGTCCTGTTAATATAAGAGCCCGACATGGAGCATACTATTTCATTACATTTATTGATGATTATTCACGTTTTGGTTATGTCTATTTGATTTCTCACAAATTTGAAGCATTGGATTGTTTTAGACGTTTTCTAAACGAAGTTGAAAATCAAAAGGACAAGACTATCAACGTTTTAAGAACTGATAGGGGACGTGAATATCTTTCTGATCAATTCAAAGAATTATGTAATGAAAAAGGGATTATTCGACAATTGAAAATTTCTTACACACCTCAACAAAATGGTGTGGCTGAGAGAAGGAATAGAACATTGTTGGAAATGGTGAGGTCTATGATGGCACAAGCAAATTTACCTATCTCTTTTGGGGAGATGCGTTACTCACAGCTGCTTATGTGCTTAATCGTGTGCCTACGAAATCAGTCGTTTTAACTCCTTATGAATTATGGACTGGTAGAAAACTGGACCTAAGTAACCTTAGAGCATGGGGATGCGCAGCTTACATACATGACTCTACGAGTCAATATGGAAAGCTAGGTCCCAGAGGAAAGAAATGTATCTTCATTAGATACTGTAAGAACTGTAAGAGTTAAGTTTTCATAGGAGATCAAGATGGGAATATTATAGAAATAGAATCACGAAATGCACATTTTTTGGAAAATGAATTTCCTAACAAGGGTGGAATTGATAAAGTCGAATCAATTTTTGAGACAGTGGAAAATCAAATCCTATCTGATCCAAGTGGGAGTGGTATAACTAAAAATATGGATCTTGATAGATTTGTCCCAGTTGAGGAGCAAACCATTCTTAATGAGGACATTTTATCTACAGAAGGTCCTATAGAACCACAGTCTCGGAAAAGTTGTAGGAAATCAGTGCCAAAAAGGCATTATGACATAGAAGGTCATGCCTTCTTTGTTTCTCCAGAAAATGGGGATATTTCTCCAGTGGATGAAGAAGAGCCTAAAACTGTAAAAGAAGCTCTAACTTGTCCAGCAAAAGAGAAATGGAAGAAAGCAATGGAAGAGGAAATGGAGCCTATGAAGTCAAATCAAGTCTGGAAACTTGTTGACCTCCCAAAAGGACGCAAAGCAATCGGGAATAAATGGATTCTTAAGATTAAAAGAAAATGTCACACCCTAATCTTTAAATACAGCGGAAGTCTTTAATAAATCTTGAAAATAAATTTTTTGAGTGTAATCTAACTAACCTTGAAATAAATTCTTCTTTTTCTTTTAAAACTCCTTGAATTAAAACAAAATTATTTCACATATGTCACCAAGTAAAATCTTAACATAAATTACATGCCTTGAATAATAATAACTATTTAAACATAACAATAAACCACAAATAATTAAATCTACATGGAACCTAAATAATTCCAACTTAACATATCACATAATATCAAATTATGCTTGTAAATTCACATAAAAATCCGTGTACAGCTGTAGAACATATATTTTCGAAAACCGTCCACTATTTTTCTAGAAAATCCTTCTTTTATAAAATCTCCTATTACCAATTAAATAATCACGTCTAAAACACTTAATAAATCATGTAATGCTGATAAAAATATTTTAATAATCGAAAACTTCTTGATTTTCACATAAAAGTCGCATACAAGGTAATTAAAGGACTAAAATTAAACCCTAGACTTCTACTATTGATAAAATCGTGAAATTTGGTTTATAAGCATAATTTTTCATGTCAAATATACTGTAAAAATTTCGGAATTAGTGGAGTTATACAACGTTAGTTCTAGTCATGCAAAATTAAGGACTTTAATTAATATATGGGACGATAAATCATATCTTTTCACATGAAACTTAATTCCTAACATATAACCACATAAGGCACGACATTTTTCTGCCCTAAAACATAAATATACTAATTAATTAAATTCCTAACAATTTAATACCCTAAAACATGATTAATATCTAAAATAATCCATAATCTATCACATAGAATAAAATCATAATATTAAACAAATCTTTTCAAAAGTCTAATTTTATTAAAAAGTGTCTAAGTACCAGAATAATCATAAATTCATAAATTCAAATCAAATCCTTCATGCAATTAAAACAAAATTACTGAAATCCAATCAAATTAAAATAACCTAATTAAACATCAAACTTTCGTGAGAAATCATCTTTTCATCTCTTCATTATTTCCCACATCTACACGCCTCCACCGTGACCACCTCGTCCCTTACTCGACATAATCTGAAAAAATAGTTTGGTGAAAGGGGTGAGAAATTATAAATAACTCTCAGTGGGGACGTTAGTTCGAAATCTAAATATAAAGGACATGCATACATGAAAACATACCAACTTTTACATTCTTGATACGACTTAAGCGCATCTCTTTTGATACTACATAAGAGCATCCATTCTTTGATACCACATAAGGATATCCATTGTTTTTGGCAGTACTTAAGAGCACCCATTGATTGATACTACATAAGAGTATCCATTCTTTTAGCACATAAACACATAAACACATCAAACTAAATATTTAAAAATTGAACCGTATTACCACTTTTCACCATGAATCCCCACCTTGACTTCTTTGAAAGAAAAATGGTTTGTGTGTGTACGTTTGGCCTTCTAATCCTTGAATCGATCCTCCAACTTACTCTTCCTCAAGTGAAACTCGAAATCTCACAACTCTAATCCTAAAACTTTCGGGTATCTCTCTCTCTCTCTCTCTCAAATTCTCGAAAATTTTATAAGGTGTAGGTGAAAATTTGATGCCAATAAGGGTCCTATATTTATAGAATGGAAAGATATAAGGCTTAATATAATATCTTGATGAATATATGAAGATTAATGAATATTATGGGCTGAATTTGTATGTTAGCCGAAAACAATAAAGAAGAAAAAGGAATATTTGGTTTATGATCAAATCTTGAGGTTATCTTGGAAATAAAATATATCTTGGCTTGCAATAAGGGTGAGATTCGAAATTATAGGACTAGGATAAATAAAATCTTGGTTCGAATAATATCTTGGAAATAAAATAATGAAAGTGGCCGAAACTTGTTGAAGTTGGATGAATAAATCTTGGGTTTGAATCTTTGAGATAATATCTTGGTTGGATTCAAATCATAATGGCCGAAAAATTGAAGGGAAAAAGGAATAATGAACATATTGGACAAATCTTAGAAAATCTTAGTCATATCTTAGCAAATCATTCTAATATCTCCAATATAATAAATTAATACCCTTAAGACTTCAATTAATTAAAAAACTAAAGCTAAAATTTGAAATTAAACCCATAAATATAATCATATCTCTCTTAATAAAATATTAGGACTCTAACTAACTCTAAACCTTGATTCTTCCAAATTTACCCTCATTCTTGTAACAAACTTTGAATTTCCTCTCTCCTAATAATTCTCTTCTTAAAAAAAATTTGAACTCTTCAAGTAAATAAAATCTAATCCCAATTAAATCCTAATTTCTAATTAATTATAATCTTAAAGGATTAAAACTCTAAATAGTATTAAAGCTTAATAATTCGAACTTAAGTATTATTTCTAAATCCAAAAAGTATCACAACTTAAGTTCTAAAGGTCTTCTAATACTAAATGGATTTAAGGACTAATACTAAACAAAAGATAAAACACTAAAGCATAAAACTTAAGGGACTAAACTAAGAAAAGCAATTAAAACACGCCAAAAAGAAAGTTAGGGGACGGAAAACAACAGCTTAATCTTGGGTGTTACAACCTCACCACCTTTAAAAAATTTCATCCTCGAAAATGAAAAAGTACCTTGCACCAAGAGCTCGGGGTACTTGGTCCTTAAGTCCTCTTTTCTTTCCTAAGTTGCTTCTTCGACTCCATGGCGATTCCAACTAACCTTGACTAAACTCACAACTCGATTCCTCAACTTGTGTGTTTTCCTCTCTAACACCTCGACGAGAACTTCTTCATAAGTTAGATCCTTGTCCACCTCCAAAGATGAATAGTCCAACACGTGACTTGGATCGTGTACGTACTTCCTCAACATCGACACATGGAATACATTGTGTACGGCTGCTAGGCTCGGGGGCAAGGCCAGACGGTAGGCTAGGCTCCCGACTTTGTCCAAAATTTCGAATGGACCTATGAAACGTGGTTGCAACTTTCCTTTGCGACCAAAATGAACTACTTCTTTTGTTGGTGAAACCTTCAAGAAAACCACTTCGCATTTCTCGAAATGTAGAGGCTTTCGTCGTTTATCGGCATAAGACTTATGTCGATCTTGTGCAGCCCGCATCCTCTCTCGAATCTTCTCCACAATCTTAACCATTTTCTCAACGATTTTGGGCCTTAGAATACTTCGTTCGCCAACTTTATCCCAAAACAAAGGAGATCTACAACGTCTTCCATATAAGGCTTCATAAGGTGCCATGGCATTCGTCGCTTGATAACTATTGTTATAAGCGAACTCGTGAACTCTACCAAAGGTAAGTAGTGCTCCCAATTGCCTTTGAAGTCCAACACGCAAGCCCTCAACATATCTTCGAGTGTTTGGATCGTCCTCTCAGATTGTCCATCAGTTTGTGGGTGATACGCCGTGCTAAAGTTCAACTTGGTTCCCATGGCAGCTTGTAAGCTCTTCTAAAAGTATGAAGTAAATCGTGTATCCGTATCCGAGATGATCGAGACGGGAACTCCATGCAATCTAACCACTTCTTGGACATAGGCTTGTGCAAGTCGATCCATACTCCATGTCATCTTTATTGGAAAGAAGTGCGCTGTCTTGGTTAGTCTATCCACAATCACCCAAATCGCGTGATTTCCTTTAATCGAATGAGGCAATCCCACAACGAAGTCCATGGAAATATGTTCCCACTTCCATAGTGGAATTTCAAGTGGCTTCAACAATCCGGATGGCCTTTGATGCCCGCTTTAACTTGTTGACAAGTTAAACACTTCTCTACGAACTTCCGAATATCGCCCTTCATGTTTCTGCACCAAAAAGTAGTCTTCAAGTCCTTATACATCTTGGTTCCACCGGGATGAACCGTATAAGGGGTACCATGTGCCTCTTCTAGGATTTCCCTCTTCAACTCCTCATTGTTCGGTACACACAATCTCTTCTAGAACAAAAGAGCTCCCTTTTCGTCGATCATGAAACCATTCACACCCTTTTCTCTCGCTCGCGTCTTTAGCTTGGCGAGAACTTCATCCGCATCTTGTTTTTCAATGATCCGAGCTCGAAGGGTAGGTTGGATCATCAAGGCTGCCAAGAGTGATTCCATCTCCTTGGTTGATTCGACAACTTCTATCTTTAACCGCTCGAAATCCTTCACTAACTCATCTTGATCCGTCAAGGCTGCCAACACGCCACCTTTCCGACTTAGTGCATCCGCGACTACGTTTGCCTTACCTGGATGGTAGTTGATAGTACAATCGTAGTCCTTGACTAGTTCTAACCAATGCCTTTACCTCAAGTTTAGCTCCTTTTGTGTGAAAATGTACTTGAGGCTCTTATGATCGGTGAAGATCTCACACTTCACACTATAGAGATAGTGTCTCCAAATCTTAAGTGCGTGAACCACGACTGCAAGCTCGAGATCGTGAGTAGGGTAGTTTATCTCGTGCACCTTCAATTGCCTTGATGCGTATGCCACGACCTTCCCATGTTGCATCAAAACACATCCTAGCCCTTGCTTCGAGGCATCGCTATAGATCACAAATCCTTCCGAAGGATCGGGAATGGTAAGGACTGGGGCCGAAACCAATCTCTCCTTCAACTCTTGGAAACTCTTTTCACAAACCTCAGACCACACGAACTTCTCCCCCTTACGAGTCAACTTGGTCATTTGTGAGGCTATCTTGGCAAAACCCTCAATGAAGCGTCTATAGTAACCGGCTAAGCCAAGAAAGCTATGAATCTAGTTCACATTTGTTGGTGCTTTCCATTCGCTTACGGCCTCCACCTTTGATGAATCTACTTCAACTCCTTGGGCCGTGATTACGTGGCCTAGAAAGTTCACTCTGTCTAGCCAAAATTCGCACTTGGAAAACTTCACAAACAACTGCTCCTTGAGCAAGACTCCAAGTACCATCCTTAAGTGCTTCTCATGCCCCTCTTTACTCCCGGAATAGATTAGGATATCGTCGATGAACACTATGACAAACAGATCTAAAAAGGGATGAAAGACTCGGTTCATCAAGTCCATGAAGACAGCCGGTGCATTGCTCAATCCGAACGGCATCACCATGAACTCGTAGTGCCCATAGCGTGTGCAAAAAGCGGTCTTCGCTATCTCCTTCCTTGATCTTCAATTGATGGTAACACGATCTCAAATCAACTTTTGAGAACACGCTCGCCTCTCTAAGTTGATCGAACAAATCATCAATCCATGGCAAATGATACTTATTCTTAATCGTGAGTCGATTAAGCTTGCGATAGTCAATGCACATCCTCCACGAACCATCCTTCTTCTTCACAAACAAAACTGGCGCTCCCCACGGTGAAACACTTGGTTGGATGAACTTCTTATCCAACAACTCTAGCAATTGCATCTTTAACTCCTCGAGTTCCTTCGGCGCCATACGGTATGGTGCTTTTGAAATTGGGGTAGCTCCCGGCACTAAGTCGATTGCAAATTCCACTTGTCGATCGGGTGGAATTTCGGGTAACTCCTTGGGAAAAACATCAACGAACTCGTTGACAATAACCACGTTCTCCAAGTTTGGTACTTTAGTGTCCGTGCCCATCACATGGACAAGAAAACCCTTGCACCCTTCCTCCTTGAGCATCTCCACGGCTTGCATTGCGGTTAAGATCAAATTGTGCTTGCTAGGTTGAGACCCGAAGTATGTCAACTCCTCTCCACTAGCCAACTTGACTGTTACCTCCCTTTTCTCGCAATTGATAGTGGCATGGTACTTCGCTAGCCAATCTATGCCAAAGATAACATCGAATTGGCCCATCTGGATGACATGCAACTCCCCTTCGAGGTTCCTCCCACAAATTTTAAATTTTGCATTCGAAACAATCTTATTTGTAAAAATAGCCTTACCCGAAGGGATACTAACTTCTAAGGGTTTACTACTATCAACAAGATCACAACCAATCTTCATGCAACAACTATGCGAGATGAAAGAATGCGTAGCTCCGGTATCAAATAATGCAGTTATTGGTACCGAATTTAAAGTGAGCATACCTTCCAACGTCTCCAAAGGAGATTGATCCTCATCCGGCTCTCCCGTAAGAGAGAAAACACGTGCTTGTGTAGTGCTCCTAGGCTGAATTGGGCAATCGGGCATTTTATGCCCCGGCTTGTGGCATCGATAGCAAACATCCTTTCCCATGAGGCACTCTCCCCTATGGTTCTTCCCACACTTCGTACATGGTGTGATCATCACTTGATCTCCTTGTTTAGGCTTAAAGCCTTGAGTTGCTCCTTGTCCTTGCACTCCGCGGTTAGGAAATTTCCTTGCTCCGCCTGCTTGATCCCATTTTCTCTTTTTCTCACACGACCTCCGATCCGCTTCTTCCTTCAAGCAAGCTCCCATTTGTTCGGCTCTCTCGAATGCTTCGGAATAAGTGATGTTTCCCAAAGCTAACAAGACGTGTTGAATCTCGGCCCTTAGCCCTTTGATAAAATGGAGAACACGTTTGCGCTCGGTGTCGACAAGATGGTGAGCGAAACGTGCTAGCTGGCTAAATTTCAACTCATACTCCACAACCGTCATGCCTCCTTGTCATAGGTTGAGAAATTTACTCTCCCTCCTATCCTTGTAGGATTGCGGGTAGTATCTCTCCATCAATATTTCCTTGAAACGCTCCCATGTCAAAGCTTACCTTTCCTCAACCGGGCGGATCCTCCAATAGCTCGCCCACCAATGGTCGGCATCTTGAATCAATTGGAATGCTACACAAGCAATCCGTTGTGCATCAGTGCACTCTATCAACTCAAAAATTCTTTCCATCGAACGGAACCATTCTTCAACGGTGTCCGGTCCATCGCGTCTATTGAAGGTAGCCGGCTTGTACCTCCTAAATTGTTCTACCACGTGCGCGGAATTGTTGGCTATGGGTGCATAAAGAGGTTCACGTCTTGGAGGCATCTAACCTGAAGATCCCACAAGACAAACAAAATTGATCAATCAATTCTAGCAATTCTAAAAAAAACAGTCCTATAACTTATTCTTACTCAATATTTCTAAACATATCTTACTAAACATTCATACTTATAAAAAATCTTAGGCATGTCTTCTTAGGCCATCGTACTTACACAACATAAAAATAATACTTGCATAATACATTTTCTTGAAAAACACATTTTCTTTAAAGACTTTTTTCATAACTTTCATAAAATATCTTCCATGACCTTGTCATGCCTCGTAAATACATAAATCATGCTTCTGAAATCTTAAACTTGAACTTTTGAAAATCTTTACATACCTTAGGACTCGGAGATGGCTGCGGCGGCGGTGATGGATGGAGATTAATCTTTTAAATCCTTTCATGAAATCTCCTCATGAAATCACATATATCACTCAAAATAATACTTTTAATATTACGAGTCTACAAGAACGTAAACCCGCTCTGATACCATACTTTCACACCCTAATCTTTAAATACAGCGGAAGTCTTTAATAAATCTTGAAAATAAATTTTTTAAGTGTAATCTAACTAACCTTGAAATAAATTCTTCTTTTTCTTTTAAAACTCTTTGAATTAAAACATATTTATTTCACATAAGTCACCAAGTAAAATCTTAACATAAATTACACGCCTTGAATAATAATAACTATTTAAACATAATAATAAATGATTCGGGTGAAAAATGATTGATTTTAATAGCGTTTATTGTCTATTTTTGTTGTCATTTCATGTTTTTATCGCTTGATTTTGAACAATTGTGCTTGAATTGAGAAAATTATACATTTTGCTATTTTGTAGGAAAAATTAAGATGGGCTCATGAATTTAATTGTTGATATATTATTTGGAATTAATTGAAGCTTTCTCATTCATTTTATTATTTAGAAGCCCAACTTAATTAATTTTGCTCAAGCCCATGTGTTATCATTCCTCTTGGCCCAATTTGAAAGCAAGAAAATGAGTGAAAGCCAATTTCTAAAATAACTAATGCTGGGAATGGAATGTGCAGGATTTAGAAGCAAACAAAGAAATCATTGACCAACTCCAATTGTTTGACCGTAATTTGTTGAAGGAAATGAGAGGAGACGTGGCCTTACTTCCTCCTCACAACTCTCTCAACCACCACCATTTATGCCTCTGTACTTTTCATCTCATTGCCAACACCATGGAAGCCCACTTTCAGAGCTCCTTAACACCGCCTGCCCACTTTCAGAGCTCCTTAACACCGCCTGCCCAGACTACCGGAAATGCTCAGCCACAGCAGCCGTCCAAGTCGTGAAAGTTCGCAGGAGATTCGAAAACCCACAGCTGCCATTGAAGCTTCTCACGCCCAAATCCGCCGGAAAATTGCCGGAGAAGAAGACTTCAGAGCCAACAGCCCCCACACGAAGCTGTCCTCCGTCGCCGGGAATCTCGCAGCTTCCCTTGCACAACCGATTATCGACGGAAAGCTTCATCTCCACCAAAACTCTGTTGCCGGAAAATGGAGAAGAAGCAGCAGCAATTGCCGGAAATCCTATACCCCTGTTCACTCGCCAAATTGCCAGAAACATCTATTGTTGCTATCGTGATCGAAAATTTTCCGGAGCCCGTTGCACGTCTTCAGCCGCTATGCTCTCCATCGAAGAAAAGGCAGTCGCCGGAATCAAAGAAGACACCTGGAAGTCCCCTACCCAAAGCCATCTGCCAGAAATGATTTCTTCGTCAGGACACGCCATCGCCACTATACTCTGTTTGTTTGAGGAAAATGGAGAAGAAGCGTGAAAATGGAAAAATGCTAAAAGGTAACACGTTTTCATCCTCGCACAGGCCGTGTCTTCCTTTCTCTTTGGCCGTGTATTTCATTTTGCCTTTGGCCGTGTCACACCTGCCGTAGCAAATGACACGGCCACGCAAATAATTCGCACGGCCGTGTCATTTTTATGAAGAGGCCGTGTCACACATGCCGTAGCAAATGACACGGTCAGGGGAAAAATTCGCACGGCCGTGCACGTTGAAACTTTCAGAAAATTCATTTGGGCTTGAGGCCCATTTCTGCAGCCCAATTTTCAGAAGAACACGGCAAGTTAGAAGAAAATGAAGATTTGGGGCAATTTTTCTTAATTCCAAGAAAATGGGAGGACTCTTTGGTAATTTTATACCTTGATTCTTGAGCCCTAGATATAAATACATGAATTTCAGATTTTTGATAGATACAGCAGCTGGGCATCCGAAAATTACACACATTTACACACACTTGGAGGTGTTTTCACCTCTCTTCTTCATTTTCTACCATTTTGAAGCATGATGACTTGATTTGAGCTTGGAATTTCACTCTCCATCAACCACTAGAGACTAAGCTTTCTATTTTCCTTGTTTATTTTTGTTATCATTTTAAATTTTGGAATTGTTGAGACTATGTTAATTGTTGGCTAGAACACTTTTGGTTCTATGGCTTGTAAATATTCAGATTGAAGTTTATGATTTAATATCTTGTTTATTTGGTATTTGTGTGGCTATTACTATTTTATGTGCTTAATTTTAATATGTAAGCATGTTGTTAGTTGCAAATGATGATATGCTATTTGTTGTTAGTTGGTTTAGATTGAGAAATTAGATCGACTAATAGAACTTGAGTGCATAAACCAATTTATTATGAGCTTGAGAAAGGATTAATTTATTGGTGGGAATTAATGATCCTATGAGCTATTTCGGGTTGCAATAACTTGTTAGGTAGAGATACAAACTTGTTGTTGTTTCCTTTGGGTTAGTTAGATTGAAAAATTAATTAACTCTTCTTAAGTGATCATCCCTACAGGAAAAACACACAATACCCTTTGAATGAGTTGTTAATCATAAATGGATTTCTAGATATTGCAATGCCTTGGAACCTACTTTTCTTTTATTGATTGTTATTTGTCTATTTTTGAGATTGAGATTGCATGAAGCTTTGCTTGAGCATTTATTTGGTTGCTATTTCTATTTTCTTGCTAGTGGCAATTTCGTAGGTACTTTAGGAATAACTTAAGTTCAAAACACCCTTCATTAAGTGATCTTTTTCTAGAAAGAACAAAATCATTTTATAACATTTTTACACTAACCCTTCCTCGTGGGATCGACTCGTATTTACCATCCTACTATTGACACCGTACACTTGCGGTTGTTTAATGTTATGTGTTGGGAAATATCGGAACAATAAACCACAAATAATTAAATCTACATGCAACCTAAATAATTCCAACTTAACATATCACATAATATCAAATTATGCTTGTAAATTCACATAAAAATCCATGTACAGCTGTAGAACATATTTTTTCGAAAACCATCCACTATTTTTCTAAAAAATCCTTCTTTTATAAAATCTCCTATTACCAATTAAATAATCACGTCTAAAACACTTAATAAATCATATAATGCTGATAAAAATATTTTAATAATCGAAAACTTCTTGATTTTCACATAAAAGTCGCATACAAGGTAATTAAAGGACTAAAATTAAACCCTAGACTTCTACTATTGATAAAATCGTGAAATTTGGTTTATAAACATAATTTTTTATTGCAAATATACTGTAAAAATTTCAGAATTAGTGGAGTTATAAAACGTTAGTTCTAGTCATGCAAAATTAAGGACTTTAATTAATATATGGGACCATAAATCATATCTTTTCACATGCAACTTAATTCCTAACATATAACCACATAAGGCACGACATTTTTCTGCCCTAAAACATAAATATACTAATTAATTAAATTCCTAACAATTTAATACCCTAAAACATGATTAATATCTAAAATAATCCATAATCTATCACATAGAATAAAATCATAATATTAAACAAATCTTTTCAAAAGTCTAATTTTATTAAAAAGTGTCTAAGTACCAGAATAATCATAAATTCATAAATTCAAATTAAATCTTTCATGCATTAAAATAAAATTACCGAAATCCAATCAAATTAAAATATCCTAGTTAAACATCAAACTTTCGTGAGAAATCATCTTTTCGTCTCTTCATTATTTCCCACATCCACACGCCTCCACCATGACCACCTCGTCTCTTACTCGACATAATCTGAAAAAATAGTTTGGTGAAAGGGGTGAGAAATTATAAATAACTCTCAGTGGGGACGTTAGTTCGAAATCTAAATATAAAGGACATGCATACATGAAAATATACCAACTTTTACATTCTTGATACGACTTAAGCGCATCTCTTTTGATACTACATAAGAGCATCCATTCTTTGATACCACATAAGGATATCCATTGTTTTTGGCACTACTTAAGAGCACCCATTGATTGATAGTAGATAAGAGTATCCATTCTTTTAGCACATAAACACATAAACACATCAAACTAAATATTTAAAAATCGAACCGTGTTACCACTTTTCACCATGAATCCCCACCTTGACTTCTTTGAAAGAAAAACAGTTTGTGTGTGTACGTTTGGCCTTCTAATCGTTGAATCGATCCTCCAACTTCCTCTTCCTCAAGTGAAACTCAAAATCTCACAACTCTAATCCTAAAGCTTTCGGGTATCTCTCTCTCTCTCAAATTCTCGAAAATTTAATAAGGTGTAGGTGAAAATTTGATGTCAATAAGGGTCCAATATTTATAGGATGGAAAGATATTGGGCTTAATATAATATCTTGATGAATATATGTTGGTCTCGAAACGAGTATAAATCAGTGTATGGGGGGGAATACACTGATGTCAGATTTTTCCGAAAGTCTCAGGAAAAAACTCCTTCAAAGCTTAGTCAGGAAGATCCTGATGTGTTCTATAAACTGACAGTCCTCAGGGGCAGCAGGGACGGGTCAGTGTTGAACCAGATAGGCTAGGTCAGAGTTGTGCTCTCAGAAGCTCAGTAGAGATAACCCACCTACTGACAGCTCGGAAGCAAGTCAGTTGGATAGCTATCTCAGTAAGCTCAGTTTAGTGTGGAATGTGAGCCCTTAAGTTTACTCGTTTTAGTTCTGAAAACTTTATCAGTTTGATTAGTGGAAACGTGGTTAAGGCTGGTGCACAGTTTACTGATCAGGATGACAAGTCAGTCCTGATGGTTTTCAGAAACAATGCAAGTATGCTTCAGTTTAATATGATGACAGCTTATGATCCTGAGCAGAATAGTAAATCAGCACGCAAGAGTCTTTTTAACGTGGTTCGGAGATAACCAACTCCTACGTCCACGACGTGATTAAACAGGAAGCTATCCTCAAAACCCTGAGGATAGATACTTGGGTTTTACGTGCCAAGGGACACGAGTAGCCAACTTCCTCTCTTAGGAACTGACCCCTGGGTGGTTTTACAAGTCCCAGTCCTTACAAACAAACCAACCAACTCACAAACTGAGGGGTTTGGTTTTACAAGTTTTCCAACTATTTTGTATTGATCCCTCTAACAAATCAAAGCTAAGGATGGGATCAATACTCTAAGCAAATAATACAGGGGAGATTCCTAAAACAACACTAGGGAAATTTAAGTTTCAGAGTGTTGTTTCAAATCAACTTTGAGCGCTTGGAATCTTGAGATTTTCTCTTGGAAATTTCCCGTTAGCCTTGAATGGGTGCAAGGCACTTTGTATTTATAGGGAGGTTAGAAATAGATCTGTTGGAATTTATCCGTTTCAAACCTTCCTATTTAGGGTAGGTGCAGAAGTTGGGTGTCCTTGTCTGAGATGGACCATACCTAGTATGGTAAAGCTTCTGATCTGCCGCCTGCACCTCTGAGAAGCATTAAATGTGTTTCTGTCTCTGTACATACGTGTCGCCTTCTTACTGGTCGTTAGTCCAAAGACTAGTTTATCGGTATTAACTTTACTGAACCTCGTACATTTATAACCCTGAGTTTCTCGTTCTTTACTCAGCATAAATGTATGTCTTATGTTGGAGACTCTGACATTCTTTCTGCTTCATCATACTTCCTTTTTGCACGTGTAACCTTTGGGTCTCAGGACTTACAAGTATCAGGTTAACTGATACTAGGCCAAAGCAGGACTTATGAATATCAGAACGACATTCAGCCTGATCAAGGTTACTTGTGCCCTCACTGATAGAGACTTCCCTGAGCATGCTTAGTTTACTCAGTTCCATCAGGATCAGTGGTCTTCTTCAGGATGGCTTTACGCAGCTTCAGGACTCTTCCTATGTTTTTTCAGGTTTCAGCTTCAGGTTGATCAGCTTCAGTGTGATCAAGCCTTCAGGGTTGGACTGGCTTCTGACTTCTGACTTCTGAGACGCTCTCCATCAGTCTTCAGTCTTCAACACATTCCCCCTGAACTGAATACCTGTGAATAGAAGAATCTATTCTAACCTATCTATCCTGAACTATCATCCTGACCAACTATACTTTGGCAAATTCATTAAGGGATTTTGGGATCTAATCAAAACACTTCCTGATTGTCCCAACAATATATGAAGATTAATGAATATTATGGGCTGAATTTGTATCTTGGCCGAAAACAATAAAGAAGAAAAAGGAATATTTGGTTTATGATCAAATCTTGAGGTTATCTTGGAAATAAAATATATCTTGGCTTGCAATAAGGGTGAGATTCGAAATTATACGACTAGAATAAATAAAATCTTGGTTTGAATAATATCTTGGAAATAAAATAATGAAAGTGGCCGAAACTTGTTGAAGTTGGATGAATAAATCTTAGGTTTGAATCTTTGAGATAATATCTTGGTTGGATTCAAATCATAATGTCCGAAAAATTGAAGGGAAAAAGGAATAATGAACATATTGGACAAATCTTGGAAAATCTTAGTCATATCTTAGCAAATCTTTCTAATATCTCCAATATAATAAATTAATACCCTTAAGACTTCAATTAATTAAAAAACTAAAGTTAAAATTCGAAATTAAACCCATAAATATAATCATATCTCTCTTAATAAAATATTAGGACTCTAACTAACTCTAAACCTTGATTCTTCCAAATTTACCCTCATTCTTGTAACAAACTTTGAATTTCCTCTCTCCTAATAATTCTCTTCTTAAAAAAAATTCAAATTCTTCAAGAAAATAAAATCTAATCCCAATTAAATCCAAATTTCTAATTAATTCTAATCTTAAAGGATTAAAACTCTAAATATTATTAAAGCTTAATAATTCGAACTTAAGTATTATTTCTAAATCCAAAAAGTATCACAACTTAAGTTCTAAAGGTCTTCTAATACTAAAAGGATTTAAGGACTAATACTAAACAAAAGATAAAACACTAAAGCATAAAACTTAAGGGACTAAACTAAGAAAAGCAATTAAAACACGCCAAAAAGAAAGTTAGGGGACGAAAAACAGCAGCTAAATCTTGGGTGTTACAGAAAAGCTGATGGCTCAATAGAAAGGTTAAAAGCTCGCTTAGGTGCAAAAGGATATACTCAACAAGAGGATATAGATTATGAAGAAACCTTTTTACCTGTAGTGAGATTTACCTCGATTCGTTTACTCCTAGCTATAGTAGCAAGTATGGATTTAGAATTGCATCAGATGGATGTTAAAACTGCTTTTCTCAATGGAGAATTAGAAGATGAAATCTACATGCATCAGCCTATATGATTTGTTCTTCAAGGTTAAGAGGATAAAGTTTGTAAGTTGAAAAAGTTGATTTATGGACTAAAGCAATCCTCGAGACAGTGGTATTTGAGATTTCACTCGACGGTAATCTCATATAACTTTGTTATGATAAACGAAGACCACTGTGTGTATGTTAAATGTTCTAAGAACAATTTTGTGATTCTATCTCTGTATGTAGATGACATACTATTAGCTGGAAATAACAAAGAGTATCTTGAAACTATCAAGAGATGGTTGTCTTCAAATTTTGAAATGAAAGACTTGGGTGAAGCAGAATATATTCTTGGTGTCAAGATCCAAAGGGATCGCTCAAAAAGGTTATTGGGTTTATCCCAAGAGACTTACATCAGGAAACTTTTGGAACGATTCAAAATGAAAGATTGCAAACCACTAGATACTCCTGTTATGAAGGGTGAATCTTTGAGCCTAGATATGTGTCATAAGACTGTGAAATTTCCAAAATACCATATGCCAATGCTATTGGTAGTCTGATGTACGCAATTTTGTTCACACGACCAGACATTTGTTATGTTGTTGGTCTAGTCAGCAGGTATCAGTCTAATCCTGGGCAAAGACACTGGTCGACAGTGAAAAGGATTTTTAGATATCTAAAAGGGACTGCAGACTATCATCTTTGCTATCAAGGAAACAATGTGACACTCAATGGGTATACATACGCAGACTGGAGTGGTGATTTGGATGAACGAAAATCAACTTCCGGTTATGTCTTCTTGCTCAACAATTGAGCAATATCATGGTGTAGCAAGAAACAGACTTGTATAGTACTGTCCACAATGGAAGCCGAATTTATGGCATGTGCTGCTGCTGTTCAAGAGGCTATTTGGTTAAGGAGATTCCTGAAACATTTGGAGATAACTAACACCTCAGTGGGAGCTGTATCAGTTAATTGTGATAATCAAGCAGCCATTGCTTACACAAAAGATCCCAAATATCATTGAAAGACTAAACCCATTGATACTAAGTTCAATTTTGTTAGAGACATAGTTGAAAAGAAGAAAGTGATTCTGAAGTACATTTCTACTTATGACATGTTAGCAGATCCTTTTACCAAACCAATTGCTAGAGATGTTTTTATGAAACATGTTAGAGGTTTGGTTTTGCATATATAGGATTTGATTCTATTTGAATGAAATGTTGAATGATGTTATATTAATGGTTATTGATGTAATTATTTTTGTTTTATTACATATATGTATTATTTCGTATATGAAAGTATGTCGACAAGTTATGATTGGCTCTCTCATACGAGTAATGACCTCTGTTCCAGTGGGAACACAGAGATGAGATTATAATAAGAAATATAATCGAGATAGATTGGACCACAAAATCTTTCTAACTTGTTTAATTAGCTAAATTTTACAAGATGTCCTGTTACACTTGAGGGTGGATGTCTGAGTTAAGTCCACAGAATGCATTTAATTTATGAATTTACACAATGTCAAAATTAAATTAGACATACGCTTCTTTCATAGGAATTCAAAGACATTGTGACATAAGTTTTTAGAGAAACTTCATGTGCTAAATGACCCGAAAAGGAAATGAGAAAATATCCCTATTTTCTCACTGAGTATGAGTCCTTTATTTTAAACTTTTTACCCTTAAGACTTTCTACATAGTTTCTAAGTTTACACTTTGGCGTTGCTACTTTAGCATGTTTCCAATGGCTATGAATTTTAAGAGCTATGCGGTACATGTCTAGGAAAGCAGCTGCAGTGGGAGACTGTAGACTCTTAGCTAGAAAGGAAGAATGTCTTTATTTAACACATCTAGTGTGATTCATTGACTAGTCAATCAAGCTGGGAATTTGATTATGAATACATTAGAATTTTGCGAATATAGTTGAATATGCTCTATTTTGAGGGATTCAATAGAGATTATGTTAACAAGTGTTAAATGTTTTTAAATGAATTCTGGGGTATAACGAGATTGCACATATCCTTGATGAAACAATTGAGGTACCATATATTCCTAACAGGTGTATGGCATAGTAACTCATGCACTAGTGGGTCACATGAGGTATTTGTATCAATATGAAAGTTGTTGATGATGATGAAGATGTGTAAGATATAATGAAACTTCATATGTGAGTGGGAGATGTAAATATTATTTAATTTAAATATTATTTAATTTAAATATTATTTATATTATATTTTCACATATTTAATTTGTTAATATTAATATTATATTATTATATAATGTTAAGGGAGTTATATAACTGAAGATGCAGTTATTTCCCCCTCTCTGGATAAGATGAGAAATTAGAATCATTCTACACAGAGATTATTCATTCCAGAGTTAGAAACACAGACCATCATCTTAAACAAACAAACATAATATACAGTACTATTTCGTGGAAAATTGGTTTGCACATACTGCAACTGGGACCCCGAGATCAAAAGGACGAGGATTACAATCTTGTTCAAATTAATTCCGCATAAAAGATCAAAGGTCAGATTTCTATATAATCGTGTTAGAATTATCTGGGCCCAACAAACTGGGACAACACACCGGTCAACATTCGAATGCTCCCTCCGTTAATGAAGCGACGAACTGTGCTCCAGTGGCTTGGGGTGGCCTGGAGGTCTTGACACACGGACCTTCGCACAAGTACTCAAGGGTGATGTTCCTGCGTTTGCGGACGCCCCGGGCGCACAGGCACCCCTGCCAAAACCTTCGAGGCAGGGTGAATTTATGGTTGTTGACGTGGATGAGGATGCGTATCAGACCACTGTTGAACGATTCAAGACCGCCTTTATTGGCCGCCTAATCACGATGCAGGGGAAGCCACTTCTCTCATGTTCCGACTTGGCTACATAACTCAACTCTACTTGGGGCCTATGCTCTCGTTTGAAACTGATCCCTTTGGGAAAGGGGTTCTATACGGTTCTAATTGATGAGTCGGAGGACAGAGATAGAGTCTACATGGGCAAGGCTTACAGGGTAAGCACTGGCTTGTTCAGACTGCAGAAATGGACCCCGAATTTCAACCCCCACAAGACCAAAACTACAATGGCCCAGGTGTGGGTACGCTTTGTAGAACTTCCGATTGAATACAGGCACCCGCGTATCTTAGAATCTCTGGCTTCGGCGGTTGGGACATTAGTACGCATAGACATATGGCCACTATGCACGCATGTTGGAGAATAGTTAGAATGGTTGAAATAGTGTGAATATCACTGATGTGGGGAGTAAATTTAAGATAGAGTCATCCTATATTGAATATATGTGTCTGCTTCCTGCAACAGTCCATAAGTCTAAACATGTAATGAAGCACAAATTAGCTTGGAATACAATATTTTTTCTATTGAGGACACATTGGAATGATTGAAATAGTGTGAATTACAATGATGTAGAGTTTTTTTTTTTTATATATAGAAGCTCTTTTAATCGGAACTACGTCACAATATGAGACGACGCACAAAATAAACTTTAATGAGTTGGAGACCTATTGAAATAAGTTGGAATGACTAAAATAGTGTGAATAACACTGATACGTGGATTAAAAGTTACATAGAATCAAATTATATTGAAAATACGCATCAATTCCAACAACATGCAAGTTTAAATACGAAAAACATTAAATAGTGTGAACAACATGCAACAACGATATTTTTTTTCACTACAAAAAACGCGCGTTTTAGCGATCGCCAAAAAAACGGTCGCAAAAATAGAGTTTAGCGACCGTTATTGCGACCGCTTTGGCGTTTTGGTGAAGTTTGAAAAATTAGCGACCGCATTGCGACCGCCGGCAGTCGCAAAATCCATTAAAAATATTGTGACCGCCGGAATACGGTCGCTAATTAATTATTTAACAGTTTTGCGACCGCCTAGTGACGGTCGCAAAACAACACATTTTTTGTAGTGTCTATAGAAGACACATTAGAATGAATTGATAAAAATTGGAATGGTTGATAGAGAAAGAATTACACTAATGTATAGAGTTTATATATATATATAAAAGCTCTTTCAATTAGAATTAATTCACAATATGAAACGACACACAAAACAAGCTGGAATAAACTTTAATGAGTTGGAGACGTATTGAAAGAATTAATAAGAGACATAAGAGGCTTACTTGATCAGACAAGGGTCTAAATGGTGCTTGGCGCTCGTCGGGCGGTCGAGTGCGGCCAAGGGCCAAGGAGGCTTAGGCGGTGGCCTAGTCGGGGCCAAGATATTTTTTATTTTTATATTTTTTAAATTTTTTTGTAAACATATATTAATAAAAATGTACATTATATAATAAATTATAAATTTAAAACATAATTAATACCTAAATGCATTTTTCACAAAATACAACAAGTCAATAAAATGCTAAAAACTATCATAAAATGACATTGTTCAACTTCTAAACAAAATGCTAAAATAATAAAATATATCATACGGATAAATTAATAAGTAGTTCAACTAAGAGGAACATTTAAAGACAATTGTTGTTCAACTCCACGTACACACTCTTCATCATCAGATTCAAACTCCACATCAACATTTATTTCATCATCATCAGATGAGAAATTGTCCTCGTCAAGCTCTCTAAATCGAGAAGTCATAGCTAATGTTTTATTATGAGCATAAATGAAAATGGTTAATGCCTTAACTTGCTCAATTATTTTATTTACTCACATAATCACATTTGTCTTTAACTTAAATTTTTTTTTAATAAACCTCCGCCTACTCCTCTTCTGTGGCCGCCTACTCCTCCTCTGTGGCCGTCATTTCCGCCTAGGCGGGGCCTAATACACTGATCGTTTCTCTTGGCCGATTTGGACTAGGCGTCGGCCGCTGGGGGCCGCCAAGCACCTAAGCGGGGGCCATTTGCATCCTTCTGATCAGGTGTGGATTGCTTTCGCAGTCATGGAATCCTGCCCGAGGAAAACTTTCACTATGTATTTATCTAATATCATGTTCTGGAGAGCGATGTTTTTTACGTCTAATCATTGACTCGTGTACACTGCACAACAATAAATATAAGAATCATGTACTTTGAAATGAAGACAATATTAAACTGCCATCAGATGAACTAAAATAACCACCGTGCACACTGGCAGCAGACCTATTTCGAGTTGGAAAGAAGCTCTCAGAGACTGTGGACGACGCAATTGAGCCATTTATGTAATTAGCGACCAATGATGACTAATGGTCAAAAAAATATATTTGCGACCGATTAGTCGCTAATATCAAAATAAATTAGCGACCGACTTATGTCGGTTGCTAATTTGGTTAGTCAACAAATTAGCCACCGAAAAGGTGGTCGCTAAATTTAGAATCCGGAAGCGGGTACGTGGGCAATTATTGTTCGATTCCATGTTTATTATTAGCGACCGCTTTGGTGGTCTTTAATTTAAAAAAGGCGGTGGCTAAATTTCGAATATAGAGCAACCCCTGCCCTTTTCTTTCTTTTTCATTCGCGAAAGATTACCCCCCCCCCTCCCCCCAACCTTCAAAAAATCTCTCAAATGTGAAGAAAGGTTATTTCAACATGTTGGTTGCAAACGTTCGGGTCCATTGTCACATTGTGCTTGCTGCTTCAATTTGACCGTAAATTTTTATATTTTTACCGTTTAATTTCTAATGTTGACTAAAACTTATTTTCTTGATAAAATACATGTTAGATATAAAATATAATTTGTGTGTTCGATTTGTGATAAGTTTAGGACTATTTGCATGTAGTACATTAATTATTTGTGGATATATCTATTTTTATTGGATATTAATCCTATTTTTGTTAGAATTTTATTGTGTAATTGATTGATGTATGATTATATACAGTTGATTTTTTGTTTTAAAAAATCGGATATGCTTGTTTACAGTCTAAACTCTGGCGAATTTTTTTATAATTCTAATGTGATATTCTTAATTTAAATTAGATGGAACTCTCTGATTGTCGTTGGATGTATCAAATACCTCGTCTGAAACAAGGATCGATCAACCCTGAATTTAACGAGAACATTGATTAGTTTATTAAGTTTGTCTCTCGTAATCCACACTGCATGGATAGGTATGTCAGATTAGATGTCCTTGTTCAAGAAAAAAGTGTGGTAACAAGAGATTTTTTAGCATTGATGAGGCTAAAACTCATCTCGTGATGTCTGGTTTTACTCTATACTATTACAATTGGACCGTACATGGCAAAACCCGGTGGAATTATAATCTTGAAACAGTGGTTGCCTTCTATGATCTGTTTCGTAGTGGTGGAGGTGAGAGATTTGAAATTGGTGGTTCGAGCCGTGATTCGCCTACTCAATGCTCTGAGACACCGGTGGATGAATTCCAAAGCTATCATACAATGATTGATGAGTCTAGTTTGAGTGATCACCACAATGCCATGGAGGAGGAACCAAATCTTCGTTCGTAGAAATTTTTTGAGATGCTTAAATCTGTCGATCAGAAGCTATTTCCTGGTTCTGATACTGAGACACAATTATCATTCAATGCTCAGATGTTGTCTATCAAAACTGAAGGCAAAGTGAGTCAGAAAGTCTACAATCAATTTGTATAGTTGTTCAAATGGGCCCTACATTTATTGAACACAGCGCCAGAAAATTTCTATCAAAGTAAGAGGCTCTTGAAGGATATGAGTTTACCATTTGAGAAGATTGATTGTTGTACCAACGGTTGCATGCTATTTTGGGGCGACGACGAGAGCATCGATCAGTGCAGGATGTGCAACTACCCTAGGTTCAAACCCTCATATCGTAGGAAGAAGACAACTTTCAAGTCTATGTGTTATCTTCCCATCACTCCTCGTCTACAGAGGTTGTATCAGTCGAGTGCCACTGCAAAAGACATGAGATGGCGTGCTGAGGAGTGTTCTGGTCAAAATTCTGGAGAGATGCGTCATCCTGCAGACTCTAATAATGCATGGAGACATCTTGATAGAGAGTTTACCAAATTTTGCGAGTGAGAAGAGAAATGTGAGGCTTGGCCTATGCACAGACGAATTTGCTCCATTCGGAATGCACGGGAAGAAGTATTCGTTGTGACCTGTGTTACTGACTCCGTACAATCTACCTCCTTGGTTGTGCATGAAGCCTCAACACATATTTCTCATTGTCTTGGTGCTTGGTCCTCAGAATCCTAAGCATAACCTTGATTTCTACCTTCAGCTACTGATTAAAGAGTTGTTATATTTGTGGCATACGGGAGTAGAGACATATGACGTGTACAGGAAGGAGAACTTCACGTTACGGGCTGCTGTTTTATGGACCATCAGCGACTTTCCAGTATATTCTATGTTATCTGGGTGGTTGACAGCTAGAAAACAAGCTTGCCCGTACTGCATGGATGGATCTGATGCATTTTATCTTCCACTGAGTAGAAAGATATCATGGTTCGATAACCATCGGAAGTTTCTATGTGATGATCATACGTTCTGGAAGGACAAAGTGAACTTTCTGAAGGGGAAACATGCTGTAAAGCGTCCAAGGCCTCGAGTTCGAACAGGTACTTACTTATGATAAGAGTTTTATCAATTTAGTTTAACCATACACACTTTATTTCAGGTGATTCTTTGTTGTATGAGGTTACAGTAACTAATTCGTGGAAAATGACTGAGGCAGGTGCAATGGATCACAATAAACGGATCCCTGGAGGTTGGAAGAAGAGGAGCATCTTTCAGGATTTTCCTTATTAGAGTAAATTATTGATTAGACACAACTTCGATGTGATGCATATAGAGAATAATTTGTTTGATAACTTGTTCCACACGATCCTGAATACAGAAGGTAAGACCAAAGACACTGCAAGATCCAGACAAGAGTTAAGTCAGTTCTGTTCTCGTCCTAGTCTCTCCAGTGATCGACGACCAGGTGAGTTTCCACAAGCAAGCTACCAAATTTCCAAAGCAGATAAGAAAAAATTATTTCAATAGGTGAAGGATTTGCGTTTTCCGAACAATTACATGTCGAACATGGGTCGGTCGTTTGAGCCAGAAACAAGGAGGTTACTGCGATGAAGAGTCATGACAGTTATGTTTTTATGCAGCGGTTGCTACCGATTGCCTTTCGGTACACACTTCCAAAGCTTATATGGCGTGTGATCACGAAATTAAGTCTATTTTTCAGAGACTTAACTTTCTCAATGATTATAGTGGACAACATGCAGCGTTTGGATAGAGACATCCCTGTTATACTGTGCAAGTTAGAACGGATTTTTCCACCCAGCTTCTTTGACTTGATGGAGCACTACCTGTTCATTTACCATATGAAGCTTTACAAGGTGGTCCAGTGCAGTATAGGTGGATGTACCCTTTCGACATTTTTTGTTAATTATATTAAATATTGATCAATTTAATGTTTCTGTATTTAGGTAACTGCACAACTTGAAACGTAATATTGGAAATACAGCACACATTGTTAGGTTTATGTTTAGGTTTATTAATATTTGATATTGATATTTAGGTTTATATTGATTTAGATGAATTGATATGAGTTTATATTGTTTATTGAGTATATTGGTTTAGGTTATTTGTTAGTTTATTGATATTGATATTTGTTAGTTTATTATTGATATTGATGTTGAATTAAGCCTATATGAGTTTATATTGTTTATTGAGTATATTGATTATTTGATTTATTGAGCATATTGATTTTTGTTATATTAATTTAGGTTATTTGTTAATTTATTGATATTGATATTTGTTAGTTTATTATTGATATTGATGTTGAAATAGGTTTATATGAGTTTATATTGTTTATTGATGAATTGATCTAGGTATATATGAATTGTTTATTGATGTTTGTTAGTTTATTGACGAAATAGGTTTATTATTGATATTGATCTAGGTTTATTGATCAATTGATGATTTATTCATTTGTACTGTTCATAATAGATGAATTAAGACCCAAGTGAGCAAGGAGATGGAGGAGAGAGGGGAAGAGGAAGAGGAAGGGGGAGAGGAGGGAAGGGGAGGGGGAGACGACCGGTTCTGCCTTTACCTGAGGTACAAATTGAGCAGTTTCATCTCCCGATCTCTCCTAACTTTGCTGCGGGATCCTCTTCAAGTGCCCAAGCTTCTTCATCCCGACAGCATCCTTTACATGACAATAGACTCTCCGTTTGGCCATCTGATGGACTGTAAGTTTTTTATAATATTATAATATTAATACCTAATTATTTATAAGGTATATTTATGCAGCTAATTGTTTTATAATATTAATACCTAATTATTTATACAGCTTGATTCCGAGTCATAAGGCATCCGGCTTGGTCACGAATGCACTGAAAAGTGTTGTCTGGCCTTATGGAGTGGCTTCGTGGTCTAAAGTTCACGAGTCTAAGAAATTAGCGTTTTTTTAGGAGTATAAGGCATATTTATAAATAATATTAATTTCATTTAATATTTATATTATTTTATTACTTTATATGTTTATTATGAATTTTATTGCAGAAGTTCTGCGTTTGGGAACTGCGACACGAGCAAGCCGTGCATGGTCTCTTCAACGAAAAAGCGCAGCTGCGCATGAAAGACTAGGTCACCGACATCAAGGCCAAGTGGAAGGATGAGGGGACCATTCAGAATATGGGGACAGACGAAGAGGGCCGCAATATCTGAGAGGGACTAGTCAATTATTTGCTAGATACGAGGAATGTTGCAAGGGCCGAGACGGCCAGAAGAAATAGGATGAGCGACCCCACCGGGCAAGGTGTAGCCAGGCATCGAGCAGGCTCTCGGACCATTTACGAGCATGGTCTCGCTTTTGTAAGTATTTAATTTTTTAATATACTTATATTTAAATTTATTAATTTTACTTAATTTAATTATTTTTTTGTACAGGAGATAGAGCACGGACGGAAGGCCACCCTCATCGAGGAACTTCATTTTGCTCACCCGGTTGGGGAGTCCAGACAATCCACATATGGCCGCACCACCAAACTTCACGTATGTATTTTATAATTTATGTTCTAATTAATCATTTTATGAATTATACTAATTAATATTATATTATAATTATATTTTGTTTAATTTAATAATCAGATGAGGCAGGCCCTCGAAGAGCCTCAGACGGCGTCGGCACCCACCCCAATTGACGAAGACTAAATCTTTTTGAATTTGGTCAAACCCAAGAAGGGGAAGTATGTTGGATTGGGCAGTCACAGTAAGGCTGTCCTCCTATTCCAAAAGGGGAGCCCGTCCTATTCCATCTGCTCTTACCCACTCGAAGATCTTGAAAGTCTACTCGCCGTAGTCAGAAAGAAATTGGAGAGATTTCAAACAAAGGAGAAGGACTTGAAGAGGCGGATGAAGAAATCGGAGAAAGAGGCACAAATGATGAAGGCTTGGATTGAGCTAGCCTCAAGAAAGACGAGTTGGGATCCTCCGTATTTGATTCCGCTGCAGAAGAACCTCAGGGTGGTGGGAGTGATGATGATTAGGTTGAGGACGTTGTCGGACTTAATGACGACAGCAGCTGCTTTGATTCGGACGAGTGGTTTTTTTATTTATTTTTGTTGTTGAACAATGAATTTATATTTATGTTGAGTATTTAATATTTTTATTTTCTATAAATTATGTTGGATGTTTAAATTTTAGTAATGTCAAATAATTAGTTTAGAACATTATATATTTTTATTGAAAAATATTATAATAAACAAATTAGAAACAAAAAAGAAATTATTTTGATGAATTTTAAAAAAAATGTGACTCAATTTGATGTTAAACACAATAAATTGAACAAATTAATAAATTTTCGTAATGTTAAATAATAAATTTAAAACATTATAATATTTATTGAAATATATATATATATACATATAAACAAATTAGAAACAATACTCATTTAATTAGAAACATTTTAAAAAAAAACGTGACTCAATTTGGAGTCATATACAATTAATGACATAAAAATAAACAATAACGACAAGGGGTCGAGTGGAACACGCCACCTCTGAGTCGTCCAGAGGCCGTGTGTTCAATTCCTCTCAGACCCGAATAATGGGGTATTTAATCTGATTCATGTAAGGCTCACATAAAAGATATGTCTGTAATTTGGGGATTAATATAACTTTACATCGACATTTTGTACCTTTTAATGACAACCTGGATCCGGTGGATGTGTTTGTTGCTGAAATTTTTACAGGAAGATTAACTGGTCAAAGAGATTTTTCGTTGCTTTGACAGCTTCTTGTCGTTACAAAATTGCATGCTTGATGACTGCTGCTAAAGTTTTTAGTTTTTTGATCTGCAGCTGGGAGTTCCATATGCAGCGGCGTCAACACAGTGATGAGGCGACCATGAAGAAACTGACGAGTCTAGTGAAACGTTTAGAAGATGGTTTATTTAAGAATGAAAAATCATTGGTGTGTTATCTTTCATCCCCCGTTCATTTATTTTCCTTGGACGACTTATGCTTTTCGTGCGTATAGTTAATAGAAGTTTTTTTTTTTTTTTTTTCCTAGTTGATTTTAAAAAATTTATAAGTTCCAAATATCATAAATGTAGCGGGAAATATATGTTGGTGTCATTGAATTTTTTTTTTAAGAACTACTTTTATCAAACATCTTCACATTTATGAATATAACTAAATTCATTTGAATAAAGGATAGGAAATTTACTTCTTAACGATGTGCTGCTTAAATACGTTTACATAAAAAACTTCATATACACGTCTATTTCAGCAGATTGTTGGTATAATCGGAGTAATTATAGCCACATAATCGTGCTTACAAAAATTACATCAATAGTTTGGCACTAGAAAATACTAAGCAAATTTTACAGCATTGAATTTCCCAAGATCTGATCACGTGCTCAAGCCCACATACATATTTGAGCGACTAAAACCAACTTCAGTTTTGATACAAATGAAAAAACGGGGGAAAAAATAATAATAAAAATCAACTTCCCACGTACAAGAAAAGCTAAAGCAGGTTTATAGCATCTCCGAACTCTGATCGCATGCATAAAACATAAACAGACAACTGAATATAAACTAATTGAGATGAAAATTATTGACATTGGGAATGCTAGGGTTTCAATCGAATTGGGGAAAATCAGATTGGGCATCAAATAAATTAGCCGAGAGTATAACAATCAATTCCTCAAATCACCAAACTAATCAGAGTTGATGAATTGAACTCACTGATCCATCAAATTGATGAATCAAGACAAAATGATGAATTCACAAATCAAAGACGAATCAAATTCATGAGGATAGGGAAATTGCACGATCAAATTCATCAAATGAGGATTAAAGCGCTAGCTAGGAAATTAATAATTAATTAAGGAAAATCTATAAGGCGAGACTAAATTATATAATTTGCATTAGTATAATATATTTTACATAAATAAATAAGAGAAAAAATTTTAGGAGTCATTTCATATGCCTTAAATATGGAGGCGTCAATTAATGATTTGTATATATATATGCCTTCACCACTGGATTATGTACGTACAAAAGATCATATATATATATGAGCAACACTTGTGTACAAATTTCTACTGTAGAAATATCCATTTTTGAAAAATTCGCGGATCTAAACCGGGTCGGGTCAGATTTGGACATTTTTTTCCAAAATTCGCGCAACTTGTAGTTCCAGGTTTTTTCGCTCCCAGGTATGTTACAATTTGGGCAAAGACGTGTTACAATTAGGCAAAATCTGTGTTACAAGTTCTTAAAAAATTAATTTTTTGTACTTTTCAAGTAACTATAAAGAAAATATGTATTTCTGCAAGTATAAATATGTGTTACTTAATTTATTTTTT
>JAPKLY010000346.1:278297-311444 GCA_026898435.1 Prunella vulgaris | reverse complement strand
ATATGTATTTCTGCAAGTATAAATATGTGTTACTTAATTTATTTTTTGTTCTCTTTGTTGATTTATGTTAATAATATGTTATTCATGTACTTAATACATCATTTAATACCTTATATATGCTATATAAAATATAATATATATTTTTATAAGGATAAATAAATGTTTGTGCATATAGTAACACACATTTGATCTTGCAGTAACACACATTTACTCTAATTGTAACACACATTTGCAGTAACACACATTTACTCTAATTGTAACATACATTTGCAGTAACACACATTTACTCTAATTGTAACACACATGTACTCTAGATGTAAGACACATTTGCAGTAACACAAATTTACTCCAATTGTAACATAAATTTACAGTAATACATATTTGCTCTAATTGTAACACATATTTGTTCCCCAATTTGTGTTATTATATGAGCATATATGTGTTACTATAGGATAAAATGTATTTTTATTAAGAATAAATATGTGTTACACATACAATGTAACATATACATGTGTTACATTGCATGAAAAATATTTACTTCTACAAAAATAAATGAATATGTGTAGAAAACAACATTTAATCTAGTTGTAACACACGTTTTGCCTTAAAGTAACATGCATTTGCCCCAACTGTAACATACCTGGGAGCGAAAATCACAAGCTGCGGGAATTTTGAAAAAAAATACTCAAATTCGGCCCGACCCGGTTTAGACCCGCGAATTTTAAAAAATGGATATTTCTACGGATCTTTGACCCGTAGAAATTTGTATATAAGTGTTTGTCTATATATATATATATATATATATATTCACCATGCATATGTAATTACTTTTAATTGCTAACAGTTTAAGACATTTAATCGAGATTAATACTAAAATCGTCCTATAATTTTTCCACTTTTTTAATTTTGTCCCATAACTATGTAATATTTCAATTTAGTCAACAATTCAAATCTAATCAAATTAGTCCCATAACTATGTAATATTTCACATTAGTCCCATAACAATTCAAATCTAACCAAATTAGTCCAATAACAATGCAAATCAAACAAGTTATGGGACCAAATTGAAAAAATTTGAAAAATTATAGGACGATTTTGGTATTAATCTCCATTTAACCCATAATATATAATTAATGCCTGCGTAATAAAGTCATGGATATTGGTCAATCACATAAGTTGCACGTAATCCTAGCCTTGGATTGTAATTCCAAAAGATGTCCAATGCTGCCAGCTCATATCTTCTTCTGATCCTTTTTTTTTTAATATTATGAAAACAAAATAACTGCATATTTAACCAAGAGTTAGTGTCATTACCTCATCGGTTACTTGCAAACACTTTCAACTGGGAGAATTTTAAATATAATATTATTATAATTAATAATACTGAGAAAATATAGTGCTTAATTACTTATTATCATGTGATTTTTGCTTCTTTTGTTTTTTATTGATTGTTGAACATTATTATAATTGGAGAAAATCATTCAAGATAGTTTAGTTATAATGTGTATTTTAGTCGTTTACCTGCAATTTATAACCTATTTCAATAAGAAGGAATAAAATCATTTGTGGATATATTCTAAATTTTAGTTTTCTACGAAGGGAAAAATTACAAATTATTTTCATAAAGTTGAAACTAATTACAAATTATTTTGAGATAGTGTCCAAATTAATATTTGATATAATTTTAAGCAAAATGGACGAGCAAACTCGAGTATTAAAAATAAATTCTCACTGTAGATACATTCGAATGTGGGGGGAGAAAAAGAGGTTCTCCATAAGATATATATTTGAATTGTAAGGTGGTTAGTAAGACGTGATCTTAAAGTTAAATTAAAAGGCAATGCATGCCTAGTGGAATAAATTCCACAAGTTAAACGAATTTGTTCAATCTCGTGTCACCACCCAAGGAGATAAACTCGTGCGGAATGATAACTAAGTGTAAAATGGTCCTACAATTCTCAAAGTGTGGGGTGACTTGTAAGGATTGAAGCACTAATAGTTCTTATCTGTGTTGATTGAACAAATTAGAAATACAACTACAATGGAATAAATATCCAGCTGTGGTAAACCGACACACAAAAGCGAACTAGATATTTTAACATAGACTCCGAGCACATTATGTCACGCCCAGCATAAATGGATTCAAGTTATAATTCATAAGTCGCATTTGAGGTTTTAAAGTTAAGTTGCGCGTAGGATTAAATATTATGCTTTAGTTCTTTAAGTTTTTCACGAGCCTTAAGTGTTAATTTTTCTGATGATTAAGTTAGTAAAGTTGATTTGAGTATTTGGGAATTAAGATTAAGTTCTTGATAATTTTGTGCTTTAGTATGTGAATTAAAAGTTAGAGAGCCAAATTAAGATATGATCCAATTAAGTATTTAATTTAAGGATTTAGAGGATTTTAGTTGATTGGTTATTAAGTGTTATAATTCAATTTGGATTGAGAAAATTAGGATTTATTAAGTACCAATTTATTAAGGGTATAGGAGTAATTTAGTGAGTTTGTTATTTAGAGATAAGAATGAATTTATATGGGATTTTGACTAGGATATGTGATTAAAGATTTGGATCAAGAAATTAGGAATAAATCTTTAAGGGATCTCGATTTGGATTTTATATGAAAGGTTATAGAACAAGAAAATATCCAAGGTTTAGATTTTCTTGAAAATAAATATCAAGATATTATTATCGGAATTATTTGGACTTTAAGCGAAGGAATAATGTTAGGACTTTAAGGTATTACTCTCAACGGATAAAGGTGCATGTTGCAAGGTTAAACTATATTTGTCAGATATGTAAGGAGTTAAGTTAAGATTTTATTGCTAGGTGTTAAATGTTACTTGCAAAAGTTAGGAGTATTATTTATGGACAAGAGTGATATTATAAGTATCTAGGATATATTTATTTGGAGAGATGATATTTGGTATTTATTTATTGGATATTTTGAGGTTAAATCTCTGAAATTATTTGAGGAATATTTAGTGTATCTTTGGGAATAATTGTGAAGATTTAAGTTGAGATTTAATTTGTTGGAGGATTAATTCAATTACTAAGTTAAGGTATTAATATTGGTGATTAATTAAGGATTTAGATTTAAATTTGGTTTTAATTGTGGGATTAATTTATTAAGTTTAAGATTTATTTATTGAGGTAAGTAATAATGGCAAGAATAAGGATTAGCACTTTTTTTAAGGAGAAGTAGCATTAGATTTCTCTAGAAGATATTTACTTAGAGGATAATTAAGCTGATGCGGCAAGCTAAGGGTAGACTTAGTCCACTAGAAGAAGTAGTCGGTCACCTTGTGAAGAGTGCCGATTGTGCCTACCTTTTTAGAGAGTTAGTTTTTAATCCTTTAAGTTCTTAAGTTTGAGTTTTATTTTCTTGCTTAGTATTAGTTGATCCGATTAATATTACTTTTGGACTTCTAGACTAGGACTTTAATATTTTAAAGAATAGGAGTATTATTTTGTGGTATAGTCCCTTAAGATTTTTAGTCCTTTAAATATTAATCTTTTAAGGGTAAAATAGTAATTGAGGACTTATTATTTTTGGATTATATATTATTATGAGGATTAAATTTAGAGAAGGAATACTTTTAGGAGAGAGGAAATTCGAAAGTTGTTAGTTGTATGAGGGTATTTTTGGGAGATCAAGATTTAGAGTTAGTTAGATTCCTTAATATTTTATTAAGAGAGATACTATGTTTTCCTTATGTATATTTTCGAAAATTAGCATTAGAAATTAAATATTATGAAGTCTTGAGGTTGTTAGATTATGATATTGGAGATATTAGAAAGATTACCAAGATTTCCCAAGAATGTTCCAAGATATGTTACGACATATTTTCCACATCTTCATTTTCGGCCAAGATACCATATCTAACCCATATTTTCGTCCATGATACCTTAATCAAGCCTATAATTTCGTTAACCACCATCCTATATTCATCCAAGATATTATTCCAAAGATTCAATCCAAGATTTATTAATTCTAGTCCTATAATTTTCAGTCATCACCCAATATTTCCAAGATATCTTCAAGATTTGTTCATGAACCATTATAATTCCTTTCATACTAGATTTCGGCCAATATTACTCATATCTAAGCCATAAATTTCGTTCACCATCTTCACATAATCATAAGATATTATTATAGCCCTATATCTTTTCATCACCTATTTATATGACCCTTCTTGATAGCCAAACTTCATACTTTCATACCCTAATTTTCATGAATCATATAGAGAGTAAAATCCGAGAGTTTTAGAGGTTAGAGTTGAGAGAATTCGAGTTCTTGTGGAAGAAAATTTGGAGGATCATCTCAAGGATTAGAAAGCCGGACGTACACACACACAAACCATTTCTCTTTCAAAGAAGTCAAGGTGGGGATCCCACGGTGAAAAAGTGGTATTTGGTTCGATTTTTAAATACTATGTTGATGTGTTTATATGTTTATATGCTAAGAAGAATGGGTGCTTTTAGTACCAACAAGATTCGCGGATACTAAAGGGAAACCTTGTAGTGTCAACAGATGCGTTAAGTCGTATTCAATCAGATGCGTTAAGTCGTATTCAATCAGATGTGTTAAGTCGTATTCAATCAGATGCGTTAAGTCGTATTCAATATGTATGTATGGTATGTTTTCATGTACGCATGTCCATTATATTTAGACTTCGAACTAACGTTTCCCCACTGAGAGTTATTTATAATTTCTCACCCCTTTCACCAAACTATTTTTCAGATTATGTTGTGTAAAGGGCGTGATGGCGAGCGGTGGAGGCGTGTGGATGGGATATGAAAAGTATAAAGTTATTGGACAAAGTTGAGTGCCATTTGTTGGTTTGATTGAGTTGCAAATTATTGTTCGAATTGTTTTGCAAAGATTTTATTTTAAGATTATGATACTTCTTGATTTTCTTGAAGAATTTGATTTGCATGTTCATGATTTAATTTGGTACATGGAATTTAATTAATTACAAGATATATTTTCAATAAATATTATGCCTATTTGATTTATGAGTCATGAAAGGTGAATTAGGATGCATGTTCGATATATTTGATATTTTATGAAATTATTAAATATAAGTTTTAGTATTTTGCATGTGTAGGATTTGATGTGTTTCTGGCTTCCAGTAAGTTTTAAGGGATTTTAAGGTTTCGTGATTCAACGTTTTCGTAAATTAAATTCGGTATTCGGTTACATTTTTTTAATTAGCTTTCCAATGCATCTTGAATCGCATGATTTGGAGTTATAACGAATTAGTTATGATTTTTTGAAAAATATGTGGCAGTTTGTGGAGATTTTCGAATCTCGCGAATTTTTTTATAAAAGTCAGTTACGGATAAAATTTGGTAAAATTATAGATGGATAATAGAGGTAGTCAGAAACCTACATGAATTTTTATGGAATTTTTCCAGTAACTTAAGTATTTTAGATTGATTTATTTCGTTGATGACGCACTGCTGAAATTATGTTGAAAGTATGAAATCTTTGAGTGTTTATGAATTTGTGAGTTTAGATTTTTAGAAATAGACGCATGACTAATTGTTCTATTGTTACTTGATGTCTTTGGAGTAATTAAAATATTATGTATGTTAGCCAAATTTCACGAATTTATTAATAGTATAAGTCTAGGGTCATTTTAGTCCTTTAACTTTCCTATGATATGATTTTATGTGAGATAAGTGGAGCTTTCTTGGTAATTCCTTTTAATATGTGTTATATGATTTATTTGAGTATTTGTTAGTTATGAAAAGCATGGTAAGATGATAGGTATTAAAGAAATAAGAATTTTGAAATAATTAGAAGGCTGTTTGTGCACACTAGTTTTTGATAAATACACCCCCTGCATGAATTTTGAGTTTTTCAATGTTGCTACTGTTCACGAAAATTTTAGATGATATTATATGTTTAATTGATGTTATATATGCTGCAGGATAGTAGAATAAGTTAGGTTTGCATATGAATTATATTTAATTGAAATAAAGTCGCATGACAGATAGTATTTTATTATTTGAAGGCATGTATCCTATGTTTAGGATTTCGTTGTTTAATTCATGAAGATATTCTGATTTTTAGTCCTAAGGTTTTTAAAAGAAAAGAAAAATTTATTCCACGCATGCTAGATCACGTCCTAAAAGGTATTTTCCAAATTATTAATTATAAGTAAGACTTCCGCTGTTTATGAAAATTGGGGCGTGACACATTATGAAATATAGGGTGCAATGTCATGAAAATTCTTTAAACAAATATGCATTTGTGATTGAGTCAAAAATGGAGAAGACCCCATTAACAGATGTGCATCAAACGCACAAATTTTGATTTGGATTTGGTCCAAAAATTTAGACTCGTATAATTTAGTAAAGAATTATTTAAGAGTCAAAAGTGGCAATTACAGCCACATTAGTTTTAATTTTGGTATTTTGACAAAAATGGGTGTGAATTTAAGAGTGAATTCAAAAGCTTAGTTTTCTAATTTATTTTAAGGTTGTGTGCAAATTAATATTTGATATTATTTTAAGCAAAATGGACAAGCAAACTCGACTTTATAAGATAAATTCTCACCATAGATACATTCGAATATGGAGGAGAATAAGGAGTTCTCCATAAGATATACATTTGAATTGTGTGGTGGTTAGTAAGGCGTGACCTTAAAGTTAAATCAAAAGGTTGTGCATGCCTAGTGGAATAAATTTCACCAGTTAAACGGATTTGTTCAATCTCGTGTCACCACCCAAGGAGATAAACTTGTGCGGTATGATAAGTAAGTATAGAATGGTCCTAAAATTCTCCAAGTGTGGGGTGATTTGTTAATATTGAACCACTAATAGTCCTTATCTGTGTTGATTGAAAAAATTAGAAATATTCATACAATGGAATAAATATCCAGCTGTAGTAAAATAATACACAAAAGCGAACTGGATATTTTGACATAGACTCCGAGCCCATTAGTGAAATATGAGGGAGCAATGTAACGAAAATCCTCCTAACCAAAATGAATTGGTGATTGCATTGGTGATTGAGTCAAAAATGGAGAAGACCCCATTAATGGATGTTCATCAGACGCACAAATAGTGATTTGGATTTGGTCCTAAAGTTTTGACTCGTATAATTTAGTGAAGAATTATTTAAGAGTCAAAAGTGGCAATTATGGCCACATTGGTTTTAATTTTGGTATTTTGAAAAAAATAAGTGTGAATTCAAGAGTGAATTCAAAAATCTTAGTTTCCAATTTATTTTGAGATTGTGTTCAAATTAAGGGAAATTTTTTTTTTAGAACGGTAATTATAGGGTAGTTGTAATTTAAGGACAATATGTTTTCGGGCTTGGAAAAGTAGGACAATATGTTTTCGGGCTTGGAAATGTAGGATAGTATATTTTTCGGGCATGGAAAAATAGGACAATAACTTTAAAAAGTTGTAAATCTAGGTCAATTTGAGCCCGAATTAAACCCAATTTGAGCTCAATTGTAAGCAATTTATAACATTTTTTCCAATACTTTTATCAACTTATAATCTACTAAAATTTAGAAAAAATATATATAAAACCGTCTCACGATCACCTTTGTAATCACCTATAATCACATTTGTAATCTTTTTCACAATTTAATAACACGAGTACATGCAACTGATATATTTTTAATAAAATAATAAAATAATTTATAATATTTTTCACTATTTATTAACACGAGTTCATTTACAAGCATTTTTTTATCGTTTTAATTAAAATATTTTTTAGACGAAGATGAAGAGTTAGACGAGTTGATTGTTATATTTTATACTATTATATATATATGTATCTTATATAGATTTTATTTTAAATATTTATGTTATTCTATATTACATATATTTTTAATTATTGGTTATATAAACTATCTATTTATTAATATTAAATATTAAATATTCATTAACACGAGTGCGTTTACACAAGTTTTTTTAATCATTTTAATTAAAAATATTAGACGAAGATGAAGAGTTAGACGAGTTGATTGTTATATTTTATACTATTATATATATGTATCATATATATATTTTATTATATTTATGTTAATTTTATTATATAGATTTTTAATTAATTGTTGTATATATTATCTATTTAATACAATTAAATATAAAAAAAATACTTTTATATTACTACTTATTAAAATATTAAAATATTTTCAATTAAATTGTAAAGTAATCATTTCAGTAATCTTTGGAAAAATATTTTTTAGGACAATAATTATAGGGTAATTATAATTTAAGGACAATATGTTTCGGGCTTGGAAAAGTAGGACAGTTGTGCCCTAATTGGGTTTAATTTGGGCTCAAATTGGCCTAGATTTACAACTTTTCAAAGTTATTGTCCTACTTTTCCATGATCAAAAAACATATTGTCCTACTTTTCTAAGCCTGAAAACATATAGTCCTTAAATTACAACTACCCTATAATTACTATTCTAAAGAAACATTTTTCCCTCAAATTAATATTTGATATAATATTAAGCAAAATGGACGAGCAAACTCGACTATAAAAGAAAAAATTCTCACTATAGATACATTCGAATGTGGGGGTGAAGAAGAGGTTCTCCATCTATAAGATATACATTTGAATTGTAAGGTGGTTAGTAAGGTGTGACTTTAAAGTTAAATTAAAAGACAGTGCATGCCTAGTGGAATAAATTCCACAAGTTAAATGGATTTGTTCAATCTTGTGTTAACACCCAAAGAGATAAACAAGTGCGGAATGATAACTAAGGATAAAATTATCCTAAGATTCTCAAAGTGTGGGGTGACTAGTAAGGATTGGAGCACTAATAGTGCTTGTCTGTGTTGATTGAACAAATTATAAATACTCCTACAATGGAATAAATATCTAGCTGTGGTAAAATATGACACACTAAAGCAAATTGGATATTTTAACATAGACTCCGAGCCCATTAGTAAAATATAGGGGAGCAATGTCATAAAAATCCTTTAAACAAATATGCATTGGTGATTGCATTGGTGATTGAGTCAAAAAAGCAGAAGACCACATTAATAGATGTGCATCATAAGCACAAATTGTGATTTGGATTTGGTCCAAAAGTTTTGACTCGTATAATTTAGTGAAGAATTATTTAGGAGTCAAAAGTGGAAATTACAGCCACATTGGTTTATGTTGGTCCCTTAAAGTGGTCAAGGTCTAGAGGGGGGGGGGGGTGGGTGAATAGACCTTGAGTCCAAAAATAGATTTTTCAAACTTTTCAAAAAGAATGGGTTCTAGAACCTTATAGTAGCCCTATTTCAAGTTTAAAAAAATAAGTCTACAAGAGTTTTTAAAACATAACCACAAAGGTTACAGATGTAGATTAGCAAGTCTACAGCTGCAGAGTTTAAAACTTTGCAAAATAAACAATCACTTGTAGACAAATTATCAGAGGAGTTCTCACAATTAGAATTGTATTGAGAATACTCTAATGTGCAGCGGAATAAAGTGAGTGATTAATGAAAAACAATATAAACTGGACTTAACAGTTGAGTGACTTATGAAAGTCTACAGCTGTAGAGTCACTTTCTGTGAAAATCACAAGGGTTTTATGCACTACAAGTTTCAAAACAATGATGAATGTAACAAGATAATTAAATATGCAGGAGCAGGAATATAAAGAGCAATAAGTAAATAGACCAGGTTTCATAGTGGTTCAGTGTCTATAAAGAGACAACCTACATCCACTGTTACACCATTCAGGTGCCAAATTCACTAAGAAGTGATCACAAAGATCAGTACAAGTAGCTCCCCCTTAGAACTAGGTTCACTCAGATTCCTATTCTAAAAAGAGATAAACTACCCTATTCACTCAGAACAACAACTCACAAAGAGTTTTACAAACCTCACAAAGAGATATCTACACTAAGTAGAAATAAAAACAGGTGAGGGAACAACAACAAAAAGTGTGATTCTTTCTAAGAAAATCCTAACCAACTATCCTATGAATCACAAAGAATGACAGCAGAAAAAGCTCTCTCAGAATATGTTGGTTGTAGACTTGCTTAGGTTGAATGCTTGAAAGCTCGAGGTTGTTGTTGTTGCTTCCTCTGAGGACTTCTTCTATTTATAGATTGAGTGGTGTGACTTATCCGTTGGGAATTTCAAATTGAAATTCGGATAAGGCTCATCTCTCTCTATTGGCATGCGTGAAGTGGTCCTCATCCTTCACACAGGATAGTACTGATTGTACTATGTCCTTTCCTTCAGAATTCTGGCCTCCTTGTAACTAATCTTCATTATCCTCCAGAATAAAGGAAAAACCTCCACTTAAGTACAGGTTAGTGAGTGCTCAAAGGCTACACTAATAGTCTTTAAGGGTCTTCTTAATCTTCAATTAATTTCTGACTTGTAATTCATCTTCAAACTGTTCTTTGCAGCTGTAGAGTCTTCAACCTTGCAGCTGTAGAGTCCTGTCAATAACAAAAATCGGCTGTAGAGAAACCTTACAGGTGTAGGGTCATGTCTTAGCTGTAGATTGATCAAATTCACAGCTGTAGACTTCACTTACAACTATATGTTTCAAACACCAATTTCCTCAATACAAGTGTTAGTCAAATTCAACAGATAAACACATTGTTTTGCACACATCAAAATCTAAACCAAGGTACTAACAATTTCCCAATATTTTGATGTTGGCAAAACAAACAACAAAACAAAACAGAGACAATAAGACATTGTCTTAAAAAAAAAACACAAAACAACAAGAAACAGAGCAAAAACAAGACCAAACACAAAACAGAAAAAGATAAAGCAAACAGAATACAAAACACAAGACACAAAGCTGCATAAAATAAACAAGAGTTCAGGATACAGCTTACAGTAGGGTAATTAGACTAAAAACTAAAAAGTTTTAGTGTCTAATCTAAAACATAGTCTTCATCTTCTTCTGTGCATCATCTTCTTCATCTTCTTCGTCAGTATCATCTTGAGGCTTCAAGATCCCTTGTTCCACCAGCTTCATATTCTTGGCATCTTCTTTATAGTATTTCATCAGCATTTCAAGTTCATAGAATTCCATCTCTTCTTCTTCTTTCTTTGACTTGAATTGTCTCTTGGGCATAGGATTACTCTTTATCTTTCCACCAAGTAATCTTGCATTATCTCCTTGATACAAAGTTCCATTAGCTTTCATATCCTTGAACTTCTGGATCCTGTCCTTTTTTAGTTTAATCTTTCTGATCACAGTGTGTCTATTGCATATGCTTAAAAATTCTTTCCAGATAAGATCATGTTCAGTTTTCATACGATTAACCCTTTCTTCAGAATCTTCAGTGGGAACCATACTCAATAGTTGAACATCTAGTGGTTGAGCAGACACAACTGCTGTAGACTGTTCTGATTCTTTCTGACTTTGCATCTCTTTCTCTTCTTTTTCCTTCTCTATCCTTTCTTTCTTCCTTTCTCTAGATTCCTTCACAGTTTGTTCCCAATAACCAAAAGGTTTCTGAACTGTAGATTTCTGAGCTGTAGACTTGGGTAGCTTTATGATCTTTCCTCCTCTAGAGCTTCCCTTAGTCAGATCTGATTGAGTTCTTTCTTGTTCACTCAATCCCATGGACAAAGATTTTGCAGCTTCCAATTCCTTTTCCTATGATTTCCCAATATTTTTCACATTATCAAGAATATCATCAGCCACTTTTTCCCTTTCTTCAATCTCTTTTTCCATCTTGCTTTCCCCCTTTTTGCCAACATCAATATGTGACAAAATAGAGTTAAGCTTGCTCATCAAATCTGATTTCAGAGATTCATATCCAGTAGTCATATTAGATATTTCTTTCTTCAGACTTTTCATTTCTACCTTTAAGTCAAGAGAATCATCTTTAATAATCTTGATATCTGATTGTAGATTGTTGATTTCTCTTGATTATTGACTGCTTTCTTTTCTGATTTCTTCATTCTGGGCCATTAAGCTGTCCACAACAGCTTTGAAGTTCTTCTCCAAAACTTTCTTTTCCTCTGAACTTCTTTCTTCAAACTTCTTTACAAGGTCTTCCATACCTTTTCTCATATTTTGAGAGATTATAGCATCAGGGACTAGCTTGACTTGCTTCAAAATTGCAGCTTCAATGCTTTTAAAAGATTCCTCCAAATTCTTAAGTTGTGAAACAACTTCTTTGTGTGTCATTTGAGGATTTGCATCACTATCTTCTTCCTCAGAATCTCCTTCTCTGATTACTAACTCTTTTCCTTTCACAGTTTTCTGAGCTTTGGAAGGCACCAACTCTACAGCTGTAGAGTCTTCAGTAGAAGCCTTCCTCTTGCTAGGAGTTATAGGAACTTCTGTAGAGAATTCAGTAATATAATCTTCCATGTTGACCTCATTTTCTCTTTCAAGAGCTGAAAAGCTCTGAAGTGGTGGAGTTCCATGCCTGTAAATTTCCTCCAATGTATACAAGGCAGGTGGAGATTGATGAAAGATATTTGTGATAGGATGAGATACATCTTTATCAATCTCACTAGATAGCTCATTAACAACTCTCTCATCAACTTGAATATCCTCAGTTGCTTGAAGTTCAGTCTCCACAGTCTTTTCTTGAACAACAGCTTGAGTTTGGATTTGAGCTTGTGCACCACCCATTGGGGCATCATCATTGCCATCATCATCATTATCTGGCTTATCTTCCGGCTCTTTCCATGGAGAATCATCTTTTCTTTTCTCCTTCTCCTTCTCTGAGTCCTCTTCAGTAGGATCTTTTTCAATAATAACTGGATCTGCAGCACTTGCTCCTGCAGACTCCATCAAAATTGCTTCCTTAGCCAAAATATTCAATCCTTCAGTTTCAGCTAACTGAGTGCTTCCTTCACCAATTTTCTGTGGTACCTCTTCATCACTATCTGTGCTTTCCACATCATAATCAACTTCATACTGAGCCTCTGGATCTTGTTCAGTCATAAGAATAACCTTCAAAGCTGCGGCTACAGACTTGGTGATTTTCTTTCTTGCAGGTTCTTCAGTGATAATCTACTTTCCTTTTCCTTTATCTTTCCTTTTCTTTCCAGCAATGAAATCATCTAGGAAATTAGGCTTTAACAGTTCATTGACATCACTGCAGTTATTCCATTCAACAATCCATTGGAATAACTTTCTCTCATCTGCTGCTAACTTCTCAAGTTCTTCTTTTACAAGCTTCCATTCTTCAAACTTTTATTTTTCTTCTTCAAAATCTTCACTTCTTTCAACTGGAACAACAGGAAGTTGTTCAGTTTCATGTCCAGGAGCTTCAATCTGTTCAGGGAATTGCTCAGTTGCATCTACAAATTGTTCCTCTTGAACTTTAAACTGCACAATTGGTAAGTCTACAGCAGTAGACTTGTCAGCTTCAGAATCTGTGGCTTTTTCAGAGTGATGTTTCTTCTGCCTTTTCTCTCTATCAACTTCATCTTCTGAATCAGTGGCTTCATCCACTAAAAGTTTCCTCCTTACATTCTTCTTCTTCTTCTTCTTTTCTGGTTCTTTAGGAGATCTTATGATTGTAAGAACCTTTCTTTCAGCTTTCTTCTTTCTCCTCTTAGATTCAGGAGCCATTGGAGCATCCACTGCTCCTCTCTTGAAATTTGCCCTTCCAATAATTATGTGAGAGATAATGGGTTTTCCTACATGCCCATTAAACAAGGAAAATCCTACCTCCTTCAGGATATAGTTCAAGAACAAGCCAAAACCTTTGTTCTTTCCATCTTTCATAACATCAACACTAATATTCCTCAGAATTAATTCTCCAATATCTATCTTGATTTCTTTAACAAATGCTATCATTAAGTCCCACATAAGAATAGTGCCAGTATCAGGAGCACCAGTTCTACATAATAGGCATTTATCAATAGCTTCATAAAGATAGATATACTCAACTGCTAGGTCTGTCTTCTTGAACGTTCTCTTCCAATTCTTTAGAAACGGCTTCTTTGCAGTGAATTTCTTCCAGTACTTCTCATATTCTTCTGCAAAGTTGAGGTTGTCATGTGCATCACCTCCAGTCCTTATATGCAGAGCTTTGCAAATATCACGAGCTGTAATATTTACACTCCTTTCTTGCATTCTTACTGAGAGTGTCTTTCTTTCAACATCAGCTTCAGCACTTTGATAGAATTATTGAACGATTTTGTCATCATATGAACCTGGGTTATAAGTGAGACAGTAATGAACGCCTTGATTCACAATATGCTTTCTAACATCCTCCATAGCATCAGTGGGATGCTTCTTCAAAATTTCATCAAAGTCGAATAGAGCGCCGAATATAACTTTCATTGTCATGATTCTTTGGTTTCTTTGAGTATGGGTTAGGGAGTGTTTCAGGGGATACGAAATGTTAAAGTAGGATATAAAAGGATGAAGGGTCCTTTAAATACCTTTCCTTAAATAATCATTAAGAACAGTGGTATAAAGGTCTTTGACCTAAAATTTGTGAATGTTTGAATTCTGAACTAAATTTATAATTAAATTTGTCCAAAAATCTAATTCACATAGAATTTAATTCCATTTAAAATGTTACACGTGCTCAAACATTTTATTAACCAAAATGTTTGAATAAATCCAAAATTTCTGTAACTTAGTACAAAAGTTTCTGAATTATATAGTGCTCCATTTAATCATCAGAATTGTACATAGTACTGTAAGTTTACTAAGTTTGCAGTTGACAATCTTAGAATTTAAAATTATACAGTTGGTAAGGAATTTGCAGTTCTGAGCTAACTCTACAGCTGTAGAGTTTAACTCTACAGTTGAGTGACTTTGCAGCTGTAGTTTTCCTTTCTACTGAATTTTCAATTTTCTAGGCTTGCCTTTGCAATTTAGTGATTTTCACAGAGTCTTTTTACAATTCTAACATTCCTAAATTACCTCTCAAGATTGAAAATCTTGATTCACACAATGGTTTAGTGAAAATATCAGCAAGATTCAAATCAGTATGAATCTTTGTTAATTTCACATCCTTTCTTTCAACATGATCTCTTATGAAATGATGCCTTACATCTATGTGTTTTGATCTAGAGTGTAAAACTGGATTTTGTATAATAGCAATAGCACTTGTATTATCACAAAATATAGTTGTTTCTCTTGATTCAATCCCATAATCTTGTAATTGATATTGCATCCATAAGATTTGAGCACAACAACTTCCAGCAGCAATATATTCTGCCTCAGCTGTAGAAAGAGCAATTGAATTATGCTTTTTACTATGCCATGCCACCAACCTTTCACCTAGGAATTGACAAATCCCACTAGTACTCTTCCTATCAATCTTGCAGCATGCAAAATCTGAGTCAGTGTACCCAATGAGTTCAATTCCTCCTTCTTTAGGATACCATAATCCTAGATTTTGTGTGGATTTGACATACTTGATGATCTTCTTTTCAACATTTAAGTGTGATTCCTTAGGATTTACTTGAAATCTAACACATACCCCAACTGCAAACATGATATCAGGTCTGCTAGCTGTAAGGTATAGCAATGAACCAATTAATCTCCTATATTTGCTTACATCAACACTTTTGTCATTCTCATCTTTGTCAAGATTCACAGAAGGTGTCATAGGTATATTGGTAGGCCTTGAACAATCCATTCCAAATCTGTTTATGAGCTCTTGAGTATATTTAGCTTGATTGATGAAAATTCCATCTCTCATTTGCTTAACTTGTAATCCCAAAAAGAAATTTAAATTTCCCATCATGTTCATTTCAAATTTCTCAGTCATGAGCTTAGAGAATTTTCTACACAATTTCTCATTAGTTGAGCCAAAGATTATGTCATCAACATAGATTTGGAGAAGCAAAATATCATTCCCATGTTGTAATCTGAATAAGGTTTTGTCAACCATTCCCTTTTTTAATCCATTTTTGATCAAATGATCACATAGGGTATCATACCATGTTCTTGGTGCTTGTTTAAGTCCATAAAGGGCTTTTCTAAGCTTATAAACCTTGTCTTCAGCTGTAGATTCCTCAAATCCTAGTGGTTGTTCAACATACACTTCTTCAGAAAGTAAACCATTAAGAAATGCACTCTTTACATCCATTTGATAGACTGTAAAGTTCATATGTGCAGCATAGGCTAGAAATATTCTAATAGCTTCTAATCTTGCAACTGGGGCAAATGATTCATCAAAATCTATGCCTTCAGATTGACAATAGCCTTGAGCAACTAGCCTTGCTTTATTTCTGGTTACAATTCCATTTTCATCAAGTTTGTTCTTGAATACCGACCTAGTACCAATCACTTTGTGATTCCTACGTCTTGGAACAAGTTCTCATACTTGATTTATTTCAAAACCATTCAATTCTTCTTGCATTGCAATAATCCAATTGACATCTTGCAGTGCTTCATGAATATCAGTAGGTTCTGAAGATGAAAGAAATGTAGCAAACATTGCCTCATGGATTTGTTTTCTGGTTTTCACAGCATCTGATGGGTTTCCAATTACATGTTCAGGGGGGTGATCTTTCAACCAATCAAATTTGACACAGGTTCTAATCCTTGATCATTTTTCTCTACAGCTGTAGATTCACCTACTGCAGACTCATCAAGTCCTTTTGTTGTTGTTTCTACTTCTGTTTGAACATTCTCATGGACTAGGTCTTCTACATTCTCTAAAGGTGGTAACTCAATAATTATAGTGCCAAAGCCTTTGTTGGTCAAATCTACAGGAGTTTTGATCTCAACATAGTGTTGTTGACTTGTAACTGTAGAGTTCTCCTCCTTAGAGTCTTCAGCAATTTCTTCATAGGAGTTATGTTGTTCATAAAAAACAACATGTTGTGACTCTTCCACAATCATCAATCTCTTGTTGTACACTCTAAATGCTTTGCTAACATTAGAATAACCTAGAAATATACCTTCATCTGACTTTGAATCAAAACTCTTGAGATATTCTTTCCCATTATTCAGTATGAAACATTTGCATCCAAAAATGTGTAGATAAGAGATATTGGGAGTCCTTCCTTTCCATAACTCATATGGACTCTTCTTATGATCCTTAACATTCAAGCATCTATTCTGAGTATAGCATGCAGTGCTTGTAGCTTTTGCCCAAAATTTCTTAGGCAACTTTGCTTCAATAATCATTGTTCTTGCAACTTCTTTGAGTGTTCTATTCTTTCTTTCAGCAACTTCATTTTGCTGTGGGGTTCTAGCTGCAGAGTATTCATGAGTAATACCATTTAATGAACAATACTCTTTAATCACTTGATTTGTAAATTCTGTTCCTCTATCTGATCTGATCTTCACAATCTTCAGATTCTTTTCATTCTGAATTCTTTTTAATAATTCTGGTAACCGCTGTAGAGTTTCACTTTTCTTTCTTAGAAACACAGTCCAAGAAAATCTTGAGTAATCATCTACAATTACCAAAGTATACTTCTTCCCACTTATACTTACTGGTTCTATGGGTCCAAAGAGATCCATATGCAGTAATTCAAGTGTTCTTGAAGTGCTTGGGTGAGTTTTGCTCTTGAAAGTCTTCTTGATTTGTTTCCCTTTGACACAAGCATCACATAAATGTTCCTTCCTGAACTTAGTGTTTGGCAAACCTTTTACAAGTTTGTTATTTACAAGTTCATTCATGGTTTTGAAATTTATGTGATTCATTCTTTTGTGCCATAGCCAACTAACTTCATTGGAACCATTAGCAAGAAAGCAGGTTGTTTCAGCTGCAGAGTTCCACTCCACAATGTAAACATTCCCTTTTCTAGTTCCTGTTAGTTTGGTGGTTTGGGATTCAATATCTTTGACTATGCAAGTATCTTGTGTAAAGTCTACAGTGTAGCCTTTGTCACAAAATTGACTCACACTAAGCAAATTATGATTTAAACCATCTACCAAATACACATCATTGATCCCAACATTTCCTTTTAGTAGACATCCTGATCCTTTAGCTGTTCCACTGGCATTATCTCCAAAAACAACTTTAGGACCTTTATGATCTTTCACATTTTGTAACAAACTTCTATCTTCAGTCATATGTCTTGCACAACCACTGTCAATGTACCAAATCTCTCTTTTGGTGGTTGTAACATGTCCCTGCAAAATAAAGTGAGTTATTTAGAAATCCAATACTTTGGATTTCCTCCAGTGTTACTCTTTGCAATCCAAGCCTTTTTGGGAGCTGTAGAGTTGTTAATTCTACAGTTCTTGCTTGATCCTCCTCTTTGAGTGCTTGAAGAGGGAGACATATCTGACATATTTCCATTCCAGAATCTATCAAAGTTGAGTCTTATTTCCATATTCAATTTATGATAGACTTCTTCTTCTGACTGTATGATTGACTCTGCAGTTTGTTTCAACTTTATGTTTTGAAACATGTTTGAGACATCTTCTTTAGAGTCATCCATGATCTCCTTGATCTTTTGTTATCTTCTTGGTGACAATTATTTGAATGAATTCAAGAATTTCAAATCTTCTGGCTGTAGGGTTGAGTCTACAGTCTCTTCAGGGGTTGTTTCTTTGACAAACTTTCTCTCAGGCCTTGGAATTGACTTTTGTAAATATTTCATCCAGACACAAGGATTATATCATATTCCAGTCAAATCCTTTGAGTGCCTTTGCTCAGATAGCATCTTCTTCAATTGTTTGGATGATTTTCCAAAATAATCTAACTTCTTTTGGTAATAGGCATTGTGTTCTTCAAGTTCAGCTATAATCAGTTCTTGATTTCTGATTGTTTCCTTCAATTCAGCAAAATCTGCAGCTCTACAACTTGCCTCATTGAAAAGTTCTTCATTGTCCTCTTTTAGACAACTGTAACCTTCCTTCAGTTCTTGTAGAATCTGCAGTTGTTTCTCAGCATCTTCCACTCTAGCTAACAAAGCTTTCACATGTTCTCTTCCAAAGTGATTATCTCTTCTAAGATCTTCATTTTCCTCTTGGAGTCTTTAGATTGCACTTAGCATGTCACTGGAAGAATCTTTTTCTGTAATATAACTTGATGATGATGAGCATACCTTTTCATCTTTAGCCATAAGACAGATCAGGGCTTCTTCATCTGAGTCTGTAGAGTCTGAGTCCTCTAAATCTACAGTTGACTTTTGAGAAGAAGAGGGATAGTCTTCCTGGTTTTTATCAAACTCAGAAAGTAGTGCTCTAATTCTCTCCTTGTCTAACTTTTTCTTTCTATTTTTCCTGAGTCTCTTTTCTTCATCAGTGTATTTCTCAGCTTTGGGATAAGGATAGTCTTTGATGTAGTGTCCTGGTTTTCTACAGTTATAACACGAATAAGTTGAGTTAGGTGCTGTAGATTTCACCTTACCATCTTCCTTTGGTGTGAACTGCTTTTTCTTGGTCCATTTTCCAAATTTCTTGAGCTGCTTTATGAAAAGAGCCAAGTCTTCATCATCATAACCTTACTGTTGTCAGGTTCTTTTCTCCTGCTTATGTCAAATTCATAAGCTTTGAGGTCTGAAAAGAGTTCAAAGGTGGATATCTTAGATAAATCCTTTGATTCTCTCATAGCAATAACCTTCATGTCCCATTCAGAAGGTAAGCCTCTGAGAACTTTCATGTTCATTTCTCTTTGTGAGTACTCTTTACCAAGTGAGTCTAGCTCATTGAGAATCTCAATGAATCTTGATTCAAACCTTTCAAGAGTTTCACCAGATTTCATCTTGAAGTTCTCAAACTTTTGAACTGCTATCATGAGTTTGTTTTTCTTGATTTGTTCAGTTCCTTCACAAATTATTTCTAACTTTTCCCATATTCCTTTTGTAGTTTTGCAGTTTTGCAGTTTTTGATCTTGCTAAACACAATTTTATCAAGTGATTGATAAATAGTGTTCTTTGCAGCATTATCAAGGTTGGACCTTCTCTTGTCATCCTCTGTCCATTCCCTTCTGGGTTTGGGGATAATCTGAGCTAGTCCAGCTGACTGATCAGCTGCAGTATTGACCTTCACAATAGGTATGGGGCCATCCTCTATGATAGACCACATTTCATCATTGATTGCAAACAAATGTGCTTGCATTCTAATTTTCCATTCATCATAGTCCTCAGCAGAGAACATTGGAACCTTGGATTTCACCATCTTGGGAGCCATGCAAATATGCAGGTGAGTTTTTCAAAAACTAAAAGGATCTAGCTAGGTACTGATCAAAGCAGTGGCAAGCCAACTGCTCTGATACCACTTGTTGGTCCCTTAAAGAGGTCAAGGTCTAGAGGGGGGGTGAATAGACCTTGAGTCCAAAAATAGATTTTTCAAACTTTTCAAAAAGGATGGGTTCTAGAACCTTACAGTAGCCCTTTTTCAAGTTTAAAAGAATAAGTCTACAAGAGTTTTTAAAACAGAACCACAAAGGTTACAGCTGTAGATTAGCAAGTCTACAACTGCAGAGTTTAAAACTTTGCAAAATAAACAATCACTTGTAGACAAATTATCAGAGGAGTTCTCACAATAAGAATTGTATTGAGAATACTCTAATGTGCAGCGGAATAAAGTGAGTGATTAATGAAAAACAATATAAACTGGACTTAACAGTTGAGTGACTTATGAAAGTCTACAGCTGTAGAGTCACTTTCTGTGAAAATCACAAGGGTTTTATGCACTACAAGTTTCAAAACAATGATGAATGTAACAAGATAATTAAATATGCAGGAGCAGGAATATAAAGAGCAATAAGTAAATAGAACAGGTTTTATAGTGGTTCAGTGTCCACTGTTACACTACTCAGGTTCACTTAGATTCCTATTCTAAAAAAAGATAAACTACCCTATTCACTCAGAACAACAACTCACAAAGAGTTTTACAAACCTCACAAAGAGATATCTACACTAAGTAGAAATAAAAACAGGTGAGGGAACAACAACAAAAATTGTGATTCTTTCTAAGAAAACCCTAACCAACTATCCTATGAATCACAAAGAATGACAGCAGAAAAAGCTCTCTCAGAATATGCTGGCTGTAGACTTGCTTAGGTTGAATGCTTGAAAGCTCGGGGTTGTTGTTGTTGCTTCCTCTGAGGACTTCTTCTATTTATAGATTGAGTGGTGTGACTTATCCGTTGGGAATTTCAAATTTGAAATCCGGATAAGGCTCCTCTCTATCTATTGGCATGTGTGAAGTGGTCCTCATCCTTCACACATGATAGTACCGATTGTACTATGTCCTTTCCTTCAGAATTCTGGCCTCCTTGTAACTAATCTTCATTATCCTCCAGAATAAAGGAAAAACCTCCACTTAAGTACATTTTAGTGAGTGCTCAAAGGCTACACTAATAGTCTTTAAGGGTCTTCTTAATCTTCAATTAATTTCTGACTTGTACTTCATCTTCAAACGGTTCTTTGCAGTTGTAGAGTCTTCAACCTTGCAGCTGTCGAGTCCTGTCAATAACAAAAATTGGCTGTAGAGAAACCTTACAGCTGTAGGGTCATGTCTTAGCTGTATATTGATCAAATTCACAGCTGTAGACTTCACTTACAACTATATGTTTCAAACACCAATTTCCTCAATACAAGTGTTAGTCAAATTCAACAGATAAACACATTGTTTTGCATACATCAAAATCTAAACCAAGGTACTAACAGTTTAATTTTTGTATTTTGAAAAAAATGGGTGTGAATTCAAGAGTTAATACAAAAGCTTAGTTTTCCAATTTATTTTGTGATTGTGTCCAAATAAATATTTGACATAATATTAAGTGATATGGACGAGCAAACTCGACTATAAAAGATAAATTAACATTATAATACATTTGAATGTGGGGGAGAAGAAGAGGTTGTCCATAAGATATATATTTGAATTGTGAGGTTGTTAGTAAGGCGTGACCTTAAAGTTTAATCAAAAGGTAGTGCATGACTGATGGAATGAATTCCACAAGTTAAACGGATTTGTTCAATCTCGTGTCACCACCCAAGGTGATAAATTCGTGCGGAATGATAAGTAAATATAGAATGGTCCTAAAATTCTCGAAGAGTGGGGTGATTTGTAAATTTTGAAGCACTACTAGTGCTTATCTATGTTGATTGAAAAAATTAGAAATATTCATAAAATGGAATAAATATCCAGCTATAGTAAAGTTACATACAAAAGCGAACTGGTTATTTTGACATAGACTCCGAGGTCATTATTGAAATATGGGGGAGCAGTGTCATGAAAATCCTCTAAACAAAAATGCATTGGTGATTGAGTCAAAAAATGGAGAAGATCCCATTAATGGATGTTCATCAGATGCACAAATTATAATTTTGATTTAGTCCAAAAGTTTTGACTCGTATAATTTAGTGTAGAATTATATAAGAGTCAAAAGTGGAAATTACGGCCACGTTGGTTTTAATTTTTGTATTTAGACAAAAATGTGTGTGAATTCAGAAAGTATAGTTTTCCAATTTATTTTGAGATTCTATTTAAATTAATATTTGATATAATATTAAGCAAAATGGACGAGCAAACTCGAGTATAAAAGATAAATTCTCACTGTAGATACATTCGAATGTGGGGGAGAAGAAGAGATTCTCCATAAGATATACATTTGAATTTTAAGGTGGTTAGTAAGGCGTGACATTAAAGTTAAATTAAAAGGCAGTGCATGCCTAGCTAGTGGAATAAATTCCACAAGTTAAACGGATTTGTTCAATCTCGAGTCACCATCCAAGGAGAGAAACTCATGCGGAATGATAACTAAGGATAAAATGGTCCTAAAATTCTCAAAGTGTGGTGTGACTTGTAAGGATTGAAGCACTAATAGTTATTATCTGTATTGATTGAACAAATTAGAAATACTCCTACAATGGAATAAATATCCAGTTGTGGTAAAATGACACAAAAAGGTGAGTTGTACATTTTGACATAGACTCCAAGCCCATTAGTGAAATATAGGGGAGAAATGTCATGAAAATCCTTTAACTAAATATGCATTAGTGATTGCATTTTGAAAAAAACCCATTCGGTTAAAGATGAAATGTTTAGAGAGATTACGAGTTAGGGGAAAGAGGTCAAAAATCCACACATAAAAGGGTATTCATAGCGGTTACTCAACCATGATGACCGGAGGATACCAAAAACTTGGTTCAATGAGACAACTATGTTATGAGGCATTCAAATACGCACTTGAAAAACTCTTACAACCCATTCTGGAATCCCTTTAAGTGCAACCTTGCACCTTCTAGTTCCTTCAGGTGCAGAAAACCTGCTGACGTGTGGTAAAGTTAAGCTTAATAGCTTTTAATGGTTCCTATATCCTACAAGTGGTGTATTGCAGAATACCCTTGATAGGAGATCACCTATACAAGCATTGGGGTGGGGCCTCTTCAAACAAAGAAATTCAGTATATGCTTATGAATCCAAGATAAAGTCCAGAGCCAAAATGGACAACAACGTTAGAGCCAAAGGGTATCATAGTTGTTGCTGTATATATGTCATTGTCTTGGTTTACATAAAAAGCCGACCAGTTCAAGACATCATGTTCACTGAGTGGCGAGTATATCCGATGGCATATTACTAGGGAAGGTTCAAAGCGAGTCACTACGTATCCCAATGCAGTAACAGTTCGTCGGAACTTTGTTAAGAGGTCACGTGCATTAATTTCAATCATGTGGGGGATTGTTGAAAATATTGATTTTGACCATATTTTGGTTAAATATTAATTGACAAATTAAATTATCTATTTTGCGTAAATGGATATAGTTGACATAATTCTCATAACCAAATTGGTGTGAATGAGAAATCAATGTTATTTAATATGTGGATAAATACATTAATGAATGTAATTATTGTGGTAATAGTAAAGTGTTGTATCTTTTATAATTAAAGAGATAACATTCGGTGAATATTTTTTCCTAAAGGTTGCGACTTTTGGAAAAATTAAATGGAGAAGAGTCACACCTATTACCCGCAACTCTTGAAAATCTATAAATATATCCTCCCACATTAACATTGATCATTGAATTAAATCGATTATTATACTTTGAATTAATTCAATGAGTATCAATTGCATGCATACTAGACACGTAGAGTAGCATTAGAGTCGAGTTCGAAAGTTCCGGATGCTCATTTGTGATTCGCCAATAGCTTCCGTTTCATAGTGCAACGGGTGGAAGGCTCCAAAGTCATTGTATCTTGGGGACGATTGTCATGATCCGTATTGCACATGTGTACTGGGCAATAACGTCTTACAGAAAGCGAGTCAAACTCGCACCTCGACTTTAATGTGTCCATTTGTATAAATCATCCTCATGTACACACACCATAATTGTTAAATTTTCCGACAAGGCAAACAAGCCACAATAGCACTCAAATCACATAAAGGATTCAATACACATCACAAAATTATGTGACCGTAGTCACCTTCTAAACTTAGGTTTTCTAGTAACCTTATCCACATTCCTACTCATTACATACATAGGAAGGAAAATAGCCATCTCAGGAAAAACCATACGACTCACAAATTCGGGCTCAAATTTTACCTTTGAACTGTTATCGTGAAGTAGGACAACCACCCACTGAGCATAATTGCACTCACTAAGCAGAATTGCACTCACACACAATGTTCTGATTCACCCTCTCACTGCGCTCATTGAGAAGTGTGGAATCTGGAAATATATATATGTGGCATCCAACTAGACCTAGGGTAAATATTGTTGTTGAGCCTAAGTATTCTTAGCCCAATGGCCAAAACACACTAAGACTCCCAACCAGCAATATATTTGTTGGAATAAATTAAATAGGCATCAGATTTCTTGTTCAATTACAGTTAAGGAATAAAATGAACACGCCTATCATACAACTAATATAGGAAAAGGAATTCGAGATAGAATATTTGAGAAAATGAGACTTTTAGTTAAGTTATTGAATTTATTGTGTGGTTGCAATCGTTGGAGTACTATATTACTATCATGAAATTTATGCTCAAATGCTTATTACACACACATTAAAAAAAAAAATCAGTAAGTAGATAAAATAAGGTAATTGATTTAAACAAAATAATTAATGTAATTGTAAAATCAATGACATATGTGTAATTAAATTATGGTTGGAGTGTGAAAATAAAGTGATTGTTTCTATAATGAAAATTAATGTGCATATTTTTTATGTGAATAAATAAAGCAAGTGAACACAAATTTCATTGACTAAGGGAGCACTTTTTATTGTTAATCGATAATTGCATCATTTGAAATATAATTTTTGGTTGGCTAAGGGAGCACTTTTTAGTTGGGTAAATTATATTTACCCCTTTTAATTTTATAAGTTATTACTACACACACATACATTGCATTCATATTTTATTGTTATTATTACACGAATAATTACATCATCAGGACGATTCCCATTGAATCGTGATGGGTCTTTTCTCCATAAGCATAAGGAATCAAGCTCTTCACTAGGATAGGTATGTGGTTAGCCCAATCAAACAGTATAAATCTGCTTCTCCTTCTAAGAAGGCATATACAGTTACATAGGAAAAATGTTTTTTTAGGACCGTAATTATAGAGAAGTTGGAAAAGTAGGACAATATATTTTCGGGCTTAGAAAAGTAGGACAATATATTTTCAAGCTTGGAAATGTAGGACAATATGTTTTCAGGCTTGGAAAAGTAGGACAATAACTTTGAAAAGTTGTAAATTTAGGCCAATTTGAGCCTGAATTGAACCCAATTCTGGCTCAATTGTCCTACTAAATTTTAGTAGATTATAAGTTGCTAAAAGTATTGGAAAAATGTTATAAATTGCTTAAAATTGAGCTTGAATTGGGTTAAATTCGGGCTCAAATTGACCTAAATTTACAACTTTTCAAAGTTATTGTCTTATTTTTCCATGCCCGAAAAACATATTGTCCAACTTTTCCAAGTCTGAAAACATATTGTCCTACTTTTTCAAGCCCCCAAGCCTGAAAAAATATTGTCATTAAATTACAACTATCCTATAATTACGGTCCAAAAAAAACATTTTTCCCCAATTACATATATAGTAAGGTAACATCATCCAACTTTTTGATGAAAAAAATTATAGTTAATTAGAGCTTGTGTAACACCAGTAGACTCAATCACCATAAATAATAAAATTTACATAAGTTATTATTATTATTATTATTATGAATATTTTTTTTTTAAAACTAAAGTGTATTTATAAGATATTTATGTATATATATAATATCTATTTATTTTTTATTTAAACTTCTTAGTTTATATATTGATATTTAAATCTTTAATAAGTATACTATGAAAATATATTTATATATATATATTACACACGCACAGCCTAATGAAAACGTTTTTCCTATCTTTACTAATAAGTTTTGTTAATTGGTTGAACTATTCTTTCAATTCACTTATCTTTTTTTTTTAAAAGAATACTTAATTAAGGCCCAAATTTTTGTTGGGCCTCGTAACTCATAGTACACGTACATATATATATATATAGCATACACACGCACAATATATATATATATATATATATATTATACACACGTACAGCAATTAAGTTTGTTCCCAAACTTCTTTGGTAAGTTTCTTTCATTCCATTATCTCTTTATTTTCTTTTAAATAGTGGAGAGCATTATCTCAAAACTTCTCTTTTTAATTTATTATTACTTTTGCTTGATCCTACCCATATGAAAACCTTTTCACACTGAGGAACCCAGAATATATCCTATTCTTATCTGTTTCTCCATCAGCTTCTGGGAGAAACTAACTTTTTCCCTCTTTCATTCATTTTGAGCATACGACGTCAATATTCTCGCCGACACTCTGAACGTTAATATCTGTAAGCTATTCCCGCAGTTCCTTAAATATCTTTTTATTTGTTGTCAATTGTATTCATTTCAGTGAAAATGATTCTTTTTTTTATTTGATAACAGTACAGATTAGATCCATCACTCATGGTGTTTTAAATTTTTATTTTAATGTTAATGATATTTTAAAATTAACTTATTATTTTGTATTAGTGTGTTAAACTCCAAATTATTTTGTTATGAGTTCTTTCCTTTAGCTTAAGTGATATAAAGTGTTGTTGAGTTATTATTATTAATTTTTTTTCCGTACATGAATATATATATATATATATATATATGTTAATTTTTAATTTTGGTATTAATTGTGAGATTATTTGTAATTACTATCCGTTTTCAAAATTTGGGTAAATAACCCATTTTCATTTTAAAGTTTGTTAATTTTAAGTGATAAAGTGTTTTTATGCTAAAATTATTTTAATATTATTCTTTAATTTTGTTTATTACTTGAAACTAGGAGGGTCAGATGTTGGTTATTATATTAGGTGAATATATTCACATACGTATTATGTTATAAGTTTAGTAGATTAATAATCACGTATTAAAGATTAGTATTCTTTTAAAATGCTAGCAATTTGTTTCTAAGACTCTTATTTAATTATTTTAGGTGACGAGCAACTCTCGCTTTAAGTAAATTACATTTTTACAAGGACAGTCAAGGTTTAAGGTGGAATTTTATTTGCTTTGTCCCTTTTAAATGTTCATGTGAATTTTATTGTTACTTGCTACATGATATTGACATATATATTGAATTATTGGGTTGCTTCGACGGTAAGGTCATTGTAACTTTGCGGGGACTTCGGTCCAGGAGGGTAAGCTCCTTGGAGGCAACTCCACCGTGTACAGATTGGCCAATATACAGATTGACCAATATTCATATTGGCTAATATACAGATGCATTGCTTTACGCATGCATGCATGTTACGTGAGTTGATGATTTGATTTACTTGTGATATTTAATTGCGACAAAGGGAATCCCACTTAGCTAGTTGGTTTCTCACCCCAAATTATTTTAACATTTTGCAGATTAAATGGAGTGCAGTGGAGCAACGGTGGATTGCCTATTTTGCTGTTTAGTATTTAATATCAATAAACTAGTTTATTGAGTTTTCTAATATACTACGATGTTAAGTTTGAGTTTGACAGTTTTAATATTATGAGTCGCATCATATGGATAATTTGAGTATGTGCTTGTTACTTTAACTAAGACAGAAAATACTATCTTTTGGTCCAAATAATCTAAGTACTAATGTATTTTGCTTTTATATTAATTATTTCCGCTGCAAATTTTTAAAATAAATACGTCTATTTAATTTATCTTATTATTGTTTGAGTATGTTTGTATATATTTTGGTCTACAAAAGCTTTATAAAAATAGGGATGTGACAGTGTGGTATCAGAGCATGTCTACGTTCTTGTAGACTTGAAAAAAATGTATATACATTATATATTCTTTAGAGTCTTATTTCGGAAAATCATTATGTATTCTATATTTATATGTCATGGCATCCACCACCGCCCACCGTTTCAACTCCAAGGTATGATATGAAAGTTTATTCACTAAGTTATCTTTTGATTCTAGAAAAGGATGATTGTATGAAATATATTATGCTTTGTTGAGTATGATATAGTGAATTAGAACAATTGTATGAGTTTTAATAATAAGAACTATGGTGATTGATAAGAGGAATGTTCAGAGAATTTACGATAGTTGTATTCCTTGAACTAAAACTCTCATATTTATGTACGAAAATGCCACCTAAGCGTAGGAATCCTAACAACCCTCCATTAGCTAGTGGTGATGAAAATCCACCTCGTGATGAGAATCCCACATTAGCAGATTTGGTTGGGATGGATTGGCTTAGTAGATACCAAGCTAACATTAAGTGTCGGGAAAGAGAAGTGACCTTACGTTTGCCTAGTAAAAAGGAAGTTATCTTCTACGGTGTTAAGTCTAGGACCGTACCATAATTGATAAGTTCGATGAAGGCAAGGATGATGCTAAGAAAGAATGACTGTCAAGGTTACCTAGTTAACATCGTGGGGAACAAAGAACAGGAAGTAAGTGTTGCAGACATGCCAATTGTTCGAGAATATACAGATGTCTTTCCGGAGGATCTACTTGGAGTTCCACCCGATAGGCAAGTGGAATTTACCATCGATTTGGTACCTGGGGCAGCACCAATATCAAAAGCTCCTTATAGGATGGCCCCAAAAGAATTACAAGAATTGAAGGTCCAGATACAAGGATTGTTAGACTTGGGTTTTTTTCGACCCAGTGTGTCACCATGGGGAGCACCTATTTTGTTCGTTAAGAAGAAAGATGGGACGTTAAGGATGTGCATCGATTATAGAGAGTTGAATAAACTCATAATTAAGAACAAGTACCCATTACTAAGATTTGAAGACTTATTTGATCAATTGAGAGGAGCCGGAATATTTTCAAAGATTGAACTTCGATCGGGATATCATTAATTAAAGGTCAAAGAAAGTGATATCATAAAAACTGCGTTTAGAACTCGTTATGGCCATTATGAGTTTGTAGTAATGCCTTTCGGATTAAGTAATGCTCCGGTAGTGTTTATGGATTTGATAAATCGAGTCTTCCATTCATTTTTAGATCGATTTGTTATCATGTTCATAGATGACATTTTGATATACTCAAAGGACGTAGACCAACATGAGGAACATTTGAGAGCTGTGTTAGAGACACTTCGCAAGGAAAAGTTATATGCGAAGTTTAATAAGTGTGAGTTTTGGTTGAATCGAGTTACCTTTCTTGGACATGTGATTAGGGTCATAATTGCATGTTTTTGCATCCATTTCTATATGGTTTTGATGTTCTTATGTTCATATTTGACCCTAATATGGTATAAATTGTGCTTTTAACCCTTTTTGGCTAGAAAGTTGTGTTTATAGGTGAAAACGAGCAAAATGAGGAAGAAACGAGCAAGTTTGAGAAAAGTCCAGAAATTGTGAGTTGATCCAATGGAGACAAATGATATACCATGTCGAAGAGTTCGAAGAGAGGGTCGCAATGCAAAAAGAATCGAGTCAATAGGAGCTCTAGAACTCAAGATATGAAGAAAACGAGGAAGTCGAGTATCGATCGAACAAGTCGAGGCCGAGCTCGAGCGCAGCCAGGCCAGACTCATGCGACCATGAGCTTGCACTCGTGCTATGGTGCTCTGGTTCGGGCAATGAAGGCTCCCACGAGTGCTCACACGAGCCTGCATTCGTGCAATGGGCTCTGTTTCGGGTGAGATCAAACCGTATGAGTGCTCACACGATCCAGACTCGTGCGGTCATATGCATGGACTTGTGTAACGGTTCGGAAAGACACATTTTTTGGGGTATTCTCGTCTTTTCGCTCGTTTAATGAAGGGCATATTGGACCAAGCATTGTGGGCACTATAAATACTCTAAAGATCAGATTCTCAAGGCATCTAAGTCACATCCAAGTCACATTAGTTCATAATCATAGTTAGATTCTTAGATTAGAGAGAGAGGGAGGTAGTTACTTGTGGGTTTCTTAAGATTTCTTCTCACAAATTCTTAGATAACTTTTGATCTACCGCATTGATCGTTGATCCGTTAATTCCTGCATTCTCGTCTGGTCTAAGGCTACATTCTCACCGATTGAATTTCAATTTCCATTGTCGGATTTCAAGTTAGCATTTTAAAGGTAAATTGTATCTTTCCAATTTTCATTGTAATAGGTAAATTTCTTTACATTTCTTTCTTAATGATGATAGTTCCTAGCTTAATTGTTCTCATGTTTACTCAATTAGCCATGAGCTAATTTCTTTATGTGTTAGTGTATGATTCCTATGGAGTAGTGTAGTGATATGTTGATCTTTTGAATGATTTGAGTTGTTGTATGATCAATTCTCTAAATTGATGGATTGTATGAATGCTTGCATGTGTAGATGATAATAGGGCCATTAGGGAGTTAGTCTTTTGCGAAAGTAGAGCTATTTTCCTAAACTTTCTTGTATTAAGGCCAATGCATATCAAGTGTTTGATGAAATTCATAAGATAGTGAGAAGTATCTCTAGTGAATTGGATGAACAATTAGAGGCTTTGATATGTTATTAGGGAAACATTTTGCATGTTAGAGTGGCTTGCCCATTGATTATACACAATCTCATTGAATGATAAAGTGATACTTCACTCATGAAACATAGGATAGTACACTAGCACATATCCCTCACATTTGCTCACTTTGCAAACCAAGGTGATAGGTAGTTTACTCTTTTGACGCATTAGTAGACGATAGATACCTTTCCCTTAAATTGCTTTGTTAGCTAGCCAATTGAAACAATGAATTCTTCTTACAAATCCCCGTCTCCTTTGGGTTCGATATATATTAAAAATGGTCAAGCTTACCACGCTCATAGAGAACACGTACACTTGTGTGAGGACTCATTTACACCGAACAAGTTTTTGGCGCCGTTGCCGGGGAGACAGCTAGTTTGTTTGGATGTTTGTTGTTTCTTTTATGTTCGAATTTTGTTGGTAATATTGTGAGAATTTTGATACGTGTGGTGATGTGTGTTTACATGTCTTATCTTTGTTTCTTTGTGTGTTCTTAATCATCCTTGGTGAGTATTGATACTTGCTTATATTTTTTGTAGGAGTGAGCTCAATTGAGATGGACGAATACAACCATTACTCGTATTCTCCACAATATCTATATTCTCCTAATTTTTATAAGTATCAACCTCACCCATATCAACCACCACCTCCACACAAAATTCCTTATCCTCCTAATCCTTACTCATATGAAGATTCCTACACTTTACCGTCTCCTATTCCTCTCAATCATGAAGAAGCTCCTCAAAGCCATATTAATGATACTCTAGTGTACATCCTCAATCGATTTGAGGAAATTTAAAAGGATGCCAAAAGATGTTTTGAGGAGACTAATGAGAAGATTGATAAAATTCACAAATCTCGAGGAGATCAAATCAAGAGCTTAAAGCTCCAAATGGAGCAATTGGCCAAACAAGCCCAAGAGATTTGTGAAGCAAAGTTGGAAGAGAAGATGGGGGTAGATTAGATGATGAATTGAAGGATAAGGAAGGAGAAATTTCAAGAGGAGGAAAAGAGAATGATCAAAAAGAGGAAGATGAATGTCCACTCATGGACATGAGCTTAATGGAAGAACAACAAGAAATTGAAGTGGAAGAGGAGCCTACAATTGAAATGAGCATTCCTCTATCTTTAAACTCTTCTACTTGTGCTATATTTGATAATGTTGTTCATTGTGAATTTGTCTTGCCTTTTGAATTGAAGTTGATCCAGTAAAGGTGGAAGCTGTTAATGAGTGAAAAAGACATACGAATGCGCATGAGGTTCGTAGCTTTTTAGGTTTGGCTGGTTATTATCGAAGATTTATTGAAGGATTTTCAAAATTAGCTAGACCAATTACAAGACTGACAAGGAAAGGAGAGAAGTATGAATGGAGTGAAAAGTGTGAGGCAAGTTTTCAGGAACTCAAAAGGAGGTTTACATCAGCCCCAGTATTGACAATTCCAGATCCCACTAAGGATTTTGTGATATATAGTGATGCATCGAAGCAAGGATTGGGATGTGTTTTGATGCAACAGGGTAAAGTGGTTGCATATACCTCGAGGCAATTGAAGACTCATGAGTTGAACTATCCCACTCATGATTTAGAGTTAGCCGCTGTTGTTCACGCACTTAAGATATGTCGACACTACCTATACGGAGGGAAATGTGAAATCTACTCGGACCATAAAAGTCTGAAGTATCTTTTCACACAAAAAGAGTTGAACATGAGACAAAGACGTTGGTTGAAGCTAGTAAAGGATTATGACTATACTATTCATTACCATGCAGGTAAGGCTAATGTGGTAGCCAACGCTTTAAGTCGAAAAACAAGGAGTGTGTTAAGTATACTAACTGAGCAGGAACAGTTTGTCAAGGAGTTTGCAGAAATGAAAATTGAGGTTGTATCTCCACGAAGAAGTATCGAAATAATTTTAGCAACGTTAGTGGTACAACCAAATTTAAGGGACATGATTAAGAAGAAGCAATTCAAGGATGAGTTTTTAAGTAAAGTAAAGGAACGTACCCTCAAAGGGGAGGGTAAAAGTTTCACAGTGGCTGAGGATGGAGCACTGTGTTATGAAGGAAGAATTTGTGTACCTGGAGATAGAACACTTAAAGAAATAATACTCGAAGAAGCTCATAGTACACCTTATACCGCTCACCCAGGTAGCACCAAGATGTATCCTTACTACCTTACTTCTGCATAGCGTTACTGTTTCTAAAATGCTATTGTTTGGTCGCCGCCACTGAGCCGCTGACTGCAGCAGTGTGTGCTCGTGAGCGTGTGTGATCGTGCATGTGTATTGAAGTACAGTACGTGTGTGGTAGTCATGGTAGTTGTGGGTCTAGGTTTGTGTTAACT
>JAPKLY010000346.1:223466-263297 GCA_026898435.1 Prunella vulgaris | reverse complement strand
TCTCACCAGCTTCCAATCCTCAAACTTCTGTCTTTCTTCCTCAAATTTATCAACCCTTTCAACTGGAACAACATGGTGTTGTTCAGCTTTAGGTTCAGGAACTTCAGCTTCAAATTGTTCTTCAACAGTTTGTTCTTCAGACTGTACCCTTGGCAAGTCTACAGCTGTAGACTTGTCAGTTTCAACTTCTTCAGCTTTCTTTAAGTGATGTTTCTTCTGCCTTTTCTCTCTATCAATCTCTTCTTCTGAATCAGTGGGTTCATCCACTAAAATCTTCATTCTTACACTTTTCTTCTTCCTTTGTTTCTCAGGTTCTTTAGGTGATCTTATGATAGTGAGAACTTTTCTTTCAGCTTTCTTCTTTCTCCTCTTAGATTCAGGGGCCATAGGAGCATCCACAGCTCCTCTCTTGAAATTAGTCCTTCCAATAATTCTGTGAGTTATAATGGGTTGACCTTTATGCCCATTAAACAAAGAAAAACCAACTTCCTTCAAAATGTAGTTTAAGAACAAACCAAATCCTTTGTTCTTACCAGTTTTAACTACATCATTTCCAATATTTCTCAATAAAAGTTCTCCAATATCAACTTTTACCTCCTTAACAAATGCTATCATCAAATCCCACATTAATATAGTTCCAGTATCATGTGCACCAGTTCTACATAATAAGCATTTATCAATGGCTTCATAAAGATAAACGTACTCAACTGCTAAGTCAGTCTTCTTGAACGTTCTCTTCCAGTTCTTTGGAAACAGCTTGTTTGCAGTGAATCTTTTCCAGTATTTCTCATCTTCATCAGCGAAGTTGAGATTGTCAAGAGCGTCTCCTCCATGCCTTAAGTGTAGAGCTTTGCAAATATCTTTAGCTGTAATCTTCACATTCCTATCTTGCAGCTTGACTGATAAAGTTTTCCTCTCTACATTTGCTTCAACATTCTGATAGAATTCATATACGATCTTATCATCATAAACTTTTGGGTTGTGAGTTAGGCAGTAGTGAATACCTTGATTCACTATGTGCTTAACAGCATCTTCCATAACATCAGTGGTATGCTTCTTTAAAATCTCATCAAAATCGAATAGGGCTCCAAAAATAACTTTCATTGCCATGATTCTTGGTTTCTTTGAGTAGGGAATAGGGAGTGTTTTAAGGTTTCAGAGGGTTCAAAATGTTAAAGTGAGATTTAAAAGGATGAAGAGCCCTTTAAATACCTTTCCTTAAACTGCTATGAAGAACAGGGGTAAAACGGTTTTAAACTTAAAATATATGAGCTTTTGAATCCTGGACCAAAATTTATAATTAAATTTGTCCAAAAATCTAACTCACATTCTATTTAAAAATGTTACACGTACTCACACATTTTATTAATTAAAATGCCTAAAAAAATCCTAAATTTCTGTAACTTAGTACAAAAGTTTCTGAATTTTGTAGTGTTTCATTTATTTATCAGAATTGTACAAAGTACTGTAAACTTCCTAAGTTTGCAATTGACATCCTTTGAATTTGGAAATATACAGTTGGTAAGGAATTTACAGTTCAGAACTAAGTCTACAGCTGTAGAGTTTGACCCTACAGTTGAATGACTTTGCAGCTGTAGTTTTCCTTTTTACTGATTTTCCAATTTTCTAGGTTTGTCTTAGCAATTTAGTGATTTTCACAGAGTCTTCTTATAATTCTAACATTCCCAAATTACCTCTCAAGATTGAGAATCTTGATTCAGATAAAGGTTTAGTGAAAATATCAGCAAGATTCAAATCAGTATAAATCTTTGTCAACTTCACATCTTTTCTTACAACATGATCTTTTATGAAATAATGTCTTACATATGTGTTTTGATCTAGAGTGTAAAACTGGATTCTGTGTAATAGCAATAGCACTTGTAATGTCACGGAATATAGTTGTTTCTCTTGCATCAATGTCATAGTCTTGTAATTGATATTGCATCCATAAGATTTGTGCACAACAGCTTCCATCAGCAATGTATTCTGCCTCAGCTGTAGAAAGAGCAATAGAATTTTACTTTTTACTTTGTCATGCCACCAACCTTTCACCTAGGAATTGACAAATTCCACTAGTACTTTTCCTATCAATCTTGCTGCCTGCAAAATCTGAGTCAGTGTTTCCAATGAGCTCAATTCCTCCTTCTTTAGGATACCACAATCCTAAATTTTGTGTGGATTTAACATACTTGATGATTTTCTTTACAGCGTTGAAGTGTGATTCCTTAGGATTCACTTGGAATCTAGCACATACACCTACTGCAAACATAATATCAGGTCTGCTAGCTGTAAGGTATAGCAATGATCCAATTAGTCTCCTATATTTAGTTACATCAACACTTTTCCCATTCTCATCTTTGTCAAGATTCACAGAAGGTGTCATAGGTATATTGGTAGGCCTAGAACTATCCATTCCAATTCTCTTTATAAGCTCTTGAGTATATTTAGCTTGATTGATGAAAATTCCATCTCTTATTTGCTTAACTTGTAATCCCAAAAAGAAATTCAGATTTCCCATCATGCTCATTTCAAATTTCTCAGTCATGAGCTTAGAGAATTTTCTGCATAAATCTTCATTGGTTGAGCCAAAGATTATGTCATCAACATAGATTTGGACAAGAAAAATATCATTCCCATGTTGTAATCTGAATAAGGTTTTGTCAACCATTCCCTTTTTGAATCCATTTTTGATCAGATGATCACAAAGAGTATCATACCATGCTCTTAGTGCTTCTTTAAGTCCATAAAGGGCTTTTCTAAGCTTATAAACCTTATCTTCAGCTGTAGATTCCTCAAATCCTGGTGGTTGTTCAACATACACTTCTTCTGATAGTAAACCATTAAGAAATGCACTCTTTACATCCATTTGATAGACGGTAAAGTTCAAATGTCCAGCATAGGCTAGAAAGATTCTTATAGCTTCTAATCTTGCAACTGGGGCAAATGATTCATCAAAATCTATGCCTTCAGATTGACAATAGCCTTGAGCTACTAACCTTACCTTATTTCTGGTTACATTTCCATCTTCATCAAGTTTATTCTTGAATACCCACCTAGTTCCAATCACTTTGTGATTCCTAGGTCTTGAAACAAGTTCCCATACTTGATTTCTCTCAAAACCATTCAATTTTTCTTACATTGCAATAATCCAATTGACATCTTGCAGTGCTTCATGAATATCAGTAGGTTCTGAAGATGAAAAAAATGTAGCAAACATTGCCTCATGGATTTGTCTTCTAGTTCTTACAGCATCTGATGGGTTTCCAATTACATGCTCAGGGGGGTGATCTTTCAACCAAATCAAATCTGACATAGGTTCTAATCCTTGATCATTGTTCTCTACAGCTGTAGATTCACCTACTGCAGACTCATCAAGTCCTTTTGTTGGTATTTCTACTTCTATTTGAACATTCTCATGGACTAGGTCTTCTACACTCTCTAATGGTGGTAAATCAACAATTATAGTGCCAAAGCCTTTGTTGGTCAAATCTACAGGAGTTTTGATCTCAACATATTGCTATTGACTTGTAACTGTAGAGTTGTCCTCCTTAGAGTCTTCAATAATTTCTTCAGGGGAGCAATGTTGTTCATCAAAAACAACATGATGTGATTCTTCCACAATCATTAATCTCGTGTTATACACTCTAAATGCTTTGCTGATATTAGAATAACGTAGTGAGATACCTTCATCTGACTTTGAATCAAAAGTCTTAAGATATTCTTTCCCATTATTCAGTATGAAGCATTTGCATCCAAATATGTGTAGATAAGAGATATTAGGAGTCCTTCCTTTCCATAACTCATATGGAGTCTTCTTATGATTCTTAACAATCAAGCATCTATTTTGAGCATAGCATGCAGTTCTTGTTGCTTTTGCCCAAAATTTCTTAGGCAACTTTGCTTCAACAATCAATGTTCTTGCAGCTTCTTTAAGTGTTCTATTTTTCCTTTCAGCAACTCCATTTTGCTGTGGGGTAGAGCTGCAGAGTATTCATGAACAATACCATAAAGTGAACAATACTCTTCAATAACTTAATTTGTGAATTATGTTCCTCTATCTGATCGGATTTTCACAATCTTCAAATTCTTTTCATTCTGAATCCTTCTTAACAGATCTGGCAACCGCTGTAGAGTTTCACTCTTCTTTCTTAGAAATACAGTCCAAGAAAATCTTGAGTAATCATCTACAACAACCAAAGTATACTTCTTTCCACTTATACTTACTGGTTCTATGGGTCCAAAGAGATCCATATGCAGTAATTCAAGTGTTCTTGAAGTACTAGGGTGTGTTTTACTTTGAAAGTCCTTTTGATTTGTTTCCCTTTGACACAAGCATCGCATAAGTGTTCCTTCCTGAACTTAATGTTTGGCAAACCTCTTACAAGTTTGTTATTTACAAGTTCATTCATGATTTTAAAGTTTATGTGATTCATTCTTTTGTGTCATAGCCAACTAACTTCATTGGAACTATTAGCTAGAAAGCAGGTAGTTTCAAATGCAGAGTTCCACTCCACAATGTAAATATTCCCTTTCCTAGTTCCTGTCAGTTTAATGGTTTGAGATTCAACATCTTTGACTATGCAAGTATCTTGTGTAAAGTCTACAGTGTAGCCTTTGTCACAAAATTGACTCACACTAAGCAAGTAATGCATTAAGCCTTCTACCAAATAAACATCATTGATCTGAACATTTCCTTTGAGTAGACATCCTGATCCTTTAGTTGTTCCACTGGCATTATCTCCAAAAACAACTTTAGGACCTTTATGATCTTTCACATTTTGTAGTAAACTTCTATCTCCAGTCATATGTCTTGCACAACCACTATCTATGTACCAAATCTCTCTTTTGGTGGTTGTAATATGTCCCTGCAAAATAAAGTGAGTTATTTAGGAATCCAATGCTTTGGATTTCCTCCAGTGTTACTCTTTGCAATCCAAGCCTTCTTGGAAGCTGTAGAGTTGTTAGTTCTACAGTTCTTGCTTGATCCTCCTCTTTGAGTGCTTGAAGAGGGAGACATATCTGACATATTTCCATTCCAGAATCTATCAAAGTTGAGTCTTCTTTCCATATCCAATCTATGATAGACTTCTTCTTCTGACTGTAGGTTTGATTCTGCAGTTTGTTTCAAAGTTATGTTCTGAAACATATTTGAGACATCTTCTTCAGAATCATCCATGATCTCCTTGATCTTTTGTTGTCTTCTTGGTGATAACTCTTTGAATAAATTCAAGAATTTCAAATCTTCTGGATGTAGAGTTGAGTCTACAGTTTCTTCAGGTGTTATTTCTTTGATAAACTTTCTCTCAGGTCTTGGAATTGACTTTTGTAAATACTTCATCCAGACACAAGGATTATATCCAATTCCAGTCAAATCCTTTGAGTGCCTTTGCTCAGACAACATCTTCTTCAATTGTTTGAATGATTTTCCAAAGCAATCTAGCTTCTTTTGATAATAAGCATTGTGTTCTTCAAGTTCAGCTATCATCAATTCTTGACATCTGATTGTTTCTTTCAACTCAGCACAATCTGCAGCTCTACAACTTGCTTCATTGAAGAGTTCTTCATTGTCTTCCTTCAGACAATTGTAACCTTCCTTCAGTTCTTATAGAATCTGCAGTTGTTTCTCAGCATCTTCTACTCCAGCTAACAAAGCTTTCATTTGTTCTCTTCTAAAATAACTATCTCTTATAAGATCTTCATTTTCTTCTTGTAGTCTTTGGATTGCACTTAGCATGTCACTGGAAGAATCCTTTTCTGTAATATAACTGGATGATGATGAGCATACCTCATCATCTTTAGCCATAAGACAGATTAGGGCTTCTTCATCTGAGTCTGTAGAGTCAGAGTCTTCTAAATCTGTAGTTGACTTTTGAGAAGAAGAGGGACAGTCTTCCTGGTTTTTATCAAACTCAGAAAGTAGTGCTCTAATTCTCTCCATTTCAAACTTTTTCTTTTTATCTCTCCTGAGTCTCTTTTCTTCATCAGTGTATTTTTCAGCTTTGGGGTATGGACAATCCTTGATGTAGTGTCCTGGTTTTCTGCAGTTATAGCACAAGTAAGTTGAGTTAGGTGCTGTAGATTTCACCTTACCATCTTCCTTTGGTGTGAACTGCTTCTTCTTGGTCCATTTTCCAAATTTCTTGAGCTGGTTTATGAAAAGAGCCAAGTCTTCATCATCAGAACTTGTAGTTGTAGGGTTGTCAGCCACTAGAGCTGTAACCTTACTGCTGTCAGGTTCTTTTCTCCTGCTTATGTCAAACTAATAAGCTTTGAGGTTTGAAAAGAGTTCAAAGGTGGATATTTTAGATAAATCCTTTGATTCTCTCATAGCAATGACCTTCATGTCCCATTCAGAAGGTAAGCCTCTGAGAACCTTCATGTTCATTTCTCTTTGTGAGTACTCTTTACCAAGTGAGTCAAGCTCATTGAGGATTTCAATGAATCTTGACTCAAACTTTTCAAGAGTTTCACCAGATTTCATCTTGAAGTTCTCAAACTTTTGAACTGCTATCATGAGTGTTTTCCTTGATTTGTTCAGTTCCTTCACAAATCATTTCCAACTTTTCCCATATATCCTTTGCAGTTTTGTAGTTTTTGATCTTGCTGAACATAATTTTATCAAGTGAATGATAAATAGTATTCTTTGCAACATTGTCTAAGTTGGACCTTCTCTTGTCATCCTCAGTCCATTCCCTTCTGGGTTTGGGGATAATCTGAGCTAGTCCAGCTGACTGATCAGCTGCAGTATTAGCCTTTGTGATGGGTATAGGGTCATCCTCTATTATAGACCACGTCTCATCATTAATTGCAGATAGATGAGCTTGCATTCTTATTTTTCATTCATCATAGTCCTAAGCAGAGAACATTGGAACTTTGGATTTCACCATCTTAGGAGACATGCAAGTATGCAAGTGTGTTTTTCAAAAACCAAAAAGGATCTAGCTAGGTACTGATCAAAGCAGTGGCAAGCCAACTGCTCTGATACCACTTGTTGGTCCCTTAAAGTGGTCAAGGTCTAGAGGGGGGGTGAATAGACCTTCAGTCTAAAAACAAATTTTCAAACTTTTCAAAAGGATAGATTCTAGAACCTTACAATAGCCCTTTTTGAAGTTTAAAAAAAATAACAAGTCTACAAGAATTTTAGAAACAGGACCACAAAGGATACAGTTGTAGACTAATAAGTCTGCAGTTGCAGAGTTAAAAACTTTGCAAAATAAACAATCACTTGTAGAAAAAAAAAATATCAGATGAGTTCTCACAATTTAAAATTGTATAGAGAATACTCTAATGTGCAGCGGAATAAAGTGAGTATTAATGAAAAACAATATAAACAAACTTAACAGCTGAGTGACTTAGAGAAGTCTACAGCTGTAGAGTCAGTTTTTTTTTTTTTTTTTTTGTGAAAAATCACAAGGTTTTATGCACTTCAAGTTTCAAAACAATGATGAATGTAACAAGAATATTAAATATGCAAAACAAGAATTTAAACAACAGAAAATAAATAGACCAGGTTTATAGTGGTTCAGCGTCTATAAAAAGACAACTTACATCCACTGTTACACCACTCAGGTGCCAAATTCACTAAGATCAGTACAAGTAGTTCCCCCTTAGAACTAGGTTCACTCAGATTTCTATTCTAAAAAAAGATAAACTACCCTATTCACTCAGAATATAACTCACAAAGAGTTTTACAAAATCCTCACAAAGAGATATCTACACTAAGTAGAAATATAAAGTGGGTGAGGGAACAACAATAAAATGTGTGATTCTTGCTAAGAAAATCCTAACCAACTATCCTATGAATCACAAAGATTAAAACAAGAAAAGCTCTCTCTCAGAATATGCTGGCTGTAGACTTGCTTAGGTTGAATGCTTATATGCGCAGGGTTGTTGTTATTGCTTCCTATGGGGACTTCTTCTATTTATAGATTGAGGGGTGTGACTTATCCGTTAGAAATTTCAAATTTGAAATTCAAATAAGGCTCCTCTCTCTCTATTGGCATGTGTGAGGTGGTCCTCATCCTTCACACAGGATAGTACTGAATGTATTATGTCCTTTTCTTCAGAATTCTGGCCTCCTTGTAACTAATCTTCATTATCCTCCAGATTCTTTAGAAATAAATTCCACTTAAGTACAATTTAGTGAGTGCTTGAGAGCTACACTAATAGTGCTTAAGGGTCTTCATTATCTTCAAATAATCTCTGACTTGTACCATCTCTTCAAACGGTTCTTTGCAGCTGTAGAGTCTTTCAACCTTGCAGTTGTAGAGTCCTGTCAATATCAAAAATCGGCTGTAGAGAAACCTTACAGCTGTAGGGTCATGTCTAGCTGTAGATTGATCAAATACACAACTGCAGACTTCACTTACAACTATATGTTTCAAACACCAATTTCCTCAATACAAGTGTTAGATCAAATTATCAATATAAACACATTGTTTTGCACACATCAAAATCTAAACCAAGGTACTAACATATTATATTTTGATATGTTCTTGATCTTCTTTTAACATACTTATATAATAGTAAAAATTTATAATTTAAATCTTTCATACTTACGTAGTTGTTAGCACAATTATATTTTAAATTTTAACGTTTAATTATCATATACATAGAAGTCAAACTTCTGATGTTAATAAGGTATTTATTATTTTTAAAAATAATTTGTTATAAAATTTAGATTTTAACGATTTGGATTGAATTAATTACAAAATTTTGGTTCGATCGAGATTTGTGATGGTATAACCTAATGAAAATTTATATTGCAATCTATTTTTATTAAGTCTAACTTTAATGGTCAATTTATATATTATATTTTAATTATTTTAATATCAACTCTATATTTTAATTTTTAAGTCATATAAAATATAAATTTTATATAAAAATATCATTCTACAAGTAAAAATTAATTCGCGGGTTGACATATATATATAGAGAGGACTATAAAATTGACACCAATTGAAAAGAAAAACTAAAATATGGGAATAATTAAAATTGAACATGACTTAAATTACGTGACGTTTCTTCATATTAACTCAAAGAAAAAAAACCAGACATTATGGAGTTATATACGTATCACTTCTCGGCCTGAATGATGCCTGCAACGTATCCCTTCTTTCTGCAATAATTTACATTTAGTTCTCATTTGGTTCGTTAGATAAGCTATGATAAATTAAATTATCTTATCTAATTTGATGTTTGGTTTAATGGATAAAAGCCCAAGATTAATAAAAAGTCCAAAACTAAAATTCAATTATCTTATGAATGGAAATTAATACTATCCTAGAGAAGGGGTATGATAATAATCCATTGTATTTATCTTTACTAAAATACTTCTCTTATATTAAAAAGGAAAATCATAATTCACTTTATTTTTGTTTATGATATAGAGGGTAAAATTGTCAATTGCATATTTTTTATTATTAATCTTACAATATCATTCCATTACGCCCGTACTCTAATTTTTTCTTTACCTCTTAATATTTTGTCAAGTCTTCTACGCAATTTTTGCAGACTATTGCAATTGTCAAGTTTCAATTAAAGTTAATATCATATCTTTAGGGATTAATATCATTTTCTTCCCATAACTTTTTCACTTTTTCGTTTTAGTTTCATAATCAATTACTTTTTCAATATAGTCCCAAAACAATTTAAATTTATCCAAATCAGTCCTAAATGGCCAGAAAATGCATCAAACGACGTCATTTTGTTCACATGTCACTATTTTTTGGCCATTTGGAACTTATTTGGATAAATTTGAATTGTTATGGGACTAAACTGAAAAGAGAAATAATTATGGGACCAAAAGAAAAAATTATAAAAGTTATGGGATGAAAATGATATTAGTTTTGGATTACGTGTCCTTTTTCCAGACGTGACATACTGAATCAGTAAATTAAATTTAAAAATTTTCAATGAATTCAATTGTCGTCTCCATCACCATCAAATTGTGGCAACAATTTGGCAAAATTAGAGCTACCGAGATCAAGGGTTTGCATATTGTTTTTCTAGAGAAGGAAGACTCAAAGAAGCAACCTCTAGCACGAAAGTGGAGCTCGAACAAAGATCGGCACATGAAGGTGGAGGGCCGTGGCAAGAGGTTATGGATGTCAGCACTCTGCATGTATGAATGACCTTTTTTTATTTCAAGTTTTAAGTTTTAATTTTATTTATTAAGTTTTTATTTAATTATAAAATTATTATTTGAAAATTTAATTTAATTTATTTAAAAAAATTACTTTAGTCACCGTGCCACATGTATAAAATGGTATAAATGTAAATAATTTATTCATAGTATGAAACTAAATTGAAAAAATAAATAAATTATGGGACCAATATGAAAGTTGAAAAGTTATGGGACGAAAATGGTATTAATGGTTAACCCTATTCCAACGAAAAATAGTAACGTGGCCGGTAAATAAACAATACGACATTATTTAATTCAATTTTCTCTCATTTGGGACTGATTTGGATAAATTTGAAATATTATGAGCTTAAATTGAAAAAATAAATAATTATGGGACTAAAACGAAAAAGTGAAAAAGTTATGAGAATTAAATGATATTAATTCCCATATCTGTAGAAGTGTGTAAAATCTATTTATTTATTTAGTTTCCCCGACGAAGTTAATATTGCAGAAGATTGAATATTTCTTGGACCTAAGGACCTAATGAGAAAAATTAATGTCTCGTAAAAGAGGAATACCCATATTATAACTAAAAAGGCATAAATACAATTACTATATTTTTTATTTCTCGTTCTCTCTTTTTTTTTTTTAATTAATTCAGTTAAAATTAGTTTTAAAAATATGTAGGAGTGAAGGAGTTACGAAGAACAAATTCCTCATAATTTTAAGACAACCATGTCAAAACTTTTAAAATAGCTCACGAATTTTTGAACAAATTGTGAGAGGTGCAGGTTTGATGCTGTATATTGTCCTTTCGAATTAGGCTTTCGAATACTTTAAGTAAGACCACTAAAAAATAATATGTGGAAAAGTATAATTAAAAAAAAAACAAAAAGACAAACTATTGTATGAAAATGGTTCTTGACAAGCTTATCATGAACAAGTTTTAAAGTATTAAACATTTAATCAAGTGTATCAAAAATCTCATCAGGTGTATCAAATGTTGAATTCATTAAAATTTATATATTGACTTCAACTTTTGATACACCTGATGAATATTTTGATATACTTGACCAGATATTTAATAAACTAAAACAATTTCATGATAAATTTATCATGAATTATTTTCACGCAGTACCTACTCAAACAAAAAGAATCGCATATTGAAATTGGCTTACAAAAAAGAAAAAACTGACCTTACACGCAAGACTATTTATAATATTTGAGTAACTTTTGGATGAAATTTATTTGTTTTTGTGTTACCTTCTAGTACATGAGACCGTCTCATGTAAAATTTTATGATAATATTTTATTTAATTTTAACAAGATATATATATATATATATATTTATATATATATATATATATAGGGTAAAGAGCACATTTGGTTCCATGAGAATTTGTGCTCATTAATTTGGTCCTTTTTTTAACATATATGGTCCCAAAAGATTTTTCCATTAAAAGTAATGGATTAATGTGGGACCAAATTTGTTTAATACAAATTCTCATGAGATCATATGTGCAATATTTTTAACGAGTGGGACTAAATATGCTAAAAAAGGACAGAAAAAGAATGTGGGACAAGATCCGTTAAATAAAAATTCTAATGAAACCGAACGTGCTATTCACTAGAGATGTTAAACGGGCCGCGGGTTGGCGGGCCGGCCCGTTTAACCCTGTTTTTTACAGGGTAAGGTCCGAGCATATGGTGGCCCGTATAAAACCGGGCTTTTTGGCCCGGACCGGTTAGCCCGCGGGCTAAACGGGCTAGCCCGCCGGTTAACCGGGCTGGCCCGGTAGCCCGGTTTTTTTAATTAAATTAAATAATTAATATATAATATAAGTTAATTAAATTTGAATGTGATTGTGGGCTGTGGAGGTGTGGGCCGTGGGCCTGTGTACTGTGGCTGTGGGCTGGCCTGATTTCTCCTCACTTGTGTTACGTAATTGTAAACTTTATTAATTATGTTTTTATTAATTATTAATTACTAATTCATTATTAACTAATAACTTAACTACAGATTAAAATAGAAAAATAAATAAATAAGTTAGATCTCAATTAATTCAAAACTTTTAGGGATGTGTGAACTTTAGTTATTAAATCATTAGTTCTATTTTATATTAAATTTTAAATTTGTAAAAAAAAATTACCCCCAGCCCGTTAGTGGTCCGTTTAGCCCGCGGACCGCTAGGGTTAGGGTTAGGTCCGAGCATTTAGCTGCACGTTAAGGATGAACCGCTAAGGCCCGGGATCGTTTAGGCCCGGAGCCCTGTAGGGTTAGGGTCAGCCCGTTTAACATCTCTACTATTCACCCCTATATATATATATAGTGTTGAACATATAATATATATATATATATATATATATATATTCTAATTTGATATTGGTAACAAAAACGAATTAATTTAAGGAGGGGTTTTTTTTTGGATGCGGCTCTACTACATCAACACTATTTTAATTTAGCTGACGCAGAGGAAGCGTGCAACAAGAACTCGATAATGGAAATTCAAGGTTTCACAATGAAAACCCTAGAAAATACGTGATATTCAATAATCTGTTTTGAAAATAGTTGACATAAAGCTTAAAAAATCTCCTAGTTATTTAGAGCCCACAAGTAAGCCCGATAGTAAATATTAAATAATATCAATAAAAAGCCCAAGGATAATTAATCCTTTGGTTTCAAAGCTCGTACTAAGGCGGTCTTGTCTCCATCATCCTCCCTAAGTGGGAAGAGATTACCCTCGAATCAGGATCGGTCTCATCTCCACATGTATTGTTGCCAACAAAGGGAATAAGATGCTTCACACTGAAGACATCGGAGGTGCGAATATGACTGGGAAGCTTGAGGTGATAGGAATTTGAGTTGATTTTCTCCATAATCTGAACAGATCGAATTTTAGCAGCCGAGAGCTTATTGTACTCGTGAGCTGGGGGAGCGATACTTTGTGAGGACCGCCCACACAAAATCTCCTACTTCAAACTCCACATGGCGGCGACGAGTATTAGTAGCCTCCTTATACCGAGCATTTGCAGCATGCAAGCATTGTGTCGTACGGGCATGGATATTCGAAAGAAGATCTTCAGCATGAGTATCGGTAGAACCTACTGGGAACAAAAATTAGGTTGAGGGGTCTCCTCGGGACAACAGCATGTACAATCTCGAAAGGATAAAAACTTCCTGTTAATAGCTGATTTGTGAGCAAATTTGGCTTGACTCAGACGGGAATCCCATGTTCGAACATTCTCACCCACAAGACAACGAAGCAGATTACCCAAAGAACGGTTGACAACCTCCGTTTGGCCATCGGTCTGAGGGTGGTATGTACTTTTGAAATCCAAAGTGGTATTAGCCATACGACAAAGGCTTTTCCAGAAATAGCTAAGGAACCGAGTGTCATGATCAGACACAATAAACTTTGGAAGACCATGCAAACGATAAACCTCCCGGAATAACAACTGTGCCACATGAACTGCATCAGTGGTGCGCTTACACGAAATTAAATGAACCATCTTTGAGAATCAATCAACCACGAAAAAGATGGCATCAAAACCCCGCTGTGTACGAGGGAATCCTACCATAAAATCCATACAAATAGCAGCTCAAGGTCACGAAGGAATAGGTAAAGGCCGATATAAGCCCGTGTTGGCCGTTGTTTCCTTCGAGACCTGGCAAATACGACAATGGGCGACAAAGCGGGAGACATCACAAAGGAGAGTAGGCCAAAAGAACCTACGTTGTATAAGGGAAATGGTACGATCACGCCCTATGTGCCCAGCACCGTGTAGCTTAGAAATCACTAAAAGATGAAGGCAGCCCTGAGGGAGACATAAACAAACTCCCCGAAATAGAAACACCTCCACCACGGTATACTCAGAAGACTCACCTCTTTGACAGAACTAGAGTATGGGGGCAAAGAACGGATCCGTGAGGTAGGACTCGGGTAAGATATCAGAAACAGGGAGTACAGAGCGCATATCAGTGAGAAGGAGATGACGCCAACTGAGAGCATCAGCCACCCTGTTTGTGGCTCCAGAATTGTGGCGAAGAGTGAAGGTGAAATGTTGAAGGAAAGCGGTCCAGGAGGCATGTCTGGACAATACAGAGTCCTGGGTGTGAAGGTGTCGTAATGAGTTGTGGTCAGTATACAAAATAATCTTCTGCTGATATAATTAGTGGCGCCAGTGATGGACAACACGCACTACAGCATAAAATTCCACATCATAAGCATTGTATGTCAATTGAGGACCATGTAGTTTCTCACTGAAGAAGGTAATAGGAAGACTGTTCTGGCTTAATACAGCTCCAACCCCCATCTTGTAGGCATCACATCTCAGATAAAAAGGGACAGAGAAGTTTGGGTGAATAAGTAAAGGCGCATGAGTCAGCCTTTCCTTAACATCAGCAAAAGCAGCATCAACAGCAGAGGTCCAAGAAAACACCTTACCTTGCATTCAATCCGTGATAGGAGCCATAATGGAACTAAAGTTCCGAATGAACCGATGATAAAATAATGCAAGACTGTGGAAGCTACGAACTGTTGTAAATGTAGTAGGTACTGGCCAAGACTGTATAGCCTCGATCTTGTAGGAGTCCACACTAATACCACATGCTGAAATAATGTATCCCAAAAAGAATATTTGTCCACAAAAAAGGTACACTTATGAGGTACAATGAAGAATTGTTCTAGTCTCAATATAGTGAAAACGGAACGCAGATGTGTCATATGATCATCAACAGTGCAGCTATAAACAAGAATATAATCAAATAAACCACAACACACGTACCAATAATCGCAAATATCTCCATTTTGACCAACATTCAGCGGTGGTCGCTAATCGATCGCTAATTACATATTTAGCGACCGCTTTTGAGGCGATCGCTAAATCGCGCATTTTTTGTAGTGAGTGTAGTAATAATATAGTTATTTATTATAATAATATTAGTATCACTCGGACGAATAGAGAATTTGTTTTTCCATGTATGTCGTCTTTCGGTTAATCTTCATAAATGTCATTTGCGGCAATTAATTTTCTTTTCTTTTTATTGGAGGGGGGGAGGGAGCTGCGAGATTAGTTATGTAGTCATGTGTTAATTATTTTGTTGAGTTATTTTAATGAAAGACTAAGTAAGTGGCTCGTTGATTAGGGTCATAATTGCATCTTTTTCCATCCATTTCTATATGGTTTTGATGTGCTTATGTTCAAATTTGACACTAAAATTATATACTTTGCGCATTTGACCCCTTGTTGGCTAGAAAGTGGTGTTTATAGGTGAAAACGAGCAAAACAGTGAAGAAACGAGGAAGTTCGTGAAAGTCCAGATTTCTTGAGTTGATCCAATGGGTGCAAATGATATACCATGTTGAAGAGTTCTAAGAGATGGTCGCAACGGAAAAAGAATCGAGTCAATCGGAACTCTAGAACTCAAGATATGAAGAAAATGAGGAAGTCGAGGATCGACTGGCGAGGGACGAAACGAGCTAGCGCGCCTAGCATACGAGCTCGCGCATCCAGACTTTGTGCTCGCGCACTGATGCTCAGGACCGTGCTAAAATTGCGGGCGTGATCGCGCGCCTACTTCTTGTGCTCGAGCGTCTGAGCCTTGTGCTCGCGCGCCAGACACGTTTTCTCGGATTTCAGGGGCAATTTCATCTTTTTCCGCGTTTTAATGAAGGGCGCTTTGGTACATGCATGGAGGGTACTATATATACTTCAAGCTCAGATTTCCAAGGACAATTCCACTCACTTTAATTCATTCTCTTAGATTCTTCTTAGATTAGAGAAGTTGATGGAGGTTACCAAATGGGTTTATTAGATTTTGCAACTTTCAATCTTTGATTACTTTTGATCCGTCCGTTAGATTTTCGATCCGTTTGTTCCTGCGTTCTTATCTCAATTCAATCTACGTTTCTACGGTTCAATTTCGTATTTCGCATTCCAGATTAAGAGTCAGCATTTGGAGATTTGTAGCTAGTTTTCCAATTCCATTTCTATTGGTAAGTTTTCATTGATTTCTTTTGTAATTATGATTAGAAATGTAATTTAGAATGTTAATTGTAGTTTTTCATTTCCAATTAGCCATGGGCTAATTTCCTTACGCATTGGTGTATGAATCCTATGAAGTAATATGGTGATTTTATTGATCTTATTAATGCTATGAGATATTGGATGATTGATTCTCTTAATTGTTGATATGAATGAATGCTTGGTATGCTTAATTGAAAGTTTGGTCCATTAAGGAATTAGCAAGACATGAGAATTGAGCTATTCCATTAATGATCTTGATTGAAGGTTATGCATGCTAGGTGTTTGATGAAATATTTTAGGACAATGAGAGTTGCCCTTGTGAATAGTCACCACAATTAGTGTGTTAAGTGTTATTAGGGAGACCTATGCACATAACAAGACTATTGTCTAGTCCATTATCCAATTGATCTTGCATGATTAAGAGAGATAAGCATCATATGAACCATAGGATGAGTACACTAATGCATGTCTTCACTCTTGCTCACTTTTTCTAAAAAGGTGATAGGTAGTCTTTACAATTCTTGTACAAGTCTAGTAGATACACACCCGATCCTTTATTGCTTTCATAGATAAGTCCTCAAAACAACAATCTTACTTCACATTTCTCCATTTTCCTGTGTTCGATATTTTAACTTGGTCAACTTGCCGATTATGGTGAGAAGAAGAAGGAATTTTCTTATATCTCAACCATTTGAACTTCTTTGATTAATTCCTTCCACAGGTATGTTTCTCTTACTTTCCTCATTCTATTTCTTGTATTTTTATAGAAATTCCATTGTTCAATTGCTAGAATTAGGAATTCCGTGTTTAGGGTTCTTATGCTTGATTTTGGGAATTTTTATTCCATGATTTTTCTTATGCAATTAGTGATGAATTTGTGCTACATTGTTGATGGGTAATACATTGTAAGGCTTTCCTCTCATGAGCACACTAAAGTGAAGGAGAAATTTAAGCAAATGATGAAAAAGAGAGCTAGGGTTGAATCTAGAAGAAGAAGCACAAGAAGAAGCACAAGAGGAAGCACAAGAAGAAGCACAAGAGGAGAAAAGGTAAGAGGAAAACTATTTTGAGCAAGAAGGTGCCCATGTGTTTGAAGGACTAACTTACAATGAGTGGGGTTATGAAGTCCAATCCTTGAGGATGGATGTCACCGAGCTTCAAAAGGACTACTCACATCTTCGTGAGGATGTGAACAATATGAGGGATGATTTTCGGACTCTTAGGTCGGATGTGACTTCGATTCGGTCGGATGTGACGACCATGGGCACTAATATTGCGGAGATCCTTGAAGCTCAAAGGGCTATGATGAATTGGCATTGTTGGGGAGCGACATTTCACTCATCCGGGTTATCCTCCTCCGTGAACTGTACTAACTTCATGAGGATGGGTAATGCTTTCTCCTCCCTTATCTTGCTTCCTTATCCATATTTCTAGTGATTTCATTTGAGATGTTTGGTTTGTATTGATATTTTGGGATTTTTAGGGTGTTTGATTGCTTTAGTTTGTTTGTTTGTTATGAATTGTCTTGGATTTCGTATTGATGCTTTGAGTAGTTGCTTTGATTGAGTGCATTGCATGATCTTTTCTCCACTTTTGTCAAACTTTTTAGACTCTTGGTCCAAAAAAGTTTTGGGGGTGTGTTAGTTTCGCAAATCTCATTGCAATACCATGATTAGGATAAATGTAGTAGCTTTCCTATGCTTTTTGACCTTATGCTTTGATGATGATTTGTTTTTCTTGTTGATTTTAAGCAATGTCGTTGCTAGTTAAGAGTAGTGATGCATGAGATATGCTTATGATTGTGTGGATGTTGTTGAAAGCTCATGTTAGATATAGTGGACTTATTTCTTCATTCATGTCTTGTTTAGAGTGATATTGATTTTATGATTCTTGATACTTTGATGAACATTTTGATATGACATGAGTCTTGATCAACTTTTACCCATGAGGTGTTGAGCCATTTATGCCCGTTTCAATCTTGAACGGATGATATTCTTTGACGTGAGTTCCACACATGTGCATTATATTCTAGAACTTGGCGTTGGTCTTATTTGAGACTACATTAGATGAAGAGTTCACATGATATGATATGAGACCATTTTTTTATCTACATTGAGTCACTTTGCCTCTATGAGCCTACCAATGATATTATGATCCATTGTTTACCATTTTTGTGCCTATTATCCTTTCCTTTGGCTAACCACGCTTTAAGTCATTTTCCTTCCTTTTTGGAACTCTCTTGTCCCTATGATTAGTAGAGTGAAAAGAAGGAAGGAAGATTGGTGATATGATGAAGAACTTGGTGGCCTAAGTGAAAGATATTCAAGAAATTTTATGTATGGATTGATGTGATAAGAAAGGTTCAAGAGCAAGTGTTAGCAAGCATGAGAAAAAAGGTTGACTTTTGTTGAGAATATGGTCAAGTTGACTTTTGTAGTGAGTATGGTAAAAAAAATTGCAAAGAAAGAGAAGAATGATCTTGAAAAGTTGATTAGAAGTGCATGAAGAGTGTATGCAACATTGCATGAAGATGTGAATGATTATTATATGATTCCTTCTATATTTTACTAATCATACTTAGTTACTTTATCCATATATTTTCCTTCCCTACCAAAGAGCCAACACTACAACCTTTATAAAGTCCTCATTGATATGTGAATGATTTGTCATTTCAAGTGGTGGAGAACTTAGACTTGAGTCAAGCTTATGGTAGTATATGCATGTGGTGTGATGATTGAGAGAACCTAATACACTTGAGGGTTGAACTATACACTTATCTTGTGAGGATCTTGACTCATTGATTTGATTTTGTGCTTATTGATTCATTTTTTATGGTTTATTAGATGTGACGGTGTTGGTGCGTGAGATTGAAAATGTTTTAGAGAAGTGTTGTTAAAAATATTGACAACATAAATGACAACACTACACAGCGGAAGACTTAAACGCACACTTTTGCAAAGGGATATCAAAATTTTCATAGGCTATACAAAAATGTATAGACTATGCTGCCTCACTAGCAGAGAAACTTCACTATAACTTGTAGTGACACAAATACAAGGTTTACACAAGAAACCAAAATTCAAGGCCGCGCATGACCTACACTAGATCACACAAGGATCTAAACAAGACCTATAAGAATAGACCTAAACAAAACCTAACACGTCTACGTTCAGCCCAACGGATTGTTAGATCAAACTATGAATGTTGTGAACAATGCCGAGACTATTATTCCCAACATTCTGATGAATCGTGTATAACCTAGAATCTAGTGAATGACACATGATCCGTTCAACTCTGAATTATACTTTTCGGCCATCCTATGAAATGATGAAGTGGTGCTCTATTTATAGACGTAGATAATGAGCTCTCCACTCCATAATGAAGCCAAGTAGTGGGCTTCAAAATAACCGCTCATAATGATAACTTCCAAGTTAGTGGATATCTCTCTACTCAAGCAATGGAACCGCCTAACGTTCTAGAACCTTCTGGGACCTTCACGTCTTCAACTTCCATACCTATACAAATAATATAACATGGAAAAATCATTAGGAAAGTTAGTAGAAAGGGTGAATTATGATGTTGTCTAAAATGATGGCAACACATTGCATAACAGTTTTTCAACATCAACAATCTCCCCCCAATTTGGTCTTTCTACTACAACACACTGATGTTGATCATAATCAAATAAATTTGATTAAAAATGATCAGATTTATGTAGATGAAATGATAAAATTTTCATCAAACGAAGTGATGAAAATTTTTATTCGAACAAAATAAAATAAAGCAAGTAAAAAGATAGTTTTGTGGACATAAAGCACAACATAAGGTGCTTATGGACCAAAAGGTTAACTATCAACCAAAACAAGTTTTCCGGACATAAAGCACAACATAAGGTGCTTATAGACCAAAAGGATAATTACAAACCAAAACACAAATCAGAGCATGTAAATTAAAAAACTAAATAGAGAAGGTTCATAAAGCATACAAACAATGCTTTAGACCTAGGAAAACATGAAATAAAATAGTCTAATCTAAGAACTGTTATTAGGCTATCAACTATATAACAACTTTTAAAAAATAAAAACAGAGTCTCAGCATAATAATGAAAATTCAAAAGAAGTAAAGGAACAACTGCAACCACAAAGACAGGCACAAACTCCCCCATACTTCGAACATCATCATCATACAAGCTCAACTTTGAACATAATCTTGATGTTCAACCGCATCTGGATTCAGGACATCATCAGGAATAGGTTGTGTAACCCCAATCTCATCAGCAACCACCTCAGCAATAGTGTCTGCAATAGCCTGCCTTAATATGTTGGCATCATCTTGAACAGCACTGTCAGCAACAACTTCATTTCCTAGTTCTTCTGGATCTACATCAACCTCCATATCTTGTAACTGCACTCCCCCAGAATTTGTGCGTGCATCAACATCAGGAGCTACTCCCCCTGTTGGAGTGGAAAGGAGATTCTCCCAAAATGCTTTTCTAATTTTCAAATCCTCCACATTTGCCAGAAAATTATCAATTGTGGTCTGCAAAGAGGAAATTTGATCAAGAATATAAGCGGGAGTTAGTTGCACAGAAAGAATGGATCCTCCAGGTGACAAGTTGGCGTTAATGTTGCCAACATTTTCAGCAGCATTTGAGGCAGAAGGTCGATTCTGAGCAGAGTTGGATGGATTTACACCGGGTAAAGGAACATCAATCACCCTTGGTCCACTGAGCAAGGTGTGAGAGATTCTGAAGCTTACTTGAAAACTGCTGATTGTTTCATTTGCTGGCCTAACAAATTCTTTATCTTCTAGCAACAATGAGATCAAACATGGGTAGGGTAGCAACCCTTTCCCAGAGATAGGACCAGTATAGCTCAGCATATTTCTGAATATTGTTTGCCCCAAATCAAACTGTTTAATATGAATTTTGTACAAAAGGACAGCTTGTTCCTTTGTCAAAATTGTTGTATTTGTTGAAGGCAACCAATTGTAAACAACCAACTTATGCAGTATAGAGAACAAACTTATCACTTGGAAGCGCTAATCCTATTCACCCATACCAAACCACCAGTCAGCACAGAAATCACACCATCCATATCTTCAATTACAGGTTCAACACAATTTCCAGATTTCAGCACACCATTAATCACTCTAGTATTCAACATTATTCTCACATTCCTAAACCAAGTAGTGCCATAGATCTTAGAGTTTTCCCTTCCAGTATGTGCATATAAGTTAGCATAAAATTCATAAATCCATTCAACAAAATATGGTTTAGCACATGTCACAGAGTATAACAGCATTCTATCTTCCAAGTATCTGACCATCCCGAGTTTTTCAAAAATAGAAACTTTTATCAACTTTTCAGAAAACAGTAGCCTAGATTTAATCTCCTTATATCTCTTGCTTTCAACATTATGATACTCCTCATCCTCATCAGACCTAGCATCATCATCATCATTACCAGAGTTAGAATGTACCTGAACATCTTCATCTTGATAAGATGAATCTGAGTGTTGTTCATAATGTTCCTCATTATCTTCTGATCTCTCATATCCTGATGTTGCCATCGGAGAGGCAACATCTTCAGCAGCATTTACGGGAACATCGTGCAGGACAGTCTTTTCTTTCCCTTTCTCTTTACTTGATGATCTTTTATGTGCTATGTACTGATTCAAAGGAATGTTCATGCTGGAATCAGTCTCTTCTGAGCTTTCTTTGTGTCCAGTTGGAGCAGGGGAATCCTCTTGCTCTTCATTCGGGCCAAAAACTTTGTTGGGGTTAGAAGCAATCCCATCCTTAAGTATCTTTCTCCTTTTCTCAGAATAGTTCACACTTTTCCCCATTGTCCTGTAGGAAACCCTACGTTTGCTACCACGAAATGTAGTCTTTCCACGCCCACGACTTCGAACATTTTGGAGCCTTTCTCCCAGTTGCAAAGATTCACTGGAGCCTTTAGAGTCGCTGGACTCAATATCCGAGTCAGTTTCTTCCTCTGTTGCTCGTTCATCGATATAGTCTTCTGGACGATTACAGGGGTAGTCGTTTGAAGGCAGAGTTGATTGTAAGCAGCTACCATATCATCCATTATCGCGTTCGCTGGAAGCTTGATTTCAATCGGACAAGTTTCAAGCTCCTTTTGTGTGGGTTTGGACGATTCAGCAGCAATAGGAGTTTTGGAAGAAGAAGGAGCCATTTTCGGCTTGGATTGAGAGAGGATTTGTGAAGGTAAGAGCTTGAGGGGCAACAGGAATCGGAACTTCCAATGAGCCGATAGTAATCGACGGCGATGTTGGTGTCGATGCCTGAGCATTTTCGGCGGTATTCTGGGTTTTTGGTGAGGTAGCCATGGAAGCAAGGAGTTTCAGAGGGTTTTCTTGGGTTTTTGGAGTTGATTTCGACTGAGAGGAAAGTGAAGAAGCACAGTCTTGAGACGCCATCTAATCAAATCAGAGAAGAAAGAGAAATAATATTAAAATAATAAAAAAAAATTCAAACTTAAATGTAGTGAGGAAGAAGAAGTGATACTACAATAAGAACAAATAATACCTTTTCTTAAACTAATGCAAACACGTGAATTAACTAAGGCAAAATTTGATATAAGGCTCAAATGATATGTAAAATGAGATCTAATTTATAGAGTTATGAATTGGAAGTTATTTTTGAAATTTTTCAGCTTGAAGAGCACTACCCATAATTGTGATGTGGTGGTGTAAAACACCACCCATCATTTTCGAAAAATAAGGAAGTGGGTTGATTTGGAAATAAAATTAATTAACTACCCATTACACTACACATAATTAATTAAATAAATTCAGAGAATTAATTCACATAATTAAGACTTAATAAAATTAATATTTAGAAAATAAATAACTATCATAGACTTAGTCAAATTTTCGTGCCCTAACAAATGTTGTCAAATATGTCGGCACACACACATCTCAACACGGATTTTACATGAATTTGCTTCATTAGTGTTGCCCCAATTTTTTAAAACACTATTTTAGTTCATATTGATCCATCTTCAAAAGAGAGCATCGTAGTAGTCAACTCCGTGTCCCATAGTTACTCAATGGATTATGAACAAATTGATGCAATTTTCATCACTTTTTGAAAGAGATCATCGTAGTCGCGAGCTCCTTGTCCCATATTTACTCAGTGATTTAGCATCTTTTAGTGAATATTTTTAATGGCATTTAAGAGATGTGTGTCCAGGACTTTCAAAATATTCCAACATGTATGCTCGAAAATAATAACACATCTAATCAAGTTATAAAGTAACTGAAATATAAAAATACTTAGTCAAAATTATGAGAACTAATAAATGTTGTCACAAATGCTGTCACCATTTGCTACAACACTCGTCATAAATTTAATTAATAGTGCATAGACCAAGAGATTTCTTAAGAGATGAAAATCTTTGGTCATCTAGGGCTTTTGTAAAAATATCTGCAAGTTGTTTTTCAGTAGAAATATATTCTAACTTCACAATTTCTTTCTCTACAAGATCTCAAATAAAATGATGCCTTATACTAATATGCTTAGTTAATGAATGTTGCACAGGATTTTTTGAGATATTAATTGCACTAGTGTTATCACACATAACAGTGAGCATTTCACAATTTAAACCATAATCATCAAACATTTTTCTTAACCAAAGTAATTGAGTACAACAACTCCCTGTTGCAATATATTCTGACTCGGCCGTGGATAGAGAAACACAATTTTGCTTCTTGCTATGCCAAGAGATTAAGTTGTTTCCCATGAAGAAACAACCTCCACTCGTGCTCTTTCTATCATCACTATCACCTGCCCAATCAGCATCACTATAACCTAGCAAGGAATTGTTAGTATCTTTGCTATACCAAATACCAAGATCACATGTCCCGACAATATATTTGATAATCCTTTTGACAGCATTTAAATGTGACTCTTTTGGATCAGCTTGGTATCTTGCACATAAACATACACTAAACATAATGTCCGGTCTACTAGCAGTTAGGTATAAAAGACTTCCTATCATCGATCTATATAATGTTGGGTCAACATTTTTGCCAACATTATCTTTAGAAATTTTTTTAGATGATCCAATAGGAGTTTTCATGTGTTTAGCACTTTCTAAACCAAATCTTTTAACCAAATTCTTTGCATATTTACTTTGTGAAAAGAAAATTCCATCTTTAAGTTGTTTGATTTGAAGACCTAGAAAGTAATTCAAATCACCAACCATGGACATTTCAAATGTTGATGTCATTTCATTCACAAAGTCTTTCAACATATAATCACATGTAGAAACAACAATAATGTCATCAACATATATTTGTGCAATCAAAATTTTAGAATTAACATGCTTGATGAATAAAGTTCTATCAGCTTCTCCTCTTACAAAACCAATTTGAATAAGAAAATCAGTTAACCTACCATATCAAGCTCTAGGAGCATGTTTAAGACCATATAAAGCCTTTTGCAATTTAAAAACATGGTTAGGAAAATCTGAATTTTCAAATCCTTTAGGTTGCTCAACATATGCTTCTTCATTTAAAATGTCATTTAAGAAAGCAGCTTTAACATCCATTTGATGCAATTTAATATTAATGAAACATGCAATTGCAAGTAATAGTCTTATAGACTCAATTCTAGCTACGGGTGCAAATGTTTCATCAAAGTCAATTCCCTCAACTTGAGTATAGCCTTGAGCAACTAATCTAGCCTTATTCCTAACAATATTGCCAGATTCATCAGTTTTATTCTTGTATATCCATTTAGTTCCAATCACATTAACATTTTCGGGTCTAGGAACTAAAGTCCATACTTCATTACGCTCAAATTGATTTAATTCATCATGCATGGCATTTATCCAATTCTCATCTTTTAATGCTTCATCAACATTTTTAGGCTCAACTAAAGAATGGTAACATTCATGATTCACAAGATTGCATTTAGAAGACATGCATATGGATCTTACCACATTACTTACGCTCATCTTCCCTCTTGTTTGAATTCCAGAGTATTGTTCTCCAATGATTTGATTTGATGGATGATTTTTCAGTATGCGTGAAGACGGAGTTTTATCAAAAATATTTGGATACTCTATAGGTTCTGACTTTTTAGTTGATGTTGTCTCAAATGCTGGCGCATTTTGAGCAACATTTCTATTTAGGTCAAAATCTATAGGTTTTGAAATTTCAACCAAATCAGTAATATCCTCTTCAAAATTTGTTCCTGCAAGACTAGAATCATCATTAAACACAACATTAACTGATTCTTGCACAGTGTCAGTTTTCAAATTGTAGATTCTATAGGCTTTACTATTTCTAGAATAGCCTAAGAAGAACCCTTTATCACTTTTTGAATCAAACTTATGCAATTGATCCCTATCATTCAAAATGTAGCAAACACAACCAAAAATGTGAAAATACTTCACATTTGGTTTCTTATTGTTAAGGATCTCATATGGGGTTATATTGGAATTAGTTCTAAGATAGACTCTATTAATAATATGACAAGAAGTATTTAAAGCTTCAGCTCAAAACCTTTTAGATAAATGTTTTGATAAAAGCAAAACCCTAGCCATTTCTTGCAAAGTCCTATTCTTTCTTTCCGCAATTCCATTTTGTTGTGGGTTTTTGGTGAAGAAAACTCTTGCATGATACCCTTATTTTCACAAAATTCAGTAAACAAAGCATTTTGAAATTCCCTACCATGATCGGGCCTAATTCTCTTTACTTTAGTATTGAAAACAATCTTGAATCTTTTATAAAGAATTTTAAAAGCATTAAAAGTTTCTGATTTGTCTTTTAAAAATTCTACCCAAGTGTATCTAGAGTAATCATCAACAATAACAAAAGAATATTTTTTTCCCACCAATACTCTCAGTTTCCATAGGACTCATCAAGTCCATATGTAAAAGTTCAAAACAATGTGTTGTCGAACAGTGTGCCAACATTTTATGTGACACTTTGATTTGCTTACCCTTTTGACATGCATCACAAACCTTGGTTTTGTCTAACTTTAAAGAAGGGAGACCTTTAACAGCATCAAGTCTAATCAAATCATGAATGCATCTATAATTAGCATGACCAAGTTTTTGATGCCAAAGTGTATTTTCATCTAATTTCACACTATTGCACGTTTCATTCGATTCAATCAAATAACAATTGTCTACAGAACTATTACCAATCATAAGACACTCATCATCATTATTGAGCACATAGCATGAATTTTTATCAAATTTAACATGCAAATCATCATCACATAATTGACTTATACTAATCAAATTAGCACGTAAACCATCAACATGCAACACATTGGTTAACTTTGGAAAACAATGAACATTCAAGTTACCTTTACCAAGTATTTTTCCTTTTGAACCACCTCCATAGGTAACATTTCCACCATCATGCATTTTATAATTTGTAAGAAATTTAACATCACCAGTCATATGTCTAGAACATCCACTATCAAAATACCATAGACCAGGAATGCATGCTTATAAGGAGGTATAAACAACATTACATTTCATATCAGACTCACTGACCTTTTCATGATCATGTTGTTGAATATGTTGTGCTTTACCAGGCAACATATTACAAGACACTTTAGATTCCTTGTGTTTAAAACAGTAAGGACGAATATGACCCTTCTCATGACAAAAATGACATACAAAATCTCTAGGATGAGAAGTAACAGATTTACTATCTCTTGCCTTAACAAATTTTATGGGCATATCATTTTGCACGATTTTTGTAGAGTTAGAATCATACCCAATACCTTCTTTATCTACATTCGAAATTATCAATGCATCTTGTAATTTTTCTGCACCTTTGGTAAACTTTTTGAAGCTTAAGGTTGTGCTTCTTAGTTGTTTTTTCAACTTGCTTATTTCTAGATCTTTTTTAGTAAGTAATACTTCCAATTTTGCTACTGAATGCTTTAAGTCATCATTCTCTTTGATGATTTGTTGAATATCAACCTGTTCTTCACCTGAAATGTTCATCTCTGAATAAGAACTCATTAGACAACTTTCATTTGGACTAATTTTGTTTGATGTTGGTACATTTGTTTCAACATCAGACTCAAAATCGTCCAATAAATCATCATTTGTATCAGCAAAAAGAATTCTAGCAGAGAAAGTAAATTCATTATTTTTCTCAATGTCAGGTTCATTATCAGAATCATCACTCAAGGTAGTATTAAAATTCAATTTCTTTCTAATCAAGGTGTTAGCACATTCATTAGCATAATGACCATATCCAGTACATGCATCACACCTAAAATTCTTTTTATACTCGGGATCGAATTTAGGTTTATTACTCCTATTAAACTGTTTTGATCTATAAAAACTTTCTTTCTTTTCAAACATTTTAGGAGTAGAAGTACCTTGATTCCTATTCTGAACATTTGCTTTTAACCTATTAGCTCTATTTTTCAAAAATTAATTGAACTGCTTGGTTAATAAGGAAATGTTGTCGGAAGTGTCGGAACATATTTCAGAACTTTCATCATCCGAATCAACTTCAGTAACAAAAGAACTGTTTTTAGAACTAGAAGCACCATTTTTCAAAGCAACAACCTATTTATCAGAATTAACTTCATCTCTTTGCTCAAAATTCATCTCATAAGTTTTTAAAATACTAATCAATTCATTAATACTTATAAGATCAGTATTTTTTGGCTTCTTCAATAGCACAAATTTTTGCATCAAAACGTTTTGGTACGGTTCTTAAAACCTTATGGACTAATCTTGTATTAGAGATAGGTTCACCCAATGAATGTGATTCATTAGAAATCTCAGTGATCCTTTCACTATACGAAGATATATCCTCATCATCTTTCATTTTAAGATTTTCAAATTTTGTACCTAACATTCTAAGCTTAGTTCTACGAACACTCTCAGAACCTTCGCAATGTTCTTGCAAACGGTCCCAAGCATCTTTTGCTGACACGCAATTCGAAATGATCTTAAACATAGATACATCAGTTGATGTAAATATTGCATTAAGGACTTTCAAATCGTAATTAACAACAGTTATCTCATCATTTGTCCAATCGATCTCTCGTTTGACACGGGCTTCATTATCATCATCGGCTGGAAGTAGAGGCTGAGTCCAACCATATAGAACACTCCTCCATGCTCTTTCATCAAGAGACTTGATATACATCCTCATCTTTGGTTTCCAATATGAATAATTGGAGCCATCTAAGATAGGAGGTTTTAGTGCAGGAGTTAATGGATATTCCATTGCAAAAATACACAAACAAAGGATCTTAAATTAAATGTATCTAGTTTGTGGCTCTGATTGCACTTGATGGTGTTGGTGCGTGAGATTGAAAATATTTTAGAGAAGTGTTGTTTAAAATGTTGACAAAATAAATGACAACACTACACAGCGGAAGACTTAAACTCACACTTTTGCAAAGGGATATCAAAATTTTCATAGGCTATACAAAAATGTACAGAATATGCTGCCTCACTAGCAGAGAAACTTCATTATAACTTGTAGTGATACAAATACAAGGTTTACACAAGAAACCAAAATTCAAGGCCGCGCAAGATCAACACAAGATCACACAAGGATCTAAACAAGACCTATAAGAATAGACCTAAACAAAACCTAACACGTCTACGTTCAATCGAACGGATTGTTAGATCAAACAATGAATGTTGTGAACAATGCCGAGACTAATGTTCCCAACATTCTGATGAACCGTGTATAACCTAGAATCTAGTGAATGACACATGATCCGTTCAACTCTGAATTATACTTTTCGGCCATCCTATGAAATGATGAAGTGGTGCTCTATTTATAGACGTAGATAATGAGCTCTCCACTCCATAATGAAGCCAAGTAGTGGGCTTCAAAATAACCGCCCATAATGATAACTTCCAATTTAGTGGATATCTCTCTACTCAAGCAATGGAACTGCCTGACGTTCTAGAACCTTCTGGGACCTTCACGTCTTCAACTTCCATACCTAGACAAATAATATAACATGGAAAAATCATTAGGAAAGTTAGTAGAAAGGGCAAATTATGATGTTGTCTAAAATGATGGCAACACATTGCATAACAGTTTTTCAACATCAACAATCTCCCCCCAATTTGTCCTTTCTACTACAACACACTGATGTTGATCATAATCAAATAAATTAGATTAAAAATGATCAGATTTATGTAGACGAAATGATAAAATTTTCATCAAACGAAGTGATGAAAAATTTTATTCGAACTAAATAAAATAAAGCAAGTAAAAAGATAGTTTTGTGGACATAAAGCACTACATAAGGTGCTTATGGACCAAAAGGTTAACTATCAACCAAAATAAGTTTTCCGGACATAAAGCACAACATAAAGTGCTTATAGACCAAAAGGATAATTACAAACCAAAACACAAATCAGAGCATGTAAATTAAAAAACTAAATAGAGAAGGTTCATAAAGCATACAAACAATGCTTTAGACCTAGCAAAACATGAAATAGAATAGTCTAATCTAAGAACTGTTTTTAGGCTATCAACGATATAACATCTTTTAAAAAATAAAAACAGAGTCTCAGCATAATAATGAAAATTCAAATGAAGTAAAGGAACAGCTGCAACCACAAAGACAGGCACAAACTCCCCCATACTTCGAACATCATCATCATACAAGCTCAACTTTGAACATCATCTTGATGTTCAACCACATCTGGATTCAGGACATCATCAGGAATAGGTTGTGTAACCCCAATCTCATCAGCAACCACCTCAGCAATAGTGTCTGCAACAGCCTGCCTTAATATATTGGCATCATCTTGAACAGCACTGTCAGCAACAACTTCATTTCCTGGTTCTTCTGGATCTACATCAACCTCCATATCTTGTAACTACACTCCCCCAGAATTTGTGCGTGCATCAACATCAGGAGCTACTCCCCCTGTTGGAGTGGAAAGGAGATTCTACCAAAATGCTTTTCTAATTTTCAAATCCTCCACATTTACCAGAAAATTATCAATTGTGGTCTGCAAAGAGGAAATTTGATCAAGAATATAAGAGGGAGTTAGTTGGACAGAAAGAATGGATCCTCCAGGTGACATGTTGGCATTAATATTGCCAACATTTTTAGCAGCATTTGAGGCAGAAGGTCGATTCTGAGCAGAGTTAGCTGGATTTACACCGGGTAAAGGAACATCAATCACCCTTGGTCCACTGAGCAAGGTGTGAGAGATTCTGAAGCTTGCTTGAAAACTGCTGATTGTTTCATTTGCTGGCCTAACAAATTCTTTATCTTCTAGCAACAATGATATCAAACATGGGTAGGGTAGCAACCCTTTCCCAGAGATAGGACCAGTATAGCTCAGCATATTTCTGAATATTATTTGCCCCAAATCAAACTGTTTAATATGAATTTTGTACAAAAGGACAGCTTGTTCCTTTGTCAAAATTGTTGTATTTGTTGAAGGCAACCAATTGTAAACAACCAACTTATGCAGTATAGAGAACAAAGTTGTCAGCTTGGAAGCACTAATCCTATTCACCCAAGTGGATACCAAACCACCAGTCAGCACAGAAATCACACCATCCATATCTTCAATTACAGGTTCAACACAATTTCTAGATTTCAGCACACCATTAATCACTCTAGTATTCAACATTATTCTCACATTCCTAAACCAAGTAGTGCCATAGAACTTAGAGTTTTCCCTTCCAGTATGTGCATGCAAGTTAGCATAAAATTCATAAATCCATTCAACAAAATATGGTTTAGCACATGTCATAGAGTATAACAGCAGTCTATCTTCCAAGTATCTGACCATCCCGGGTTTTTCAAAATCAAAAACTTTTATCAACTTTTCAGAAAACAGTAGCCTAGATTTAATCTCCTTATATCTCTTGCTTTCAACATTATGATACTCCTCATCCTTATCAGACCTAGCATCATCATCATCATTACCAGAGTTAGAATGTACCTGAACCGCTTCATCTTGATAAGATGAATCTGAGTGTTGTTCATAATGTTCCTCATTATCTTCTGATCTCTCAGATCCTGATGTTGCCATCGGAGAGGCAACATCTTCAGCAGCATTTACGGGAACATCGTGCAGGACAGCCTTTTCTTTCCCTTTCTCTTTACTTGATGATCTTTTCTGTGCTATGTACAGATTCAAAGGAATGTTCATGCTGGAATCAGTCTCTTCTGAGCTTTCTTTGTGTCCAGTTGGAGCAGGGGAATCCTCTTGCTCTTCATTCGGGCCAAAAACTTTGATGGGGTTAGAAGCAATCCCATCCTCAAGTATCTTTCTCCTTTTCTCAGAATAGTTCAGTCTCTTCCCCATTGTCCTGTAGGAAACCCTACGTTTGCCACCACGAAATGTAGTCTTTCCACGCCCACGACTTCATATCTATATGTTTTTTATGTGCTTATGTTCATATTTGACCCTAAAGTGATATACTTTGCGCATTTGACCCCTTGTTGGCTAGAAAGTTGTGTTTATAGGTGAAAATGAGCAAACCGGTGAAGAAACGAGCAAGTTCGTGAAAGTCCAGATTTTTTTAGTTGATCTAATGGATGCAAATGATATACCGTGTTAAAGAGCTCGAAGAGAGGGTCACAACGTAAAAAGAATCGAGTCAATCGGACCTCTAGAACTTAAGATATGAAGAAAACGATGAAGTTGAGGATCGACCGGCGAGGGACGGAACGAGCTCACGAGCCTAGCGTACGAGCTCGCGTGCTGATGTTCGGGACCGCGCTAAAAGTGCACGTGCGATCTCGCGCCTTGTTCTTGAGCTCACGCGTCTGAGCCTTGTGCTCGCGCGCCAGGCATGTTTTCTCGAATTTCAGAGGCTGTTTCGTCTTTTTCCGCGTTTTAATGTAGGGTACTTTGGTACATGCATGGAGGGTACTATATATACTTCAAGTTCAGATTTGCAAGGACAATTCCACTCACTTTAATTCATTCTCTTAGATTCTTCTTAGATTAGAGAAGTTAATGGAGGTTACCAAATGAGTTTATTAGATTTTGCAACTTTCAATCTTGGATTACTTTTGATCCGTCCGTTAGATTTTCGATCCGTTTATTCATGCGTTCTTATCTCGATTCAAGCTACGTTTCTACTGTTCAATTTCGTATTTCAAATTCAGGATTAAGAGTTAGCATTTGGAGGTTTGTAGTCAGTTTTCCAATTCCATTTCTATTGGTAAGTTTTCATATATTTCTTTTGTGATTGTGATTAGAAATGTTATTTATAATGTTAATTATAGTTTTCCATTTCCAATTAGCCATGGGCTAATTTCCTTATGCATTGGTGTATGAATCCTATGAAGTGATATGGTAATTTTATTGATCTTATGAATGATATGAGATATTGGATGGTTGATTCTCTTAATTGTTGATATGAATGAATGCTTGGTATGCTTAATTGAATGTTTTGTTCATTAGGGAATTACCAAGACATGAGAATTGATCTTTTCCATTAATGATCTTGATTGAAGGTTATGCATGCTAGGTGTATGATGAAATTTCTTAGGACAATGAGAGTTGCCTTTGTGAATAGTCACCACAATTAGTGTGTTAAGTGTTATTAGGGAGACCTAGGTACATAACAAGATTATTGTCTTGTCCATTATCCAATTGATCTTGCATGATTAAGAGAGATAAGCACCATATGAACCATAGGATGAGTACACTAATGCATGTCTTCGCTCTTGCTCACTTTTGCTAAAAAGGTGATAGGCAGTCTTTACAATTGTTGCACAAGTCTAGTAAATACACACCCGATCCTTTATTGCTTTCATACATAAGTCCTCAAAACAACAATCTTACTTCACATTGCCCCATTTTCCTATGTTCGATATTTTAACTTGGTTAACTTGCCGATTATACGACGACCACGTACAGTTGCGTGTGAGCTACTCAATATTGGCAAACACTCGTGCACTACGTGTACCGTGCAATTCAAGACATATTTTAAAAAGTTACACAAAATATTATTGAAAGCCATGTGTTATTATTGAAAAATGTATTTTTTAAAATTTACTTTTCATAACGTGTGTGACTTTTCAATAGTAAATGATGTATTTTTTAAAAATATTTTTGAATTGTATGGTGTACCTGATGTATACAAGACTAAGGCTAAAAAATTATTTACGTTATTATTATTATTATTATTATTATTATTATTATTATTATTATTATTATTATGACTTAGTCTTGTATGCATCAGTTGCACCGTGCAACTCAAGTTCATTTTTAAAAAGTTACACAAAATACTACTGAAAAGTCACACATGTTATTGCTGAAAAGTGTATCTTTAATAGTGTAACTTTTCAATAATAAATTAGTGTAACTGTTTAAAAATACACTTGAGTTGGTGCACAAGAGACTTACAGACTGATTGATGTAAACATGTGACATAATATATGTTTGTTTGTGTATGGTCAATTCTAATTCAGTAACCCAAAAAGGAAACTCAGACTAGGGATGACAATGGGGCATGTCGGGGCGGATACTTAGAAGATCCAAATTCCCTCTATTCTATGTACGGGCAGGTCAGATCGATCCATTACGGATCACAGGGCGGGGCAGATCGATCCATTCTAAATTAAAATTTTATAATATATAATATATTCCTACATATTTAAAATAAATTTAAGATCTTAATTAAAAAAAATTTATGATATTAAAAATATATTTAAGAATTTACTTTTATCTTTAAATATGTTGATATCAATTAAATTTTATAGTTAAAACATCACAATATATTTCATATTATATTTTATTAGTATATATTGATCTAGCATATATTTGTTAATTAAATTAATTTATTCTTATTTATACTATATATACTAATAAATAATTATATATTTTTCTATAAATATCATATATATTCCAATTTTAATAATATAAATGGGTCAAAATGGAGGGAAGCAGTGCGATAATGGTATCCATACCCGCTCTGCCTCACTGCGAATCGCAGAGCGGGACAATCCATACAGTACGGGTTCAGATCGGAGCAGGTCGAGGCAGACCAAATTGCCATCCCTCCCGGACTATTCTATAAATCAATTGAATTGCTAATTAATGCAACTTATTGTTTAAAAATTAGATACATTTTATTAGTTTTTTCACTCTCCAATACTTATCGTCTCGCATCTCCATTTTTATCTTTGGTATACAAAGATTGAGGTAGGGTTAAGTGATCAGGTTAATTTTAATTATTAATTTATGGCACTTTGCTGCACCGTGTTGTTGATGTAATTTTCATAACAACGATTATGTGGCTATAATAACAATGATTACACCAATAATATGCTGAAATAGACGAACATGCGAGGTTTTATGAGTAAGAAGGTAGGTCGTTTATATAAGCTCGTCGTTCGAACAAAACTTCGTTAGGGTAAAAATTTTATCCCCTTTATTCGAATGAATTCGGTTACATTATATAGGAAATACATGCTGCTGGATCATCACCAGTCTGCTTCATCATAAGCTGCTGATCAGCAGCATGCTTCACTAGAAGCTGCTGAACAGCTACCTGCTTCGCTATAAGTTGTTGACTCGTTACCAGCTTAACTACTGTAGACTCGTCAGAGCGTTCTTCGATCTGGTTATTTCTTCGTGCTTGATCAATTCTCTTGGACACGTCAATCTGGACTTGATTAATTACTTCCTTAAGCACGCACATCGATTATTTCATTAACAGTCACCCCCTAGTCTGATGTTTGTTTGAATTATTGGATGAATAACGAGCATCAGACTATTTGGATCTTCGCAAGATTTCTCCAGTGCAAGGAAGTTGATTGAGCTTGAATTGATCTGTCTTCCGCTTTGTTGGCTTTTTTGTGCTTGTATTTCCGTGTGTTCATGCCTAGATGCAAGAAGTGTGGCTTCGCAGGATTCTATAACATTGTTACAAATACATAGAAGGATGCTACAGGCCTCGTTAAAAACCTAGCCGTAAACCACCCTTGTGGATAAACCGGTCGTAGGTAAGAAAGAGTACCGTGCAATCCTTCTAGATACCCGTAGGTTATTTGAATGCCTGCGTTCATTGCTCCATTCGTGCGAGTTGAATGAACACTGGCTTCTTGTGTTTCTTTATACCTGCAAGTAAATGCATTTGAAAAATAATTTGCAGCTTTTCGATCTTTCTGGAGATCCTTTGTGCTTTGTTATTGCTGGAATATTCAATGTATGGTTTCTTGGCGAGCGTTTTCGCTTGGTTGCTTAGCGACTTTCGTTATGGTATCGGGCCCTGCTTCTTTCATACTGATGGATGAAATTTAGTCAGCTGAGATGTCATCATTCACTCCGGTTGAAGAATAAATTACTCCTGTCGCTGGTGAATGTGCCTCCAACTGTTTAGGCTTGTTTGCTTTAGGATTCTTGTATTGTTTGTCTGATGTCTTAAGTGTTTTAGACATCAATTTTTCTTCCTTCTGCCGCTCCCTTTACTCTTCTGATCAGGATGCTTTTGATGTTCTTGTTTTATTTTTAATGAACTATAATGAAATGTCATTTATGTCTAATCGTTATATCGCTTTTCGCATCTGTCAGGCCTTTTAATTCGCTTCGTTATGCTTTTTTAGCGTTTACGAATAGCTTTTTCAGCTGTAACGAATAAAGGCACTCGTGCAGAATTGGGGCATCAGGAAGCGTTCATTACATCCGTGGGAGCGTGTTCCGCATCCCTTTGGCGTGCATGAAGCGTTGTCCCGGTATTCCAGGGTGCATTCATTTTGCTATCCTTTGGAGCGTGTATAACGTCCTTTGGATTAGCATTCGAAGCATCACTCTGGTCCCTGTGTGAATGGTCTTTCGGGGCATCACGCTCGATTCTTGTATGGGAGTTGTTAGGTGTTTAACATCGTAACATTTCAACTTAAGAAGAGCGTACGACATGCATGCTTCAGCTCTTGTGTGTAGGACGTATTGGTATTGTAAATAACATTTTGTCACTTTACAAGGAGTGTGCTCGACAAGCAGAGCTGTGGCTCTACTTGGAGCATATTAATCCTCTGCAGCCACGTAGCATTTAGGCAATTTCAATCGGACTGCAACCCTTTAAAAAAGGTTCTCTATAGCATTTATTATCGGTTCTGTGTAACAAAATGCACATCATGAGCATCCTGATCTTGAGCTGCCTGCTTGAGTCAGATATCCAGCTAACTATTCAATATCAATCTGGTCAAAGCTTCCTTTGCCCGATGCTAGTAATCCCCCAGTGTATCGCGCTCGCACACCTGTTCGTCGTCTTTGATCTACCTGTCTCCTGATAATTTGTTGTTTTCTCATTGTAGATCAAGGCGTTACAGTTGTCATTCCTCCAGAATTCAGTACTTTCTGTCAAAGAATAATGGCTCTTGATACCGGATTGAACAAACGCAAGATGGACACTACCATCTAAAATGGTGGTGTTACGGAAGAAGAGAGGAGCTGAAATCCCGGCACCACCGGCACCTGCGCCTGCCCCGGTTGCTCCTGTTGTTGCACCTGTTGCTCGGAAAAGTTCTCCAAGAAAATCAAAGCAACAGAGTAAAGATGCGGCACTTTTGCTGGTGCATAATTATAAAAAATTAAACATATAATTATAGATCTAATTTTCTGTTAGTAGTTAGGTTATGCTTAAATAAAAAAAAATTAAGATAATAAAATTTTTAAAATTAAGAATATACTCCCTCCGTCCCAAAACTTTTTCACACTTTCCTTATTTGGACGTCCTAACTCTTCTTTCACACACCTAAAAAGGAAACTTTTCTCTCTCACAAATGTCAACAAAATACACTTTTTCTTATTTTATTATTTAACTTTACATCTACATATTTACTTTTTCTTGGTTCGCGTGCCCGGGACTACTATGAAAGTAGTTTCGAAATGGAGGGAGTATTATTTAAATATTAAATTCCAAAAATAAAAATTAATTTTCTTAATAAGTTATTTGTCAACAGAATAAACATACTCCCTCCATCTCAATTTTATTTTCCAATACTACTATTCACTTTCTGTATGTATATCTCTAAACTATGCCCTATTTCACTAAAAACTTCACACAATTCCTACAATTTTAATCACATAAATAGATTGATATTTTTTAATAAAAATTATTTTATTCATTTAAATATTACAAATTAACTCCATTAAATTAAAAAACATAGAAAAGTCAAAGTGAAAAATAAAATTAAGACGGGGAGAGTATACTGTTGATAGGAGAGCTAAAGCCACCAAAGTTAAGGAGCTAAAGCCACCAAGGTTAAGGAGTTAAAGAGAATAATCATGAAAAGATTAACACAAAGTTGCTCACTCCCAGCTCGCCCAAACCACCACTCCATACCACCGGGTGCCTACTCCCAACCACGAGTGTATAAGCCATATCAATGTCACGAGGTGCGAACGAGTGATGACTCACATCCTACAGAGGTCTAACTCAGAAGAATTAAAGTTGACCACCAAGATGAGGGGAGCACATCCTACAAGGGGGGAACAAGTGGCGAGTTAGAGGCAAACAAGAACAAGATGGACATTATCAGAGCTACACACTCACCAGTCAAGCACAAACACTTCAAGGCTAAATTTCTCGCCGCACACCCAATATGATCCTAGTTACGAGAGGACGCATAGTAAGGGCAAATTAGTTAATGCCTTATAATTAGTGCTAAATAGATTGCAAAATGACAGGTGTAAAGACATTTGTCATTTATTTAAGCCACTTAGGCTTAATTTATGCAACCTCACATCATGCAAACATATAAATAATAAAATTGTACTCATTTTATGGGATTTCCAACTTGAATACAACGATATCATTGTATTTACTTCCTCTCTCTATATTATTCCTTAAAATATTATCTCATTCCAAACTAAAGATATACCTTGATTATTGTTTGGGGAATTCAACACATAATTAGCCACATTAATCATCTTTGTATTAAATTCCTCCAACATATATATACATCAATACAATAAAACTTAGTCTAATGATTTAAGTATAAAATAATTGATAAGTTGGAGGGTTAATTTTCTGCAATTAGTTCAATAAATAATATAGATTGATGGGGTTCTAATGAATTTGATATTCTGTCTGCACAATTAAACTACAACAATATGCATTCAAATTATTAATCCTCAATCCTCATATATATATACCAATTCACCTTCACATATTATATACTCAGCTTCCGTTGAGATAAACATATGTATCAATATTTGTACCCAAGTTTAATAGTTCAAAAACAGGGATAAACATGCATCAACATCTGTACCCAAGTTTATCAAAAATTTTGATACTTTTAATCAAATATTTGATATTTTAAAATAATTTCACTATAAATTTATCATAAATTATTTTTTTTATAAAATCTATTTATTAAGTATTCGTACAACATCAGATCTAATATTTCAAACTGTGTGAAATTCGATAAAACCTTTAATTTTGGGAAATTAATGATTATATATCCAATCTTGTAGTTGCATAAACAAAGAGGATCAAGAAGGAAAGATACGGAACACTAATTAATAACCATTCATTGAATATAAGGGAAATTAATCAGAGGGGTACAAAGGGACACTGAAATAAACATGACTGCAACAATCAATTATTAAGTTTACATCATTAGAAATATATAAATATGGTGTCCCCTAATTTGATGATGTATTAGTGGCCACAAGTGCAGTTGGTGCAAGCGCAGGATGACCCACACTTGCATCCGTCACGCTCAGCCGTGGCCGCAGCTTTCATCATGGTAATCTCTTCCATGTTATAGCTGCAAAATAAACATAGGCTCACTTATTATAAAATATAAATAACAATGAGCACGATGAACCAGTTTCACCATAACAATTAGTATCAAAGAATACGCACCTCTTTTCGGTCTCGACGATGTCCGCGACGTACCCCTTCTTCCTGCAATCATTAATCAAAATAAAGTATTATATAAACTATTTTCATTACATAAACCATTTTATGATACAAGGTTTATATATATGAGTTTATTTTTTTAGGCTTACTCATTAACAAACCGTTAAATCTGAACTAATTCGATACTCGATTCGAAATCGAAGAATTAAGAACAAGTGAGACTTACACACAGCTGGACTTGTCAGAGCAGTCGCAGTTGGAGCACTTGTCAGACATGGTGGTGTTGTGGAAATTAATGTTGTGTGTAAATTGGAATGTGGTGTTTGTTTTCTATATGATTGATTCAACTCTCTGTGGAGTGGCATTTATTTATAGGTGATGCAAATGCCGCGACTGAGCTGCACGCGCCACGAATATTTTCCCTCTGCCATTTTGACATCTGTCCTTGCTCCTCCATATCACATCGAATTTACGTCGTGCAGAATCGTAGTGTGGTGCATAAATATCGGTGGACCCAATTAGTTCTACTTCACAAAATCAAATGGTAAAATCAATTGGATCTGTCATTTTTTGAAAAAAATAATTAATTTTACATTGTTCGCAACCATTATTTTTTTTAAGCGTCTAAAATCAATTTTGGAAAAGTAGGTGAAATATTCTTTTTAAAAATCAATTTTAGAGGAATAAAACATAACTATCTTCATAAATAACTATACTACTATTAATGAAATCAATTTTAGAGGAATAAAACATAACTATCTTCATAAATAACTATACTACTATTAATGAAATCAAAAACAGAAACAAAAAATTATTCTTTGAATTTCTCATTCTCTTTTTTTT
>JAPKLY010000346.1:16236-223456 GCA_026898435.1 Prunella vulgaris | reverse complement strand
GTCTTCCCCACAAATGAGATTTAAGTATTTCACAATCAAATAAAGAATAGTGATCCTTGCATTTATTCACACTTTTGGTTGATTGTGAATAAACCTAATATATATATATATATATATATATATATATATTGATTTAATTGTATGCATCAGGTGCACTGTGTAACTTGAATGCATTATAAAAAAATTACACAAAATACTATTAAAAGGTTACACATATTATTATTGAAAAATGCATTTTTAATGGTGTAATTTTTCAATAATAATAAGTGTAATTTTCAGTGATAAGTGATGTAATTTTTAAAAATATACTTGAATTGCACGGTACAACTGGTACACATACAAAAGACTTACTCAGTCATATATATATATATATATATATATATATAGCAAACACTTATCTAGAAATTTCTTTCCAAATATATATAAATAAAAGAATGAAGTCCACGCGCCTTACACGGGTAATGCTACCCACCCAAACCCATACATAATAATTCCCCTCCATAGGCCCATACGGCCATGCATGTTAATTTCCTAGCCACCCACGCCAACAACTTTGGCAATTAAGTTTTTTTTTTTGTAATTGTTATGTTGATTAAAAATGGAAAAATCACAATCAAAGACAATTTTGAAGTCCAAGTGCAGTCTAAACCATTTTTATAATCAATTATAAAGAGAATCAGAATTAGTTATTGTTGAATTAATTAAACTTTTACTATTTCCTAATTAATTGTTCTATATGTCAGAAACCGTATAGCATTAAATTAGTGCATTTTGTGTTGTAGTTTGCGTAGCAATAAAGTAAAGCATAAAAGAACAAGAGTTTGATTACCCAGTTCGTCACAACGTGACTACGTTTGGGGGCGACCAAGCCAGGAGATGTATAATATGTCTGTGTATATCGTTCTATATTTACAAGAGTATATAATACAACATTATATAGTAAAGTATCATAACCCTAACCATAAGCCCATAGGCCTAAAGCCCACTGGACTAAATATCTTATTATGTCCATATAATATATAATCCAATATATTACAACACTCCCCCTTGGACATAATAACAGTGACATGGAAGAATACAAAAGTTAACATGAGGAGTATAACCATTGATCTTCGGGATCCAATCTTCAGGATTGTTTTGCATTTAATACTCCCCCTGAAGATGACAATCTTCCAAGTCGACGCATCCCGATTTCCATGTACATACTTTTCAAAAGTAGAAGTGGGAAGGGATTTAGTGAACAAATCTGCAAGATTGTCACTTGAACGTACTTGTTTTATCATGATCTCACCACTCTTCTGGAGTTCGTGAGGATAAAAGAATTTAGAGGAAATATATTTCGTCAAGTTCCCTTTGACATAGCCATTACTCATTAGAGCAATACATGCAGCGTTATCTTCATAAATAACTAAAGGGCTTAAGTCATTAGAAGGGATACCACACGAGTTGTAAATGTGTTTTACCAAGGATTTCAACCAAACACATTCTCGTGCCGTTTCGTACAGAGCTATGATCTCTGAGTGGTTTGACGATGTGGTCACCGTAGTTTGTTTGACAGATCTCCATGAAATGACTGTACCACTACAGAGAAAAACATAACCGATTTGCGATTTCGCATTGTGGGGATCAGACATATAACCAGTGTCGGCATAACCTACAAGTGTTTTGTCTTGGTTTCTTTGATAAAACAGACCAAGATCTTGCGAACCTTGAAGATATCGTAAAACATGTTTCACACTATTCCAATGTCTCCTCGTAGGGGAGGCACTGAACCTTGCAAGTAAGTTCACTGCAAAGGCAATATCCGACCTAGTGCAGTTTGCAAGATAAAATAGTGTGCCAATCGCACTAAGATAAGGAACTTCAGGTCCTAATAGCTCTTCGGTATCTTCTTTAGGTCTAAATGGGTCATTTTCCACTTCGAAGGAACGGACAGCCATTGGTGTACTTAATGGATGAGATTTATCCATGTGGAATCTCTCCAACACTTTCTTTAAGTAGGTTGAGTGGTGTATTAATATTCCTACAGGGAAGTACTCGGTCTGCAGGCCGAGACAGAACTTGGTTTTACCAAAAGTTTTCATTTTGAATTCAATTTTCAATATGGAACTTGCTTCTTCAATCTCTTTCCTTGTTCCAATGATGTTTAGATCATCAACGTACACCGAGATGATAGAAAAACTATTAAGGGATTTCTTTATAAATACACAAGGAAAAGCTTCATTATTTATGTATTCCTTCTTCAGGAGGAATTCACTAAGTCGATTATACCACATTCGACCTGATTGTTTTAAACCATATAACGAGCGTTGTAGTTTTATGCTGAACATACTACGATTTTTATTATTCCGCATCTGGGGAATCTTTAATCCATCAGGGATTTTCATATAGATATCAGTATCTAATGATCCATATAAGTATGCGGTAACTACGTCCACTAAATGCATTTCTAAGTTTAGTTTAACTGCCAGTGATATTAAGAAGCGGAATGTTATTCCATCCATAACAGGAGAGTAGGTTTGATCGAAATCAATACAGGGTCTCTGCGAAAACCCTTGAGCTACTAACCTCGCTTTGTATCTCACTATTTCATTATTTTCATCTCGCTTTCGTATATATACCCATTTGTATCCTACAGGGACAATATTTTTTGGGGTACGAACAATGGAATCAAATACTTTTCGTTTATTTGGCGAGTCTAGCTCTAGCCTAATTGCTGCTTCCCATTTCACCCAATCGGAGCGCTTCCAGCACTCTGATATAGTTTTGGGTTCAGGATCATGATCATTATTTGAAATAGAGAAGGCAATTGTGGCTACAAATATGTTGTCGACAACAGTAGTATTTCTGCTATAAGTTTCTCCCGTATTTATGAAGTTTGTTGAAACTTCGATATTTACATCAACCAAATTCTCTTCATTTCCCAAAGGGTATTGGTCTGGTGGTTCCGCAATACTAGAGTCATTATTTTCTTGTGCACGTGCATTTTGACTAGGATTCTCGTCTTCCAGACGAATCTCTTCAGGAGATTTCAAGGGTGACATAGTGTTTTTGCTAGCTTTACTTTTTCGCGAACTTGATTCACTTATATTAAAGTTTCCTTTACGCTTATGGCGTATGGGGGTATTTGATTTCAAAGGGATTTGTACCCTCTGAGGCATTTACTGCAGGTATATGCGACTTAGTCACTCCTTTATGATCAGTGAATGCATCTGGCAGATTATTTGCTAAGTATTGCAAATTTATTATCTTTTGAACTTCAAGTTCAGATTGACTAGTGTGTGGGTCTAAGTATTGAAGATCTTTTATATTCCAAGTAATTTCACGGCATTTATTTACATTAGTATTTTTATCTCCACCTAATGCCGGAAAGTGATCTTCATCGAATGTGCAGTTAGTGAATCGGGCCGTAAACTGATCCCCAGTTAAAGGTTCAAGGTATTTCAGTATAGTAGGAGATACAAAACTGATGTAAATACCCAGTTTCTTTTGTGGGCCAATAGAGGTTGGCTTAGGAGGTGTATAGGAACATACACTGCAAAACCGAAAGTACGCAGATGGGAAATGTTAGGTTCATTTTCACGCACGAGTTGAAGAGGAGAATATTCATTATATGCAGTTGGTCGAATTTGGATGCATGTTAGTGATGATGCATGTAGAATTGCATGCCCCCAACATGAAACGGGTAAGTTTGTATTATGTAGTAATGGTCTAGAGATTAATTTAAGATGTTTGATTAACGATTCGGCTACACCATTTTGAGTATGAACGTGAGGGACCGAATGCTCCACTTTAATTCTCATTGCCAGGCAATAATCATCAAATGCCTTCGAGATAAATTCACCGACATTGTCCATTCGAATGGTTTGATTGGATGATCTGGGAATTGTGATTTTAATTCAATAATCTGGGCAATAAGCTTTGTAAAAGCAGTATTGCGAGTGGATAACAAAGTGACATAAGTCCACCGAGTGGAATCATCAATAAGGACCATAAAGTACTGATATGGTCCGGAAGCAGGATGAATAGGTCCACAAATATATCCTTGAATTCGCTCAAGAAATTTAGGAGATTCAGTTCTTACTTTAATACGAGACGGTCGTATTATTATTTTACCCATTGTGCATGCATCACATATGTATTCATTAACAGAAGGGATTCTGTTATTTGTAATATTATGACCAGTTGAATTACATAAAATTCGACGCATCATGGTTTGTCCGGGATGTCCTAACAGCTCATGCCATAGTTTGAAAGAATTTGGATCATGGTATTAAGTTAAAAGCTGTATGGAGGTTGGACGGTCTGATGTATGTGTAATACAAGCCAGACGAGAAAGAAGGAAGTTTTTCGATAATATATTTTCGACAATCTAAATAGTGAGTTATTAAGAGATATTCACTATTGTCCTCAGTGTCGGTCTCAATATGATAGACATTTACTCAAATGTCTTTAAAACTGAGGAGGGTACGCTTTGATTGTGGAAACAATAAAGCATTTTCGATAGTTAATTCGGTACCCATAGGGAGGATTATCGAGGCTCTTCCGGAGCCAACAATTTGAATATTGTCATCGGAAATTGTAGTGACACTTCCTTTCTTTTCAATTAAAGTTTGGAAAACTTTTCTATTTTTCAAGATATTATGTGTAGTAGTACTGTCTACTAAGCACAAATTATTCATCTCCATAAGCACACAATTGTACGTTTCAATATGAGGAATGCTAAGGAGAGCCAAGATTACAGACGCTGATTTATCAGCCGCACAAGGGGTCACTTAGGTCCTACTATATCAAATATGTATTAATTTTGTAGACAATAGTCATATGTTCACCCAAGAGATCATCGTTGTCTATGTCAAAGCTTGCTTCACGCAGGTCGGTGTGGTGTGTTTCATCTTGAGGAGCCTTCCCCTTTTTGTCTTTTTGCATACGTTGATATAATTCCACTAGATGATTTGGAGTACGACACGTGCGACACCAACGGTCATCGCATCCACATCTATAACAGATACGTTTGTTCTGTGAATTTGAGCTCGATGGTTGAGTAGATTTTTTATCTTGAGGTGCATCTTTATCATTTGCACTTTGTTGTGCATTTTTGCGACCTCGGCCTCGTCCCCTACCACGGCCTTGACTTCGGGTCGATTCGCGGCCCGTATTGGCATCGTTTCCTTTTCCATGTTTACGACCTCTAAAGTTCTTCCGAGCAGCATGTGCTTCTGGCACTGCTTGTGAACCAACTGACCTTATGTTGGGATTTTTCATCAACAGCAGGTTATGTTTTTCTGCGATAAGGAGTGCAGAAATAAGCTCAGAATGGGTCTTATATTCTTTGTCTCTGTACTGCTGCTGGACTACTAGATTATTTGCGTGGAAAGTGGAAAGAGTCATTTGAATTAACTCAGCATAGGTTACAGTTTCATTGCAAAGCCTTAGCTGAGAAACAATTCGATGCAAGGGTGAGTTATACTCCGTGACAGATTTAAAATCTTGAAAGCGGAGGTTTAGCCAATCGTATTTGGCTTGGGGAAGGATCACATCGTGTTGTTGTTGGAAACGATCCTTCAGGGATCCCCATAACACAGATGGATCCTTTTCAGTGAGGTACTCATTTTTGAGATCCTTATTGAGACGGTGTCTCAAAAAGATCAGAGCTTGTGCCTTCTGGGCAATTGTGGATTTAGATGGTTGTCTAGTTGTGTCCGTAAGATCCTAAGAGGCTAAGTGGATTTCAACGTCAAGAGCCCATGTCAAGAAGTTATGGCCGTCAAGTGTCAATTCATCGAATTCACATTTAGTGACATCAGACATGTAGTGCTACAAAGAAATTAATAAATAAAAATTTATTCTAATGTGGCACTAATTAAAATTAGTGATTTGTAGCATTTAAAAAAAGGCTCAAGAAAAATAATTATGCTACGACAATTTTTTTTAATTAATTTAGGGGATATTAATTTTGGGTTTTTAATTTTTATTAATGGGACTTCGGGCCCAAAAATAATTATTGAATTTATTAAGGTTTTATTCATGGACTTCAGGCCCATAAATTATTATTAATGAAGGCCCAAAAAAAATATTATTGACAATTTGGGCTTCAAATAATTAATATAACCTTAATAAAAGAAGGCCCAAACCAAATTGGTCCAATAGATATAAAGGGGCTCATATGAATTTATAACCTAAGGCCCAAATAACATAGTAAAGGCCCAATCATCTTTCATCATAGGGTTTCCGGATATTTTGGCGTTGCTTTGTCAAAGTATCAGATTAGTCGCGATAAAAAATTAAGCAGATCGTGTGCGGATCGTGGGTGGATTTTTCGCCGTCGTGGAGGTGGTCGCGGCTCGCCGTCGCCGTGAACCAAGGTCCGTTGTTGTCGCGCACAGAGCCGTCGTGAGACGTACGGCACCGCCGTGAGACGTACAGAGCCGTCGCTGTGGGGGACGCCGTCGCGCGCTATGCAGTCGCCAGATGCCACCTGTCGCACCCGTCGTCCAACCATTCAGCGCCATCCAAACCAGGGGCCAGTGTTGGTCGCGCCAGGCGGTCAGCCACCATTGCGTTCAGCGGTTCGCGGCCCTTTGCCGTCCGTCGGGGCCACTTCAGGGGGCCTCCGATCTCGGTGCGGTGCAATCGCGAGGAGGTGACGCCGTCCGTCGCGCAACCTGAGGCACCTTCGATATTCCCGACCATCGCGTCCCTCCGTCGCCAACCTGAGGTGCTGACGAGTGACACTTTTCTCGCGGCACCATCTGGTCAGAGGCAGTCGCCACCGTCGTTGCGGCTCGCAGTAGGTGCGAATTCATTTTTGATTTCGAATTTGGAATATGGTTTTAATTTCCATTTCAGGAAATTGGGGGTTTCCTGCTTTGGGTATGAACGAAGGGCACAATGATTTTTGTTTTCTGTAAAACATGATGGTTTTGTTCGCAGGCATAGGATATCACAAAATTAAGCATATGCGCATATAATCCACATAATCATATGAAAGCAGTCTGCAGATCATGCATCTTCAGGCATATAATTAAATACATAAAAACCTTGAGCAGATAGTTTTGATAGGCGAACTAAAGCGAACTACTAATGAAGGATTATAAGAATAAATAACCAAGGTTGAGGAGCTGGCTAGCAAGGAGGCTAAGGAGTTCACCAGAAGCTCGCCAGCATGGAGGCTGAGGAGCTCACCAGGACCTTGCCAGCATGGCCCCATGCCACGACGTCAGCTTAGACCAAGTCAACACCAAGAGTAACAGGGGAGCTCGCCCAGACGCAGGGGAGCTCGTCCAGAGTCCAGACGCAGGGGAGCTCGCCCAGACGCATGATGACTTGCCAAAAGTTGACCAACACCAGGAGAGAGAGAGCTGGCAGGGAAGCTCGCCCACCTACAGGGGAGCTCGCTAACACTCAGGAGACAAGGCTGAAGTCCGCTACCATCACCACAACCACGAATAGCACAAGGAAAAGTAGCTCGCGGAGAAACTCGCCCAGTCCGGAGTATGGACAGTAGCTATATAGGAAACTAGTAGTGATGTTGTTTGCCCAAATGGTGTCTAAACGCAAGTGCACGTGATCGTTATCGTCGTGGCAAGATGACCAAGTTTATTATTTATCGAACTCAGGGAGATGGGAGATTTGTAAGGTATGTTATTATTCAAATTCAAAATTACACAAAGCAATAAAGTGGGGAAGGTTTCTAATGTCTACTAGCTTGTCAAGAAAGTAAACTACCTATCACTTTGGTGCAAAGTGAGCAAGTTGTGAGAGTATGTATTAGTGTAATATCCTATGTTTCACATGGTGTTGTATCACTTAATCATGCAATGAGCTATTGTACAATCATTTGGCAAGCCCCTCTAACATGCAAAGGTCTCCCTAGATACACATTAGAGCCCCTATTGTTCTTTCTATTCACTAAGGATAATTCTCATTATCTTAGGAATTTTATCAAACACCTAACATGCATTGACCTAATAACAAGAAGATTTAGGAAAAGAGCCCAATTCTCATATGAAGCAATTTCCCTAATGACCCTTATGATCAACTACACATGTCAAGCATTCATACAAACCATCAATGTAGAGAATTGATCATACAACATCTCATAGCATTCAAAAGATCAACATTAACACCACATTAATCCATAAGACACTAACACATAAAGGTATTAGCCCATGGCTAATTTGGAAAACAAATGAGAAATTGAACTAGCTACAATCATCATTATGCTGAAATTGAAATAGGAATACAAAATCTTACCTATTACAAATGAAATTGGAAAGATACTAATTACCTCCAAAAGCTAATAAATGATCCGTCAATGGAAAACGAAATTCAAACGGAAGAAACGTAGCTCTAGTTGATGAACGTGCAGCAACAAACAGATTGAAGATCCGAACGGTAGATCAAGAGTTATTGGAGAAATCGTATGAGAAATCTAAGAGAACCCAACTAGAAACTACCTCTAACTTCTACAAATCCAGAGAGAGATTATGATGATGTGTGTAATCTAAGAATTATGAGATAATGTCCTTGGAAATCTGATATGGAAGTATACAAAGAACCCTTAGATCATTTACCAAGATGCCCTTCATTAAAACGTGAAAAAATACGAAACTAGCCCTGAAAACTTAGATTTTTGCACGGCTGCCGATCTTGATCGACAACATGGTAGGCACAAGTTGCACTCCTGCCGCGCTCAAGCTTGTTGGCTGCCGATCACACTCGGCAGCCTGGTCGCGCGGTTACCATTTCTGCCGAGCTCCAACGTGCTCGCTGTCGATCAGAGTCGCGCATCCACGTGTACGGTGATGGGTCTGTTGAGTCAGTATATGGGCGCGCGACTTCAAGTCAGGTCCTACCGAGTTAAAGGTATGTGCTGCCGATTTGTGTCCTTAGCTCGGGTAATGCTCGACTTTCCTCGTTTTTGTCATATCTTGAGTTCTAGAACTCCGATTGACTCGATTCTTCTTTCGTTGCGACCCTCTCTTCAAGATATTCAACATGGAACATCAATTGATTCAATTGGCTCAACTCCAGAATTTAGGATTTTTCTCGATCTTGCTCGTTTCTTTCTCGTTTTGCTTGTTTTCACCTATAATCACAACTTCTAGCCAAAAAGGGTTAAATGCAAAAAAGTATAGCATATTAGGGTAAAATATGAACATAAGCACATCAAAACCATATAGAAATAGATGCAAAAAGATGCAATTATGACCCTAATCACACCCCCAAACTAGATTGTTGCTCAGCCTCGAGCAACGAAGCGATAAGATAGGGGAATAACTGTATCAATGAAGCATCAAGTACAAGATTAATGCCATAGAATCATCACTTAATATCTAGTAAATCTAAGATACAATATCATCCACTTAACTATCAAATTCAATTCAATTAACACAATATCAAGTCAATGAGTCATGATCCTCACAAGATTGGTGTTTCACTCAACCCTCAAGTGTATAAGCTCACTCTATCATCACACCACATACACATACTACCATAGGCTTGGCTCAAGTCTACATTCTCCACCTCTTGACAAGACAAATCATTCACACATTATTGAGGACTTTTAAAGGTTGTAGTGTTGGCTCTTTGGTAGGGAAGGAGTATATGGATAAAAGTGACTAAGTATGATTAGTAAAGCATAGAAGGAATCATCATGTAGATCATATATACCCTTTCAAAGTCACACTTCAAAGAATCAATCTTCCCTTTAAACAAGTTGTGAGCATACTCACAACACTTGAGTCAAACTTGACCATAAATTCACAAAAAGTCAACCTTTTTTCTTAAGCTTTGCTAGCACTTGCCTTTGCACATTTTCTCATCAATCCATGCATACTTGAATATCTTTCAACTAGGGCCACCATGTTCTTCATCAAATCACCAATCTTCCTTCCTTCTTTTCACTCTACTAATCATAGGGACAAAAGAGTTCCAAAAAGGAAGGAAAATGACTTAAAGTGTGGTTAGCCAAAGGAAAGGATTATAAGCACAAAATGGTGAGCAATGGATAATAACATCAATGGTAGGCTTATATGGCAAAGTGGCTCAATATATATCAAAGAAATGCCTCAAATCATATCATGTGAAATCCTTATCTAATGTAGCCTCAAATAAGACCAAAGTCAAGTTCTAGAGTAAAATATATGTGTGTGGAACTCACATCAAAGAAATATCATCCGTTCAAGATTGAAACGGGCATAGATGACTCAAAACTCATGGGTAATAGGTGATCAAGACTCATATCATCTCAATAATGCTCATATCATCGAAATTTCAAGAATCATAGAATCAAAAGTATCAAAGATCAAACAAGAATCAAGAGATAACTCCATTTCACTTATCATGACTTTCAATTCATCCACACAACAATAAACATATCTCATGCATTCACTACTCAAAAGCAAGCAACAATATGGCCATCAATACAAGCAAAATAAGGCCTCATCAACACAATAGGCATCAAAGTATAGGAATACTACCAAAATCAATCTAAAAATAACATTGCAATGAGAATGACGAAACGAACACATCCTCCCAAACTTTTTTGGACCAAGGGTCTAAAAAGGCTGGCAAAGAAGTGGAGGAAAAATCATGCAATGAACAATAAAGCACAATACTAAATAGCAACATCATAAAAAATCCAAGTCAAACATCATCTAAGAAAATATAAATAACATCAAATTCCTACAAATCCCAAAATCATAACAATATCAATTCAAACTAAACAATCAACTAGGGAAATGGGAATGGAAAACAAGATAGGGATAAGAATTTGTTACCCTCCCTCATGACGTTTTTACATATCACGGAGGAGGATAACGTGGATGAGTAAAGTGGCCCTCCTCGATGTGCCAGTTCATCATTGCTCGTTGGGCTTCAAGAATCTCCTCCATGTTGGTGGTCATAGTGTTCACGTTCCTATTGATGGAGTCCACAGTATTATTGAGAACATGATAACTATCGGTCAATCTTGTCATATCCGAGCGAAGGAAAGAGTAATCATTACTAAGATCATCCACATCCGTCCTCAAAGACCGTACCTCATGACCCCATTCATTATAGGTCAATCCCTCGAACACATGTCCTCCTCTTCGCTTATAGTACTCCTCTTGCATCGGCTCGTGCCCTTCTTCTTGCTCATCCTCTTGGGCTTGGGAGCTTGATTCACGCCTCACTCTTTTAAATGCCCTGCGATTGAATTCCTCCTTGATTTGCAGGTGCAAGGGTGAGTTAAACTTTAGATTCTCACTCTTTTTCACTGTGAGAAGGTCGTAATCAAGTAGAGGGAAGATGTCTCTTATATTTGTCACTATGAAGCAAATAGTATTCGCCTTCTTCTTAAAAATCCTCGTCTTGATCATGTAGGCCAAATCAACAGGTTCTCCTACATAAACCTCTCTCGATCTTGATGGACTTACCTTTTGAATGATAAACGTGATCAAACCTCCATAAGAACAATTTGTCCTCGTGACTTGTTGGCAAAGATTGTTGAGGAGATAAGAACCAAAATCAGCCTTTTTGGACGTCAACATTGAGTGAAGTATGAACAACTCCTCGCTCCTAACTCAGCTCCCTTTAACTCTAGCAAAAGCAGTGTTTGCTAGAATCTTGTGCATGTATGCCAAGATAGGATTAGCAAGGCGAGATGCCTTAGAGCTTTGAGCCACATACTCACCTCCATCTTTACTAATCATGTCCCATGTCTCTTGAGCTCGAGTGAATCTCTCCCAAGCATAAAAATGTTGCTTCGGAACATTCTCAACACAACCAAAAAATTGGTCGATTTGATCGGTTGTTAAGACATAATCTTTGTTGTTGAACCGAAATTTGGCCTTGATAGGTACTCCATCACTCTCCACGATGACCAATGTGCTCAAGAATTCAATACAGAACTCTTCGGAATACCCAAAGCACTGCATGGTAAGTAAACCTTTCCAACCTATTCTTTCAAACAATTCTTCCACATCATCCCCAAAGTTGCACATTGTGGTGGTCGTCTTATCAAAGAATTTTCCCGTGTAGAACTCAATATCCATCACTTTCACGATACCTTGAAATAATTTTCTTTATCCCCAAAAAATAGTTGATGATTGGAAGGTTTGTCTCCACACTTCTTTAAACAAGCATCCTCTAAAGTGGGGTCATTCCACTTCTTACTCGTGCTAGAACTTGAAGCTTTACCCTTCCCTTTCTTAGTCATCCCTACAAATTACCACATGTGAACAAAAAGCGTAGGATGAACTCAAAAATCATCTACCTAATGCACATATGATGGGGTTCTCATTATAAGGATTAAAGAAATAATCATGTCAATTCACACTTCATGCTAATGCTATAAACAATAATTCCCCATATAAGAAACATCACTAAATGAATTAAGCAATTAAATCCATCCTAGTATCAATATAGCTCACAACTAATAGCATTATGCACAAAATCATGATAGAAATCAAATATTAGCACAATTTCTTCAAAATCCCGTCACTATTCACCCCCAAAATATTCAAACTTCAATTAAGTCCAATATTCACAAAATTAGCATGCAATTGGGTTCCCATTGGACTACCTATCAACAATATAGCCTAAATGCATCATCAATTGCACAAAAACTAGCTAGAATAAAAAATTCCCAAATTCATGCTCAAGAACCCTAGAATTTAAATTTATAATTCTAGACAATGCAACCATGGAATCTCTACAAAATTGCAAGAAATAGAGAGAGGGGAGTGAAAGATACATACCTGTGGAAGGAATTAGTGAGAGGAGATGTAGGATTTGAGATATAAAATTTCCTTTTTTTTCTTCTTCTTCGTCGGTTTTTTAAGAGAGAGAGATGCAAGAATTTTGAGTGAATAAGTGTGTGTTTGTGTGTGAAAAAGGTTATTAAAAGGTGTAGAGAGTTAGTGGATTACCCTTGGAAATTATGTTCAAAGTTTGACCCAATTTGGTGAAAATCCGAATTCCCAGCACGACGCGCGACCACAGGCTTGCTCGCTGCCGACCAAGCTCGGCAGCTTGGTCGCGCTAAGTTCCCGTCTGCCGATCACAACCTTCCTCCTTGCCGACCACACTAGCGCATCCACGTGCGCGATGCTTGCACTGCCAAGTCAGGCTCTCGACGCGCGACTTTAGCTCAGGTGCTGCCGATCACAGGCATGCTAGCTGCCGACCTGGGACTTCACTTCCCACTTCGAAATTTTTTTATTTTTCACCCTTTTTCTTGTACTTTTCCTACACAACTCCACTTAGTACTCAAAATATATCATGAATATCAATCAAATATGGTAGCAAATTGAGGAAATTTAACACGAACACACCCCCCCAAACTTTTACGGATTGTAAATCCTAATAAAGTTTGGAAAAGTGGTAAATTAAAATTTTGCTAGCACATAAGAACCAATGAATTACAAACTCTCAACTCAAAAACCAAATATTAATCAAGATCATATAAAAAATTCACTCCTCAAACTCTTTCAAATCATATAAACTCAATATCAACAAGCAATGATCACAAGAATTTATCAAAATATCAATTAGCACTCAAGCTTCCATTCCCACACAAAATCAATCAAATAAAAACTAAAATCAAAAGAAATCAAGGATACGGATGGGTTGCCTCCCATCTAGCGCTTGGATTTAATGTCCCCTTGCCGGATGCAATAAAGCTCAAATGACATCAAGATTAATGAGGGTTGAGTGACTTACATCACTCAATTTCCTCCTCCAAAAACATCATTTTTTCACTACTTGTTTCACCCCCTTATCTTCGTTCACTTTTTTTCTCTTTTCAAAAGGAATCTCCTCAATCACTTCATTCTCAAGATCACAAGTTCTCATCACTTTACTTCCATTTTCAAACTCAACTCTTGGGGAACTCATTGAAGAATCATAAATGGAGAAAGTATTTCTCTCATTATTCATCCTCAAGGTAACTTCTCCCTTTTGAATATTAATCAATGCATCTGAAGTTGCTATGAAGGGTCTCCCAAGAATTACAAGAGTATTCTTGTCCTCTTCTACATCCAAAATCACAAAATCGACCGGGTACAAGAACTTACCGGTTTGAACTACCACATCTTCCACAATGCCACTAGGTTGTACGTTTGAATTGTCCGCCATATGAAGCTTACTAGACATGGGCTTCATATCCTTCAAACCAAGCCTTTGAGCTATGGATAAAGGCATAACATTCACACTTGCCCCAAGATCACATAAAGCTTTGATCGTCTTGCTACCTTCAATATAACAATCCAAAATGAAACTACCCGGATCTTTGAGTTTCTTAGGAAGATGCTTCATAATAAGCTCGCTACTCTCATGAGTGAGTTTGACAATTTCGGGCTCCTTTTTCTTCTTCTTTGACATAAGGTCCTTCAAGAATCTTGTGTACGTCGGCATTTGCTCAATTGCCTCTTTGAAAGGCATGTTGGCATATAACTTTGTAAACCAGTCAAGGAACTTTTTCAGCCTCTCGTCAAGCTTATTTTTTACTCCCTTCGAAATTTCCACATTTTCTTTCTCTACCACCAACACTTCTTCCTCCATTCTTTCCTCACCCCCTATTTTCACTTTCCCTTCTTTTTCACTTCTTTTATCTTCAATCTCTCTACTACCCCCAAGCCTTTCTCATCACCCTTCACCAATTTCACATTCTTGCTACAACATGCTTCCTCCACTAGCTCATCATGAAACATTTTCAAGGGACAATTCCCTACCATCTCCTTTGCAACCTCCACACACATAATTGAATTACAATGCTCACAAGGATTAACTTCGGTGGTAGAAGGGAATTTACCTTTGTTGACTTGTGGGCTTAAGGAAGTAGCAATTTGCCCAATTTGAAATTCTAGGCTCTTGATTTGGTTTTCTTACGAAGTGTACAAGTCATCAAACTTTTTATTCGTCTCATTGTTTATCTTTCTAAATTCCACTCTCAAATCTTCCATATTATTCAAAATTAGCGCCAAGGTGTCATCCATGCTCCCCCTACCCTCATTATTTGGCGGCTTTGACCCTGGATCAATCCCGGGAGCCAATTAGATTGCTCCCTTGGGATTAAAATATGAAAAGTTCTCATGCCTCCTATTAGGGTTGTAGGGAGGGTTGCTTTGATTTGGATACGGACCCCCTTGTTGTCTAAATGGCGCAGTAATATAGGGTCTTTGATTATTAGGAAAAGAATTGTTATATTGGGGACGTCCCATGTAATTCACTTCCTCTTGAGTAGAAGGTGTAGGAGTAGGAACACTTTCGACTACACTTACTTGCATAGGAGCCGGAGCTTGGTTTTGATTTTGTCCTCCAAAGACCATTTGCATCATATTTTTCATGTTCTCCTCAAGTAGAGAGACTCGATCACCCGTTCCAATATTGGCTTCCCTTTGAAAAGCATCATTGGCTGCGATGTTTTCGATGATCTCATTCACTTGGCGAACCGTTCACGTCCAAACTGATCCCCCGGCATAAGAATTCAATAATTCTTGTCTCCTTCATGTAATCCAATAGTAAACGTCAAAAGTACATATTCCTCCCTCAAACCATGTTGAGGACAAGCCAAGAGCAAGGCCTGATACCTCTCCCAAGCACTAGATATGGGTTCTCTCGCCTTTTGTCGGAAATTCTTTATCTCTTCCCTTGCCTTGAGAATTTTCGACGGTGGGTAAAATTTCTTTAAAAATTGGGAACTCAATTCCTTCCACGTCGCAGCTTTAGGGTTCATCGATTGTATCCAAATTTTGGCTCTCCCCTTCAAGGTGAAGGTGAAGAAACGAAGCTTCTTCTCGTTATCTGACATCCCCTTATACTTGATTGTATCACGGATTTCCATGACGTTATTGACATGAGCATTTGGATCTTCTCTATCTCTTGATCCCTCGAAAGGAGATTCTTTCAACAACTTCAAGAAATTTGTATTTAACTCAAACTTCTCCGCATCAATAGGTGGCCTTTCAATACCATCATAGTGTTCATTCACCCTTGGCTCAAAGTAATCTCGAAGTAGTGGTTCATTATTTTGAGGTGGGTTTACAATTTGTTATCTAGGATTTTGTGGTGGTGGTGGATATGGATAATATGGGTAGTTATGAGGTGGTGGTGGGTAGTAAGGTTGGTTTATTTGATAGTTGGGATAGTTAGGATATTGAGGTGGATAGTGGTGTAATGGTTGGTTTTGTGGTGGATAAGGATGGTATGGTTGTGGTATAGGTTGTGGTTGTGGTTGTGGAAGTGCTCATCACCATGATGCACTTGTTGTCTCAATGGCTCCTCTTCTCTCATTTCATCTCTAACTTCATTCATGTTGTTCTCCATGTTTTCTTGATTCAATCTAGCTTCTCTTCTTCTCCTTCGTAGGCTTGTTTCAAGGTCTAAATCAAAGGGTAATAAGTCTCCCCCTTGACTCCTTGTTTACATGTACCTACAAAGAAATAAGTATCAAAACTCTCACGAAAGTACAACAAGAATTCGAAAATAAAGAACAAAACAAACAACCAAACAATCTAGCTGTCTTCCTGGCAACGGCGCCAAAAACTTATTTGCCCAAATGGTGTCTACACGCAAGTGCACGTGATCGTTATCATCGTGGCAAGATGACCAAGTTTATTATTTATCGAACTCAGGGAGATGGGAGATTTGTAAGGTATGTTGTTATTCAAATTCGAAATTACACAAAGCAATAAAGTGGGGAAGGTTTCTAATGTCTACTAGCTTGTCAAGAAAGTAAACTACCTATCACTTTGGTGCAAAGTGAGTGTAAGCATATAAAAATTGCTTCCCAAATTAAATAATGAAACGTGTATAAATTAAACGTGTATAATTCTATGGCATTAATATTCCCAAATCAACATATATTACTATTTTAATTTTGAGGATTTATCAAATTAATTCTCTAATTAAATAGTAAAATGATATTTATTGTACACGGTACAAGTCATTATTAAATTACGAGTCTCCCGGTGCTCGTAAATGACAATAAATGGCCGATTTGTCCTATTTATGAAGACGGCGGAAATCAATCAAGCTAAATTTGGTTGATTACTTAATCTTGCTAATCAAATCGGCACCAGCCAACCGGAGTGTGCCACGTGTCAGCGCAGAAGAGGAAAGTCTTCATCTCTCCACCCTATAAATAAGGGTCTTTCTTGTTCATTGCCAAGTGGTCCACACCCATCGAAGATGAACGAGTAGCATAAATCCTCTTGACGAGCAAAACTGCGAGCTAAGAAGATCAATCGATCCAGCTCTTCGAAGATTCAAGCCTTCTTCACCAAATCTGAAGAAGTTCTTTGAAGATTCAAGTCGTTCTTCGTCAAAATCCTCCAGAAAAATAGTTTGATCCAAGACAAGTGGCCAAATCCCTCCGATCAGATGTTTTTTTCTTGAAGAACACCTTCAAGATCATCAAGCGTTCTTCGCCGACTTCAACTGTTCTTCGCCAAATCTAGTCAGAAACATCTCTTGATCAGAATCGAGGAGCTCCATCCCTCAGATCAGACGTTTCCAGCCGAAGATCAACTTGAAGACAATAAGTGTTCATCACCGTCTTCAAAGCGTTCTTCATCAAGTTCATCCACAAACGCACTTCGATCCAGGAGCAAGGGGCTAAATCCCTCCGATCAAGTGTTCAAGCTCAAATCCACCTCGAAGATTCAAAGATCATTCTTCATCAAATTTGAAGCGTTCTTCATCAAAATCTTCCAAAGACCTCGTTCGATCTGAATCAAGATAACTCATCCTTGGATCAAGCGTTCAAGTCAAAGTCAAAGCCAGTTCAAGTCAAATCAAGACCAAAGCCGAGTCAAAAGTTGAAGGAGAATCAGAGGGTCATAGTTAGAGAGAGAACCCGAAATTGAAGAAATCATTGTATAATATGTCAAGTTTTAATAATATTTTTATTACACAAGAATTGTTATCACAAATTTGGCACGCCCTGTGGGACATCACTCTACCTCTCATCTCTCCTCTTCAAGACTTAAAAGCTTCAAGTCAACATCAACCATCTTCACATGTTTTAGCACGCAAGATCTATGTCCGAGTTACTCCATCCAAGGCAGCCGAAGCCAACGTGGTCACTCGAAGTGTATCGAAGAAGTTGGAATATGAAGCCTCTTCGCAGACCAACTCTTCAGTTGGGAACCGATCACCCCGTGCTATGAAGGAAGATGAAGTTGATTCAGCAAGTTCAACTCCACGCTCCCAGTCAGACTCCTCATCAACTTCAGGATCAGCTTCAGTGATGATGGCGGACACTTCAACTATTGAAGAAAGACTCTCAAGTCTGCTCAAAGCTGTTGAAAGCCTCACCAGCCACGTCAATGAACGAGACTCTACAATTGCTAAGTTGATTAGCAAGGTGGATGGCGTTGAGTCAAGTCTCGCTCGTGAAAAGTAAGTTGAAGAGTGTGATGAAGTGGAGACTTCGAGCAAATACCAAGCAGCTGAGACCGAGCCAAGTGCTAGGGAGCTGCCGATATCAGTTGATGGCAGGATACAAGTCGACCAACTCAAAGAGCTCATCTTGGAGACAGTCAAGGGGAAGTTTGAAGACGACTCCAATTCAAGCCACAACTATGCAAAGCCTAACACTGACAGGATCAACAGCTTGAGGATGCCAGTCGGCTATCAGCCTCCAAAATTCCAGCAGTTCGATGGTAAAGGCAACCCAAAGCAGCATGTGGCACACTTCATCGAGACTTGCAACAATGCTGGGACATATGGCGATCACTTGGTCAAGCAGTTTGTTCGCTCCCTCAAGGGCAATGCCTTCGACTGGTACACTGACTTGGAGGCTAACTCCATTGACAGTTGGAACCAGATGGAACGTGAATTCCCCAACCGCTTCTACAGCACAAGGAGAACAGTTAGCATGATCGAACTGACAAACACGCGCCAACGAAAGAAAGAGCCTGTCATCGACTACATTGATCGATGGAGGAATCTTAGCTTGAACTGCAAGGATAGACTCTCTGAAATGTCTTCAATTGAGATGTGCATCCAAGGCATGCAGTGGAGCCTCCGCTATATTCTTTAAGGAATCCAACCGAAGACCTTTGAAGAATTGACAACAAGAGCTCATGACATAAAGCTAAGCATGGATGCAAGAGGAGTCGAAGGTCCACCCCTTCAAAAGCATCGTGACAAGTCTTATGTCAAGCCATCAACTAAGGAATACATAATAGATTTACCTACCGATAGGGGGCAAAGTGGCTTGACTCTAAAAGAAATGCGACAAAAAGAATATCCCTTCTTAGACTCTGATGTCTCCGGGATATTTGATGACTTGATCGATGCAGAGCTCATCGAGTTACCTCGAATGAAATGGCCAGAAAAAGCTGGATGAACTGATGATCCAAAGTACTGCAAGTACCATTGGTTGGTAGGCCATTCAATTGAAGACTGTTTCATCTTCAAAGAAAAGATCATGCAGCTGGCTCAATAAGGGAAGATAGAGCTTGAAGAGACCATTTGAAGATTCTCAAGTCAATGCTCCTAGGCAAAAGCCTAAATTGTCTGGAAGACTCCCTGATACGAGTATAAACTGTCTATCAAATGCCCAAGTCAATTCTCCTCGACACGAGCCTAAACTGTTTGGACTACTCCCTGATACGAGTATAAACTATCTGTCAAATGTCCAAGTCAATGCTTCTCGACACGAGCCTAAACTGTTTGGACTACTCCGTGATACGAGTATAAACTATCTTCAAATGCCCAAGTCAAGGCACCTCGACACGAGCCTAAACTGTTTGGACTACTCCCTGATAAGAGTATAAACTATCTATCAAATGTCCAAGTCAATGCTCCTCGACACGTGCCTAAACTGTTTGGACTACTCCCTGATACAAGTATAAACTATCTTCAAATGCCCAAGTTAATGCTCCTCGACACGAGCCTAAACTGTTTGGACTACTCCCTGATAAGAGTATAAACTATCTTCAAATGCCCAAGTCAATGCTCCTTGACACAAGCCTAAACTATTTGGATTACTCCCTGATACGAGTATAAACTGTCTATCAAATGCACAAGTCAATGCTCCTCGACACGAGCCTAAACTGTTTGGACTACTCCTTGATACGAGTATAAACTATCAATCAAATCCAAATGCAAATCTCCTTGACACGAGACTAAACTGTTTACAAATTGAAGACTCCCTGATATGAGTATAAACTATCTTCAAATCAAAACTCCTTGACTCAAGAGTTTAAACTGTACGTCACTCCAAGCCCACATGAGTATAAACTGTTTATGCACCCCCCAAATCAAATAGGATTTCTTTTGAACTACGTTATGGGTTGATCCTCTTATAGGGGTACGTAGGCAACTTAGAAGTCTCTAAGTCCAGTCATGATTCAATTATCTTGTTTAAGTTTGTATGCTTAATAAGATATTGAATTAATAAAGGCTGCACTAAAAGATCAAATCCAAACAACTTTTGAAGTTTCATTGATAAAGCAAATGGAGTTGATTACAATGAAGCAAAGTAAAGAAAAGTACAAGGGCAGCCTATCAAGCTATACAAAGTGGATCCTACACAAGCTATGCAAAAGGATTGATGTTCTTCAAGTCCTTCAAAGCAGCATCTAACTTCAAATGGGACTTCTTCAAGCTTTCTTCTACGGCGCACTCCACAACTGGGATCTTCTTGATGGCAAAGATGCTCTCCGCAGCAGCTCAAGTCTTGTCTTTGGCACTCTGAAGAAGTCAACATTGCTGCTTTAGCAACATCTTCTTCTTCCTATATAGCTCATCGAGTTGCTCCTCTTGCTGCCATCAAAAGCCCGATGCCTGCTTCGTGCACTCTTCAGCAGCGTTCATATTGTCATCACTCGAGTGCTCTTTGCCATCAGCATCCATTCTCGTGGTAGGAAATTTTCATGCTTGCTCGAAGACATCATGTTGTCTCTCCTGTTGTAAAAGTTGATGCAAGCTTAGGCCTGTCACTTCGTTGTAAAGCTGTTGAATGCTCATGCCCCTGATGACTAAGCCCCACAAGTTCAAGCTCTTTGCTTCGCTGCTCACATCGATGTATCATGCAAAGTCCGAGCCAAATCACACCTTACAGTCTAGAAGTGGCACATTCTGTTTGAGCTACCAGATTTGTATCAAGTCCTTCAAGCCCGTCTTCACTCAAAGCAGTTGTGGAATGGCCATCACATCGTAGTCAAGCTGCTTGCATGCTACTGTCTGGGCCTAGTGCTTCTCTTCTTTACCGTCAGCAATGAAGGTCGAAATGTGGCAATCTAGTTCGAAGCTTCAAAGCCACTTCTCTGTTGAGTTGCTCCCCACCGCTCACAAGCCTTCCAATGCACCCTTCATAGCTGTCATGCCAAGCTTGATGTTGTAATGTCAATTGCTCTGTTGATACTTTTATCGCTCAAAGGCCACATCCAGGGTTGAGGGTCTGCGCTATTGCTTGCTGCAACTCACTATCACCGTCAAATCTTCGATCTCAAAGTCATGTCATCCACTTCGTGAAATGCTTCATAGAAGGCTATGATTAGCTCTGCACAACAGGCATATGTGAACAACACGAAGATATCATCATAGACTTTGTTGTCTTGAAGAGTTTTCCCGCAACGGCATGGAACGTCCTCGGCCCACTCCAAGTAGCCTTTGAAGTTGTGGAATTCGCCAGCGAATGTTAGAGGGTCATCCTATCCACTCTTGCCCATGACAATACATCATGCCAGTGTCAGCAAAGGCTTTATGTTGCTTGTATTAAACTTTCTAGGGTTGGCCGTTTTCAAGAACCATGCCTTAGATGCCTTGGACATCGAAGTCTCTTGAGCCCAATCATCCATGCAACATTGGTTGCTCGTTGTTCCTACCCAGTCTGCATACTTCTACTCGTCAGCTTCTCGATGCAAAGATAAATTTCCTCATCCACATGTTGATGCTCGCTGATGAAGATGATTAAAGTGGTGGTTGAGCTCGCTGATGAAGATGATCAATAGGTGGTTGATGCTCGCTGATGAAGATGATCAAGTGGTGGTTGAGCTCGCTGATGAAGATAATCAATAGGCGGTTGAGCTCGATGTTGAGGATGATTAATTGATTGAGCTTGCTGATGAGGATGTTCAAGTGACAATTGATGTTGCTGTTGAGGATGTTCAAATGACGAACTCAAAATGACAGCTTAGCAGTCTTGAAATAACCATGTTGAGTTGAAGCAAAAAGCTGCATGATGATAAGAAATCAAAATTGGCGAATGAAGTGATGGGGGCAAAGTTATACTTAAATAATTTACTGGGCTAGAAATATAATTTCTTTAAAGCCTAAGATTATTTAAGTTGTTTAAACTTTAAAGTGAATAACGGGCTAGTTTAATTTTAATCTTTTATGATTTAATTAAAAGCCCAAATTGTTAAGTCCAATTCCGTTGTCCAGGTGCATATTTTAATTGAAAAGATCCAGACAAGGATTTAATTATGAGTCTGCCCGATTTGTAAATTCATTAAGCCAAAATTTTAACGTATGAATTTGATTGGGAAGGCCCAAAATCCTGATTTATATCCTGAATCTTCCAGCACTTCTGACGGCCAGAAATCGTGCAAAAGTGATGCCTAATGCCAGAATTCCACCATGGTCCAAACCGTGAATTGCGTTGCTCAAATCCGCCCTTGCGTCGCACCGGAAATCATGTTGAGCCCACGAACAGGCCACTTTTTTGCCGCTGCACCACGCCGCCGGTTTTCGAGTTTAGCCACCCCAAGCGCCACCATCTCTTCCGTCTTTGATCTGGAGTTGCTGTCAACCGGAAATTGAGCCGTCCGCACCATTGAATCCGGTTGAAAATCAAACCAGCGCTGTTATGCCCTGAAATTCCGATCTCAACCGGAAGATCACGCACAAAGCCTCGGTTCTACTCCACAAATTCTGCAAGAAAGCGCCTAATCTGGAGTCGCCGTCCACCGGAGATCGCGAAAGAAAAGCCCCTTCTGCCGCTGGAAAGAAATGCCACCAAATCGCGCTGGGTCTACCTCTTCACAGCCGTCGCCGTCTCGAACTGCTGCCCATGTTGCTGGAGCCATTATCTGCATAGAGAAAGGGCCACCGATCGCTGCTTTGCACCACGTCTAGCGCACGTTGCTGCCGATCTGGAATTTGAAACCGCCGGCTACGAACCCTGTCGTCACAGCCGCGACCAGGAAGTGCCAAAACCTGCCGGAAATTACACAACGGCCAAAACTGGAAGTCGCGCAGAGCCACGCCCAAATCCCGCCGGACGCTCCGCCTCGCGCCCCCGTCCGCTGAAAAAAAAAATTGCTACTTTGCTATCCTCCAAAAACCTAGAAATCGCGCAACCTGGACACACTCTGCTGCACCAAGTACTTGATTCCGTCGCGGAATGCGTCGTGGTTGATTCCCAGAAAAAAATCATTGCATATACACGGACTGAAGCCCCACTGTTTTCTTCCAAAAAAAATGGTAACAAAGAAAAAGGCTTAAAGGCGGAAAAAGAAGATTAGAAACGAGATTCTACCTTTAAAATCAATTTTTTCTGACCGCTGTAATGCACTGTTCCAGAGAGCTTCCTTTCATCTTCTACAGAGATTTATTTTCTCCATGTAAAGATGATTCATTGGTTGACAAAGGAGAATCAAATCAATACGAAATTAGAATTTGATTTCCAAAATTTGCGAATCAATTACTAAAATCGCGCTACGGAGATGAAGGAAACGATTTTATGGAATAAAATTTTCCATAAATATCTTCCGCTTGGGTCAACTAAGAGTGTGGCTAATCAAATGCTATTGGACTTGTGCGGAATAAGTTCAATAAAGAAATAGTCCAAATCAAATGGTAATTGGGCCATACTAAGATGAAGTTGGGCTAAAAAAAAAAGAATGCAACAAACAAATTATGATGCAAATGGATTTGAAAGGGTTGGACTAAAAAAAAATGTGTAGTCCAAATATAAATCCTAGCCTTCAAGTAAATTTTTGGGCCAAATCTGTCTAAAGAAATTGATTGGGCCAGCCCACATATGCACTCCTCCAAAAATTCAAGTACAAGCGAGGATTCAAGATTTCATGCTTAATTCACTCCAAGTCCAGAAATGACAGTGAACAAAGCACGAGGGGGCATTTGTAAGCATATAAAAATTGCTTCCCAAATTAAATAATGACACGTGTATAAATTAAATAAATATCAACATATATTACTATTTTAATTTTGAGAATTTATCAAATTAATTCTCTAATTAAATAGTAAAATGATATTTATTGTACACGGTACAAGTCGTTATTAAATTACGAGTCTCCCGGTACTCGTAAATGACAATAAATGGCCGATTTGCCCTATTTATGAAGACAGCGGAAATCAATCAAGCTAAATTTGGTTGATTACTTAATCTTGCCAATCAAATCGGCACCAGCCAACCGGAGCATGCCACGTATCAGCGCAGAAGAGGAAAGTCTTCACCTCTCCACCCTATAAATAGGGGTCTTTCTTGTTCATTCCCAAGTGGTCCACACCCATCGAAGAGGAACGAGTAGCAGAAATCCTCTCGACGAGCAAAATTGCGAGCTAAGAAGATCAATCGTTCCAGCTCTTCGAAGATTCAAGCCTTCTTCACCAAATCTGAAGAAGTTCTGTGAAGATTCAAGTCGTTCTTCGTCAAAATCCTCCAGAAATATAGTTTGATCCAAGACAAGAGGCCAAATCCCTCCGATCAGACGTTTTTTTCTTGAAGAACACCTTGAAGATCATCAAGCGTTCTTCGCCAAATCCAGTCAGAAACATCTCTCGATCAAAATCAAGGAGCTCCATCCCTTTGATCAGACTTTTCCAGCCGAAGATCAACTTGAAGACAATACATGTTCATCACCGTCTTCAAAGCGTTCTTCATCAAGTTCATCCACAAACGCACTTCGATCCAGGAGCAAGTGGCTAAATCCCTCCGATCAAGTGTTCAAGCTCAAATCCACCTCGAAGATTCGAAGATCGTTCTTCATCAAATTTGAAGCATTCTTCATCAAAATCTTCCAAAGACCTCGTTCGATCCTAATCAAGATAACTCGTCCTTGGACCAAGCGTTCAAGTCAAAGTCAAAGCCCGTTCAAGTCAAATCAAGACCAAAGCCGAGCCAAAAGTTGAAGGAGAATCAGAGGGTCATAGTTAGAGAGAGAACCTGAAATTGAAGAAATCATTGTATAATATTTCAAGTGTTAGTAATATTTTTATTACACAAGAATTGTTATCACAGTGAGGAAGTTGTGAGAGTATGTATTAGTGTACTATCCTATGTTTCACATGGTGTTGTATCACTTAATCATGCAATGAGCTATTGTACAATCAATTGGCATGCCTCTCTAACATGCAAAGGTCTCCCTAGATACACATTAGAGCCCCTATTGTTCTTTCTATTCACTAAGGATAACTCTCATTATCTTAGGAATTTTATCAAATACTGATTAGTGTGAAATTCACTTGAAAATATTGTGCTTTTATTGCCAATTTTGATATGATTTCTTGCATTTTTTTACACTAATTTGAGGAATTGTGCTTAATTGTGAAAATATTAATTGTGATGGAATTTTATTGAAAATTTGAGTGAATTCATTAATTAAATTTGTGAGATTATTGTTTGGGCTTAATTGAAATAATGGTAGACATTTAATTAGATTATGGGCCTTAGGTATTGTTTTTCTTAGCCCATTGATTTAATTAAAATGATAGCCCATTTCTTATTAAATTAAAAAGAGGTTCAATTGCTATTCTTGTACACTAGTTTTGACTAAGGAAATTGAAGATAAGAAGAAAACGTGGCTTTCCTTGTGCTGACAACCAACCCACTTTGACCAACTATAAATGTATAATAACAAAAGAAAAAGGAAGACAGTCTTCCTTATCCAGACCAAAACCACGCCACCCATGTTCTTCATTGCTGGAAATTGAGGCGCGCACCTCTCAGCAGCAGCCGGATTTTGAAGCCCATTTCAGCCGCCAAAATTCTTCTGTTCGTCTCCCATGCCCCAAGCTGTTCCTTTGCCAGAAAACGCACAGAAGCTCTGCAGCCACTCAAGCTCCGCAAGCCTCGCCGGAAACTGGAAACGAAGCAGCCGACGCTGTCAATTCCAAGCAACAGCCATCGCGCTCAGCTGAAATTGAAGCTCTCCACCGTCCAAGCCACGTCAATTGCCGGAATTCGCCAGCCGTTGGCCCATCTCCGAAGCTTCCCCTGCAGTCGCCGTCGCCCACTTCAAAATCACACCGGAAATTGCTCAACCATCGCCTGAAAGTCACTCTCGCCGGAGTTAGAAGCTGCCCCTGCCACTGTGTTCGAAGAGATAAAATCGTGAACTCTATTTGAAGAGTTGTTGAAAAAGGTAAACGCGATTTGTTCGCAGCCCGTGCTTTCCTTCTTACTCCTCGACCCGTGCATCCCTCCAAACCGTGCTTGTGTATTTTATTTTTGTATGAGCACTGGTTAGGGGTAAAGCATGACCCGTGCTGAGAGTGCCAAACCGATCAACCAAATTCGAAGAATTATGAACGGGTGATACTCAAAACAAGACTCGTGCATTCCTGCAAACCGTGCTCGGTATAAACATAGATTGTTTTGGGCTTTGAAGATTATTTTAATTATTGGGCAAGTTGTTGATCTGATGGGCCTACGGATATAAGAAAAGGAAAGGCATATTAGGAAAAAAGAGCACACAACATCAATCGGCCAGTGGCTTTCTCTCCAAGAAAGTGGGGAGATCCTCTCCCCACATACATTCACACATTAGATTGGTTCTATTTTTTTTTTTTGCAAATTCTTAGAAAGATTTTAGAGAGATATTTTTCATTTCTTGCAAGGATTGAGCTATTAGACTCCATTCAGGTGATATTCTTCATACATATTTACTTTGAGAGTTGGTAATTTAATGTTCTTGGTTATTTGTTTTGATTTTGTCATGGGTTTATTGAGTTTGATCATGTGCTAATTTTGTTGTGCTTTGGGTGATGGATATTTAGTAGGGATTAGTGATTATATTGTGTTTATTGCTTTGATTTTGTTTTGTTAGATGATTAACTCCTAATTTGTGGATTAATTTGGGCTTTACATGATTGTTCTTATTTGATTGTGCATTTTAATTAAGTTAGCAACAAGCGAGAGCTGCGTTTTCTTGATTGAGTGTGTGATTGAGTGGAATGAGTGTTTAAATTATTAATCGTTGAATTTCTTGAGCATTATTGGATTGTTCTTCTATAATTGTGCATGTTAATTGAGTAGGCAACAAGCGAGAGCTGAGTTTGCTCTATTAGGTGTATAGTTGTGTTGAATGAACTGTTAAATTGCTATTGTTAGGACGTCTATTACACCGAGAAGGGATAGGTCGTCGAGAACACTCACGATTAGGCACTAGATTGAGTTGACAACAAGCGAGAGTTGCGTTTACTTAATTTGGTGAGGGTTTTTTCCTAGTTTGGTTGTTTGATGAATCGAGATTAGGCATAGACACAATAGGTCACCGATACTCTCTTGATTGACATTACCCTAAGCACACATCACTTAATCATCTTAGTTGGTTGAATTAGGTAGTTTATTTAGTTGCTTTGGTATTATTTTTGCTTAAGCCCAAAACCCGAAAATATTTATCGCTTCGTAGGTTAGTAGCACTCCATATTTTATTATCTCCTTGCATTAGATTACCTCCCTAGGGTTCGATAATTTTATTACTTGGTCAAGCTTACCGCTACAAAGATCCTATACACTTGTAGGCTTAGCGAAATTTTTTGCAAAAATGAATTTGCGCATCAAGTTTTTGGCGCCGTTGCCGGGGAGGTGACGTTGTGTTTAAGTGAGACTTAGGATTTGTAGAGTGCTACTATTAGTTGCTTTTTATTTGCTTTCTTTTTATTTATTTATTTGATCTTGTGGGATTTGATACATGACCTTTTGTAGGTGTGATCGCAAAGTGAAGAAGATGGATGGATACAACTACTACTCGTGGGATCAAAGCCACAACCATAGCATGGTTTATCCTCCACAACAATACACCTACTCTTCTCAACCACACCCTTATCCCTATACCTTCTATCCCTACCCTTATTCCTACTCCTATCCATATCCCTACTCATATCCTCCTCCTTCTATGCCCATTTGTGAGGAAATTGTTGAAGTAGATAAAGAAGAGAAAGAAGACATATATGATCTAATTGATAGATTTCTTTAAGAAAATGAAGATTTGAATGAGGAAGATTTCAAGATAATCTTACAGTACAATGATAAAGGATCTTATATCCCTTCTTCTTTCACTATTCATTCTATATCTCTTAATATGGAAATTTATGATTCTACTTCTTTTGCTAGACTTGATAGGCATCAAGGAGAAGATGAAGGAGAAAAAGAAGGGGAGGATGAGAAAGAGGACCCAAGTGATGAAAGTGAAGATGTCACTCCACTAGTTGAAAAAGAGGAAAGTCCCTTGAAGGATATGAGCGAAAATGAAGAAGAAAATCAAGAAGAAGTAGAGGAAGAATTGAAGAGAGAATTGAGCATTCCTAAACCTTTTACCTCTTCGATTTGTAATTTATTTGATGATAATAGTTCTATTGATTTTATTTTGCCTCTTTATAGATTTGACCAAAAAGTGGAATTGAAGAGACACTTGGGGATCCTCGAGCAAAAGAAAGAGGTATGGATTGAAAGAAGGAGAAGAGAGGAAAAGGGACGTACTTGCAAGAAAATGTGGAAGAAGATGGGAGAGTGGTGGAATCGTGATGCAAGCCTCCTTGATCGAGAAGCTCAAAGGTTAAAGTACAATGGCAAGGAGGATCGATATCCTTGGCCATTCCGATGAGGGAAGTTTGAATTTTTGTTAATAAAGTCCGGCTTGAAGACGTAAAACTTAGCGCTAAATGGGAGGCGACCTATTTTTATTGCTTTCTTTTTCGTTATTTTTAGTTTAGATTGCTTTTAACTTTCCTTGAAGTGTGCTTTGTGTAGGAGATGGAGCAATGATCCTAATGAGATGAACTTGAGGAGTCGAGCTTAAAGGTGGAGCAAGATGAGGATACTAATGTGCTAATTTGAAGAGACAAGAAGTCGTATGGTGCTAAGTGGAGGTACCACGAACCCGAACTTAGAGTTGCATAGCAAGCTCTAAGTTTGGGGGAGTGATGTTTTTTTTTTTTTTACATTGCACCGGCGCATATCTCGTCTTTATCTTTTGCTTGATTTTGTGCTTTCCTTGTGATTGTGTGTATATTTGGCTTATTGAAAGGCCTTGTGGTCAATTGATTCTTCGTGGGAAAATTTTATTTGAATTATGTGCTAAGATGGTGTGGCTTAGGCTTGTGAGCTTTAGGTGATCACTTCGTGCTCGAACTTAGAGTTGCATAGCATACTCTAAGTTTGGGGGGTGCATTATTTTTGTATGATTTGATTTGTTAGGCTTTTGCACAGGCGCACTCACATTGGTTATACTTGTTGGTTGTGTGGCATGATGGCTTTTGTTGGGATGATTTTTGTGCGTAGAGTGTTGCTTGATGGTGCATTGTGTTGCTAGATGATGTTATTTGAATCATTGGTCTTTGATATCTTGAGTTTGTGACTTGTTGTGGTGAAGAGACTTTTGAAAAGTGTTTTGAGTTACATTGAAAACCGGTGAGACTTGAGCCTTAAACCAATTTTTGACACGGTTTGTCAATTGTGAGAGGATCTATCATTGTCAATAATTCTAGAACTTGCTTGATATCTTGCTTGAGACCATATTTGTGTGAAACTTTGTGATGTGATTTAGGCCATCTTTGATTTGTAAAGTCCCTTAACCAAATTTGTCCATACCAAATGAAATTTTTCCGTAGTTAGCTACTTTGAGCCTATTTGACCTAATTCTTTGGCAACCTACAAATTTAGCCGAGTTATCCTTTTTGTTGAACTTAATTGTCCATATAAACTAGTGGAGCTTGAATTTTGGTAATGAGGTTGAATTGTTCTTAAATGTGAGCTTGGTGGATGAATTGTGGTGAATGTGAAAGATTGTGAAAAATAGAGAAAAAGATGAGTTGTGATATGCACTTGAAAAAGATTGAGTTGATGAGAAAAGAATTGAAAAAATGAATGATGAAAATAACTCCTTTGTGTACAAGATTTGGTGAGCTTGAAAAATTCAAAATAAAAATGCATGATGGTGTTGGTGAAAAGAAAATGTGCTTGAAAATGAGAACAAGTAAATAGTTGGAGTTTGGGACTTTAAGTGCAAATTGATCACTTGTCACTTGTCTTTTGAGAGTGTAGAGATATTCCTATAGGTGTCTTGACCTCTCGCTCCACTAGTTTACGAGTCACTTTATCCAAATTTCTTCCACGTTAACCAAAGAGCCAATGTTACATCCAAATGACAAGTCCTATTGATCCCATAGTTGAACACATTGAAGTGGTGGAGAGAGTAGATAACTTGCAAGCTTATGGTGATTATGTGACATGATTTGATTGATGAGTGCATACACTTCCATATTTTTGCTTTAAGTGTTGCGAGAAACACTTATCCATGTGAGTTGGTGGCTTGAACACTTTGCTTTTGTACAATTCACCATGACTTGTTAGTTCTCTTGTATTTTTGGCTATTGAGGAGAATGATGATTGTTGAGTTTGTGATCACTTTTTGAGCATGCATTCTTTGGAATAATTTCATCGCAACCTTCCCACTGTTCTTTATTTTCTTTCGTTGCTCGGGGACGAGCAACACTTCAAGTTTGGGGGTGTGATTAGTGTGAAATTTGCTTGAAATTATTGTGCTTTTATTGCCAATTTAGATATGTTTCTTGCATTTTTTTACACTAATTTGAGGAATTGTGCTTAATTGTGAAAATATTAATTGCGATGGAATTTTATTGAAAATTTGAGTGAATTCATTAATTAAATTTGTGAGATTATTGTTTGGGCTTAATTGAAATAATGGTAGACATTTAATTAGATTATGAACCTTAGGAATTGTTTTTCTTAGCCCATTGATTTAATTAAAATGATAACCCATTTCTTGTTAAATTAACAAGAGGTTCAATTGCTATTCTTGTACACAGGTTTTGACTAAGAAAATTGAAGAAAATAAGAAAACGTGGCTTGTGCTGACAACTGACTTTTTCGTATTTTTGCACATTTTAGAACACAAGCAAATCTACCCAAAAGCGGATGGGTAACTGTAGTATAGAAAGTATACGACCAAGTAGTTATCGACCTAGGACAAGAGAGAGCTACGGATCCCCGAAGTCATGTGTTGGCATAAGAATTATAACTAATCCGATTTTTAAACTAGCAATTGTAAAAATCAAGCAACAAAAACAAGTAGATTATCCTAACTTCGATTTGAAGTGCGAGGTGAGAGATATGCTTCGGGTGTTATCCTTATGACTTAAACCAATGTAAAACGTGTTCTAATTACCTATCCTTTACTACTTCATTGGTGATGATAAAGGCTACCACTAAGTAAATGAAGATCGATCCCTTTTGAGGCTTGGGTGATCAATTCTAGTTAACTAGCACCTAATTAACTACAAACAGCACCTAGGATAGTGAACGCTAGGAGGTTCGCACAGATACCGTCCCTAGTTTTCCCCTCCACTAAACATCCCAATAGTCAATTAAGGTATCTAATGTCACTTGATGGTAATTCTAAGCAATCTACCCCCTCTCGGGTCAATAAACTACTAATTAAATATAATTAATTACCTAACCTTTTCTTCACATGACCAATTAACCACATACCCAACCCTAGTTGCAACATGTAATCATCAATCATGGAATAATCAATTAAATAAATAAATTAAATCAAGATAAACACATCAAGGGAATCATATCACCAAATCCATAGCAAATTCAAGTTAATCAAAACACAAATACATCAATCTCCATCATAATTCAAACACCCAAAGCATGAAATGATTAGCCCATGGCTAATAACAACAAATTAAATGAAATAAACAAAAAATAAACAAATCCATACCAAAATAAGAGAGAACCTTGCAAAATATTAAAGATATTACTAATAGATGAAGAAATGAAACAATAAATCCAAAGCCCAATCCAATCCTTGCATGATTCTTGAAATTAAACTCAAAATTAAGCTAATCTATCAAATCTAAAGTAATCTATGGAAAGAATTGTGAAAAGATTGAAGAACAATGCTCAAAGGAAAAGTTGCAACCCTAATCTCTTGCCTCCTCTCTCTAAAATCCAAAAATTCTGCTCTAAAGAACAATTTTGGTACCTTTTATACCCTTTCCAGGATCGTGCCACGTGTCAAAATCTGAGGAAAAATATCTTGAGTTGCACGACAGTGCAGTGTTGCTCGAGTAGAAGTGCTCGAGCACGATTACAAAAATTGCATAACAACTTTGATTTTCCCGATGCTCGACAGTGCAGCCTTGCTCGACCAGAAGTGCTCGAGCAACAATTCCAAACATTTTGCTTCGTAAATTCCTTAAGGTTGCTCGACAGTGCAGAGTTGCTCGACAAAACCCTTGCTCGAGCACGACTTTAAAATTTGCATTGCAACTTTGCCTAACTGGTGCTCGATCAAGCATGGTTGCTCGACGACAATTGCTCGAGCAGAATGTCAAATTTCTCCATTTTGACTTCTAACTTCAAATCTTGCTCAAATTCCTTTCCTATCTCTTCCAAAATTGACTCTTCATATAATTGTGCCTTTCAAAGCCTCTTTATCAACAAAATCACCTATAAATCAAAATTTTCAAGTATAAATCAATATGCACAAATTTTCAATGAATTCACACTCAATTAACAAATAAATCTTTCACTTTCTCACAAAAATATCAATAATTATATCCAAATTTACAACCTAATCAACTCCCCCAAACTTAGCATGTTGCTAGTCCCTAGCAACCTAAGAATTTAAAACAATGGGAAGAAGATTCAAACAATCAATCACAAGAGAGCAAACAATCATAAAGTCATCTCCATCTAGTCAATCCCTTTAGTCTAAAATCAACAAGTCAATTCACAAATGAAGATCACATTAATGCAAGATCAAGTGCTCAATTCACAATTTTCCTTACTAGGAAGTGTATCACTCTTCACACAAAATTTATCAATATGAGTAAGAGCTCTCAACAATCAAATCACACAAATGTATCACCATAAGCTTGCCAATCAACTAAATTCCAATCACAACAAAATGCTCAATCAAAGAATCAATGAGGGCTTTTAAGGGTTTTAAATGAGGGCTCTTTGGTGAAGGTGGAAGCATTTTTGGGTATGAGTGACTTGTGAACAAATGGAGCAAGATTTAGAACAATTTAGTGTACTTTCCACAAAACCTTTTTTACTCACCAATTACACTACCCAATCCCAAATTTTTCTTTTTACTCTTCGCTCTTCTTTTTCTCCACCAATAACCTCAAACTTTTCTTCACAAAATTTTTTATTTCAAGATTCTTTTGTACAAGAGAATGATTTTTCAATTTTTTACTTCTCTTTTCTTTTCCTCACTCTTTTTCTTGCACACATTTTTTTCCACTTTCTTCTTTCAAACAATTCTCATCACTCAACCTTCATGTCACTTTTCACCGCAATTATCCCCACCAATCAAACAATTAATACCATTCTCACCTCATTATCCACACTAAAGCTCCATTCATTCATAGGGACAATTAAGCTTAAAATGGCTAACTACGGAAAAACTTCTTTTGGTGTGGAAATTTTTTTGCTAAGTGACTTCTCAAACAAACATGGCCTCATATCATTTTCAAAAATCTTGCACTTGTGTAATCAAGGAACAAGTCACATGGCAAGTTCTAGAATACAAAAGCATGATTGATCCCCACAATCAAAGAAATAGACCACACACAAATTCAAGTCTATATAGCTCTAAAGCTCACGGGTAAATCATGAGTGAAATCAAGCACCAATCAAAACACAATCTTCACATTCACAAGTGAATAAACAAGTATCTTTCTCAACCAATTGGTCCAACCAAATTTCGACAACCTCATAATCATCACAATTCAACCCACAGCAAGCAAAGCCTTAAATCATGCCAACCCTAGGTGTCCACACAATAATCACAATAAAAATGCAATCATGAATATCCAAAGAAAATAACACCTAGGTAGCAAATAACAATCCATAATCAAGGCACACATAACATCATCCTAAGAATTATAACATCCCAACACAAATCAAGTCAAATCAAGTCAACGAAGTTATCAAATCATACATCCCCAAATAAATATGATAAAGAGATAGAGATAAGAGATAAGAGAATATGGCCATCTGCCAAGCTCCATCAGTACGGAGGTGGGTTATGCGGGTCCTCTCCTGGGAACTGGGCCACGTACATCCTGCCCATCATCCTCATCATGGAGTCAACGTCATCCTCATCCCCTGGACATGAATCCCCAATAAATTGCAATCAGCCTGAGTCAATGTCCACTCTCCAACATATGGCTGCCGAAAATGATGTGGCTGTGAGGGTAGAGGTGGCGGTGCATTAGAAGGCCCTGCTCCTGGATGTCCCATCTGTGTATCCTCGATTTCCTCAGCTCTAGTATCAGTTCCTCCACCTTCCTCTTCATCAGATCTTTCAACCATGACATCCCGAACTGCCAACACGAATTTTTTCTCCAGTGATTGGGTCAACCACAGTGAATCCTCGGTTCCTGAGGTGATTAAAGGTACTGAGGATCACATGATGATGTCTCTCATTTAAAAGGGCCAAGTTATCCTCCCTCCTTCTCCCATATATACGAGTAAGATCCATATTAGGAACGGGGAAAAGGACACCATCGTGGAAATGAAAGTACCACCTCCTCATCTTAATCTCTATCATCTGAGATTTCCTCAAGTACTCTTCATCCATGTCCCTCGCCTCCATAGGGTGTAGAATCGGGACCCTCAACCAGTTGGCTATCAATGTAACCATACCACCAATCTTCAGCCTTCGGCAAGAACGCCTTATAAGTCGCTTGACATGCCCCATAAACACAGCTCCCCATTCAGCTTGACCTTATGAATGCAACACCATATACAATATAGTTGATCGGTGTTCACAGATCCTCCTTCTGCCCTAGCCAACAGTGTGTTTGAGAGCACCTTCTCAAGGTACCTTACAACTGGACTTCTGATGTATGTGGCTCTAGCAGTCCTTGGCTCGTAGTCAGGTGGGTTGCTTCTTCCTCCAAAAGTGATGCTTCTCTAGAAAAGCTGTTCATTGTAATTGTTGTGCTTGAGGTAGTTTGTGCCCGTACTTTGCATTCCCAAAGCTCTGTTCACATCATAGATGGTCATGGTATGTGTCACCCTTCTCATTTGGAATGTCATGGAGATAGGCTGATCCAACTCGCTTTTGTTGATATTCACCTAGCACATGAACTCGAGAGTGAGCCCTTTTTCTGTTACCAACACTTCATTCTCAGGAAGGATGAATTTAAAGAAGTTCGACATCTGAGCACGGCTAAACGAGTCCTTAATGTCTTCATAGATCCCTAATTCCTCAAGGCCTTCAACAGTTGGACACCTTGTTCTGTCTACAATATCTACAAATTTCTCCCACCTCCTAGCACAGAATGGCCACATTGGATCGAAATCAACCCCAAAGTCTCTAGGCATCTTCCCCACCGATTTTCTCTCTAGTTCCCTTAGCTCTTGAGGTAACATTACTCGTTCACCCATCTCCTGCATTCACAACAATTAAGCACAATTAGAATTCAAATCATCTTTGATAATCCCAAACTACTCATCGTCATAGCAAGTACAACCAAATCATACATCATTCTTGACAAGGAATTTTCCAAACACACACCCATTCAACATTTCATACAATTCCACATAAAAATTTATCCAAATGCTAGACTCTCCTCAAGTATATCCAACAAAAATTCCTTTCTTTACACATTTGAGTCTAAAAAATTTCCTCAATCCTCATCCTCTATTGACACTTTGAAAGTATTTAACCACATTATGCTCAACATAAGATACATGCCAAGAATTGTGTCAATTAAGATAAAGTTTCACGAATTCTCAAAGTGGTACTCAATATACAAGACACTTTTCAAAGATTCTATGCACAAAAATGAATTTCCAAACCAAAATTTCACAGCTATTCACCATTGTCCTTCACAAATATCAACAATAAATCAAAACCCATGAAAATCCCCTAAAAATCACAAGAATAACAATTTTCACACATTTCCTTTCAATTTCATAAACAACCCGTGGAACAATTCAAGCATAAATCAAGCTTTCATTGCATATTCATATGAAATTCACAAAACCCATGCCTATTGGAGTCCATTGAGTCTTAACATTAAACCTATTTGATTAAATTCCACAAAAATTTAAAAACCCCCAAATTTTTCATGAACCCTAGGTTCCAATCCCTCAAAATCAAGCAAATAAACGGATAATCGTATGAGATAATGAGAGAGGAAGGGATTACATACCTTGGAGTCGTGGAAAAATGGAAGAAAATGTGAGTTTTGGAGGTGAAAAGTGTCAAAACTCGCCCCCTTTATCGCCGGCTGCGCGAGGGAGAGAAAAGTGTGTGCTTTTGTGTGTGTTTCAGTGTGTGTGTTGCCCTAATAAAAGGCACAAATTTTGTTGCTGCTCGATCGAGTAGATTTGCTCGACCAAAAGTGGTCGAGCAACAATTCGGGGATTTTTGCTTCGTAAAACTCAGAAGAAAGCTTGATCGAGTAGCTTTGCTCGAGCACCAACCCTCGTCGAGCACGACTCTTGAAAATCGTTTAACACTTTTCCATTTTAAAATGCTCGATCGAGCAAACTTACTCGACCAGAAGTCGTCGAGCAACAATTCGGTATATTTAGCTACGTAAATTTCAGAAGCAAACACGACAGTGCACCATTGCTCCAGCAAAAGTGCTCGAGCAGGTTCCAATTTTTTAATTTTTCACATTTTCAACCAAAATTAACAACACAACCCACACTAACCTTTTGATCTCTCGATTCGAGCCAGGTCACTCGTTCGACCGAGTAGATCGGGGTCTCTTCCTTTGCTTGCCCAATCGCCATTTCACCAATTTCAAATGTTCACCAAATGCATTGAATTGTAAACATGAACATACCCCCCAAAATTTTTATTTTGCCAAGAAATCAAAATTTTGAAAGAATGTTACAATGAAATGCTCAAAATCCAATAATCACCAAAAATCAAACAAATACCCCCAAAGCATCATATAAAGGGTTCGTGCCGGTCCAATGACTTGCTCAATTCATAAAAATAAAACTCCCCCAAACTTAGATATTGCAAGCAACTCTAAGTTCGAGCATGGAGTAACGAACCTTACTTCCCAAGCTCTCAAGCTAAACTCTTCATGTATCTTGCAAGCTTTAAGTATTCCCAACTTAAAATCCCAAGCATCATCAATCTACACAATCACAAACCAAAGACATAAACCAACAAAATAAAGACCAAAACAAGAACAAAAAAACAAAAAACAACAAAACCGATGGGTTGTCTCCCACCAAGCGCTATTTTTTACCTCCTATGCCTGACGAGACTCAATAGGATCAAACATCAACAAAATTCATCTCGTGCACCACTATCTTCTCATTCGGAGAGAAGTAGTGTTTCACTCGATGACCATTAACTTTAAATTCTTCCCCCTTTTCGTTCTCCAAATCAAGAAATCCCGAAGGGTACACATTCTTCACACGATATAGCCCACACCAACGAGATTTTAATTTTCCGGGAAACAAACTCAATCTAAAGTTGAATAGCAAAACCTCATCGCCCTTGAAAAAAATCTTCTTGGATAGACGTGCATCATGCCATCTTTTGGTCCTCTCCTTAAAGAGTTGTGAGCTTTCATAAGCATTTTCCCTAAACTCTTGTAGTGCATGGAGTTGAAGTATCCTCTTTTCTTTACATAAATCACTCTCCATGTTCAACTTCTTGGTGGCCCAAAATGCTCGATGCTCTAATTCCACAGGTAGGTGACATGCCTTCCCAAACACTAATTGGTATGGAGACATTCCAATTGGTGTTTTGTAAGCCGTCCTATACGCCTACAAAGCATTATTCAATTTTTTCGACCAATCCTTCCTTGTGGAATATACCGTTCTTTCCAAGATTTTCTTCACTTGCCTATTTGAGACTTCTGCCAACCATTTGTTTGAGGATGATATGGGTTGGCCACCTTGTGATTAACTCCATAGTTCTTCAACAACTTAGCCAAGAGTTTGTTCACGAAATGGCTTCCCCATCACTTATGAGCACTCTTGGGACTCCAAATCTAGCAAAGATGTTTGACCTCACGAAATCCATCACAGTTTTTGCATCATTATTCCTTGTTGCCACGGCCTCAATCCACTTCTAGACATAGTCCACAGCTAATAAAATTTACTCATTCCCAAATGATGAGGGAAGAGGGCCTATAAAGTCAATCCCCCACACATCAAACAATTCGACCTCAAGGATTCCACTAAGTGGCATCTCATCTCTCTTGGAAATTTCATCACTCCTTTGGCATTGATCACACTTCTTGACATAATCGTGACAACTCTTAAAAATGCTTGGCCAAAAGAATCCCGATTGAAGCACTTTCAATGCCGTTTTCTCTCCTCCATAATGGCCTCCACAAGGAGAAGAGTGACAATGAGCCACGATGCTCTCCCATTCTTCTCTTGGCACACATCTTCGAATCACCGAGTCAACCCCCTGCTTGTATAAGAATGGCTCATCCCAATAATATGAAGTGACATCTTTTAGAAATCTCTTTTTCTCATAAGGATTCATCCCGTAAGGCAACCTTCCACAAATAATGTAATTCACCAAATCCGCGTACCACGGCCCTTCTTCATCCGAACATACCATCACTCCATGAATAGTGAAAAGGCTCTCATCGGGAAATTCCTCTTTGACAACACCAATTTCTTTTTCTGATCCTTCCTCCCTTTCAATCCTTGAAAGATGATCCGCTATCACGTTCTCACTTCCCTTTTTGTCTCTGATTTCAATATCAAATTCTTGTAACAATAGGATCCAACGGATGAGTCTTGGTTTGGAGTCTTTCTTCCCCATCAAGTACCGAATAGCAGCATGATCAGTATGCACAATGGTTCTTACCCCAATCAAGTAAGGTCTAAATTTATCAAAACCAAAAACAACGGCCAAAAGCTCCTTTCAGTGGTTGTATAGTTGACTTGGGTTGAATTGAAAGTCTTGGATGCATAGTAGATTGCTCGAAACTTCTTTTCCCTCACTTGTCCAAGAACAACCCCCATGGCAAAGTCGCTAGCATCGCACTTAAGTATGAAAGGCTCTTCCCAATTTGGATTTACCAAAATTGGGGACGTCACCAATGCTTCCTTAAGTTTCCTGAAAGAATTCAAACACTCATCATTGAAATCAAATGCAACATCCTTTTTCCAACAAATGAGATAGAGGTTTAGAAAGTTTCAAAAAGTCCTTGATAAAGCGGCGATAAAATCCCGCATGCCCAAGAATGATAGAATCCCTTTCTCATTTGAAGGAGGTGGAAGCTTCTCAATTACCACCACTTTTGCCCTATCAACCTGCAATCCATTAGAAGAAATGTGGTGTCAAAGTACTATCACGTCCCTCACCATGAAATGGCATTTCTCCCAGTTTAGGATGAGATTAGTATCTTGGCACCTTCTTAGAACACATTCCAAATTATTCAAGCAATGATCAAAAGAATTACCAAAAACCGAAAAATCATCCATAAAAACCTCCATAATCCTTTCAATGAGATCACTAAAAATAGACATCATGCAACGTTGAAATGTGGCAGGTGCGTTACACAACCCAAAAGGCATTCTCCTCCAAGTAAAAGTACCATAAGAGCAAGTAAATGTAGTTTTCTCTTGGTCTTCGGGGGCAATCATAATTTGATTGTACCCCGAATAACCATCAAGAAAGCAATAAAATGCATGCCCACATAAACGATCTAACATTTGATCCATGAAGGGAAGGGGAATATAATCCTTACAAGTTGCCTTATTAAGCTCACGGTAATCGACACAAACTCTCCACCCGGTGGCTACCCGTGTAGCAATCACCTCATTCAACTCAGTCGTGATGACTGTAATGCCACCTTTCTTTGAAACCACATGCAAAGGGGACACCCAAGGACTATCACTTATAGGAAAGATCATGCTAGAGTCAAGAAATTTAATTACTTCCTTCCTAATCACTTCTTGCATTATTGGATTCACACGTCTTTGTGGTTGGACTATACATTTACTATTTTCCTCAATTCGAATCCTATGCATGCATATTGAGGGATTAATCCCCTTGAGATCTTCTATAGACCACCCTAAAGCATTCTTATTTCTAGCAAGCACATCAAGCAATTTCTCTAATTCCCTAGGAGATAAAAGGGAAGAAACTATTACCGGATACTTCATTTCACTATCAAGGTAAGCATATTGGAGATGATCCGGTAGTGGCTTCAACCTCTCTTTCTTTTCCTCTGTTTTTGGAATTCCCTCCACTTCTTCTCTCAAAGGTAGCAATCTTGGTTTATCACTCCTCCAAGTGCGTGTATTCTCGCACTTTAAAGCATCCTCTACATCAAACAAATCACAATGATCAACCATACAAGAATCATGATATGACAATCTATCATCAATAAAAGAATTTAAATCTTAAGACAAAGAAGAGTTAGAGAAATCTTCCCATTCTTCATGGATGATTCCTTCAATTCGATCTATGAAGTTCACACTCTCAACATCATCATGCTTGTCCAATGACTTGTAAATTGAGAACTTAATCTCCTCTCCATTGAAACTTAGTTTCAACTCTCCTTCATGGACATCTATCATAGCCTTCCCCGTTGCAAGGAACTGCCTTCCCAATATGAGGGGCACATTAGCATCTTCAATCATGCCCAATACCACAAAGTCTACGGGAAACATGAACTTGTCCACTTTTACAAAGACATCCTCCACAATCCCCTTAGGATAAGAGGTGGACCCATCGTCCAATTGAAGTGTCATGGAAGTAGCTTTCACATCACCGAGCTCCAAAGCCTTAAAAATTGAGAAAGGCATTAGGTTGATGCTTGCCCCCAAGTCACAAAGTGCCTTTGTCTTCAAGTTGTCCCCAATCTCACAAGGAATTGTGAAGCTTCCCGGATCCTTAAGCTTTTTCGGGAGATTCTTTTGTAGTATTGCACTACATTCCTTCGGTTAGGTTCACCGTGCCCCTCTCAACAAGTTTTTTCTTTCTTGACATAATATCTTTCAAGAACTTCTTGTAATGGGGCATTTGCTCCAAAGCATCCACTAGAGGAATGTTGATGTGGAGCTTGTTGAAGATCTCTAAAAATTTAGCAAATTTTTCCTCAAGTTTTTGCTTCACATACCTCTTGGGGAAAAGAAGTGGAATGGGTGTAGTAGGAACTCCCCATTTGTTGCACGACACATTTTTTTCCTTTTCCTTTAACTCCTTAGCTAGCCTCCACTTTGGAATCCATTTAGAGCTTTCACCCTTCTCACCCCTTCTTTCTTTCAAAGTTTCTAACTCAATCTTGTCCTTCTTCATATCTCTCTTCATCCATTTATCTTCTTCATCTTCCTCATTTCTATCAAACTCATTCTCCACTTCACAATCATCATCATCATCCACTTTCTCTTCCTTATATTCCTCAATTTCCAACTCCTTCTCAACATCATTAGGATTCACTTCCTCATCTTCTTGAGGCATTGATGGACCCTCGTATTGTGTACCACTCCTTAGCTTGATAGCCTTGCAATGTTCCCTTGGGTTCACTTCAGTTGCTGAGGGAAACTTTCCCTTGTTTTGCATACCACTAACCGTAGTGGCCAATTGACCCAATTGATACTCAAGAGTCTTCATATAGTTTTCTGTTTGAGTTGTTCTCCTTGCACTCTCATCAAGCCTAGAATTTATCCCCTCAAATCTAGAGTTTACACTTGCTTGAAACTTTTTATCTTCTTCTTCATCTTTCATTTCATTCCTCTTCATCATCATGGATAACATTTCTTCCACAGTTGCTTTTCCTTCTCCACTTGGAAGCTTTGCACCGGGATCAAATCCCAGTGGATATTGAACCGCATTCTTTGTATTGGAGTAGGAGAAGTTTTCATGTCTCCTCGCATTTGGATTATAAGGAGCTCCTCCTTGAGGTTTGGCTTGATAGGAAGAAGGTTGTCCCTCATAAGTGTTGAAAGAGTTTCCACCTTGTTGACCTTGAAGAGGTCGATAATTTCCTTGACCTTGTCTTCCACCTTGATAAGGTTGTTCATACCCTCCTTGCGGTTGTCTTCCCATGAAATTTACATCCTCAATTGGTGCACTAAATCCTTGGCCACTTTCCTCTTGCATCATAAAATATTGTGCCTCTTTAGGTTGGCTAGGACAGAGAGCATTGACCATTTCGATCAAGGTCATCATCATGGATTGCATCAAATGCCCTTTTTCAACTTGAGCTACCTTCTTAGATCCTTGTTATTGAACATTCCATTGACTCATATTGTTTGCCACACCGTCTAAGATCTCTATAGCTTCTCTCGATGTTAGGTCAAGAAAATCCCCTTTGGCATAAGCATTGAGATGCCATTGGGAAAATTCATCCACTCCACAATAGAAGAAATAAATAGTTTGCTCCTCGGGAAAGCCATGTTGAGGGCATGAGATCAACAAGTCGTTGAATCTCTCCCAAGCTTCCTTTAATCCCTCATTAGGTTTTTTCTTGAACCCCGCGATCAAGTTCCTTGCTTGAACTGTTCTTGAAGGAGGATAGAATTTGAGTAAAAATTTCTGACTTACTTCTTCCCAAGTGTCAAGACTTCCCGGTGGTACGGTCTTGCTCAACCAAGCTTTTACCTTCCCCTCAAGAGACAAAGAGAACATCCTTAACTTTTTTGCATCCTCTGAGACTCCATTGTACTTCACAGTATCGGCCAACTCCCTAAACCAATCCAAGTGCTTGTGTGGATCAGCAATGCCATCTCTTCCTTTAAATGGATGATCCTTCAAAAGTTTGATCATAGCGGTTGGAATCTCAAAATTGTTAGCCTCAATCGGTGGCCTATTTATCCCATCATAGTAGTCTCTCATTTAGGGCTCAAAGTAAGCCCGAATTGGTCTCCCTTCCCTTGGTGGTGGATCTTGGTGTTGAGGTAGGTGAGGTGGTTGTATAGGATTTTGTGGTTGTGGTGGTGGGAAGTAATTCTATGGAGGAGGATAGTAGTTTTGTGGATTTTGAGGATATGGGAATGGATATTGAAATGGCTTCATGGCTTGACCACTTCACCTTGTTGTTGATTTGGAGGGTTAAGACCTCCTTGAGCTACTTGAACTCCATCTCCATTGCCATTAGCTCCCCCATCTCCATTTCCCCCTCCAACATCTTGTTGAGGAAGATCATTAGGTTGATTTCCTTCCATGTTTCGAATTTCTAGATCTTCTTCGATTTTGACCTCGATTCCTTCTCCTAGCGTGTGCCTCAATCTCAAGATAAATAGGTTCGATGTGTCCTCTGTGAGCTCTTGTGATCATGCACCTAAGAAAGCAAACCAAGTATCAAATTCCAACAAAGAAAATAAAACAAAGCAATAAAATGCCACTAGTAGCACCTACTCAACTAACAAGAAGTCCCAATCAACACTCTCAATCAAGTCCCCGGCAACGGCGCCATTGACTTTTTCTTATTTTTGCACGTTTTAGAACATAAGCAAATCTACCCAAAAATGGATGTGTAACTGTATTAGAGCAAGTATACGACCAAGTACTTATCGACCTAAGACAAGAGAGAGCTATGGATCCCCGAAGTCATGTGTTGGCATAAGCATTATAGCAAATAATCTGATTTTTAAACTAGCAATTGTAAAAATCAAGCAACAAAAACAAGTAGATTATCCTAACTTCGATTTGAAGTGCGAGGTGAGAGATATGCTTCAGGTGTTATCCTTATGACTTAAACTAATGTAAAACGTGTTCTAATTACCTATCCTTTACTACTTCATTGTTGATGATAAAGGCTACCACTAAGCAAATAAAGACCGATCCCTTTTGAGGCTTGGGTGATCAATTCTAGTTAACTAGCACCTAATTAACTACAAACGACACCTAGGATAGTGAACGCTAGGAGGTTCGCACATATACCGTAACTAGTTTCCTCCTCCACTAAACATCCCAATAGTCAATTAAGGTATCTAATGTCACTTGATGGTAATTCTAAGCAATCTACCCCCTCTCGGGTCAATAAACTACTAATTCTAATTAATTACCTAACCTTTCTTCACATGACCAATTAACCACATACCCAACCCTAGTTGCAACATGTAATCATCAATCATGGAATAATCAATTAAATAAATCAAGATAAACACATCAAGGGAATCATATCACCAAATCCATAACAAATTCAAGTTAATCAAAACACAAGTACATCAATCTCCATCATAATTCAAACACCCAAAGCATGAAATGATTAGCCTATGGCTAATAACAACAAATTAAAAGAAATAAACAAAAATTAAACAAAGCTCATACCAAAATAAGAGAGAACCTTGCAAAATATTAAAGATATTACCAATAGATGAAGAAATGAAACAATAAATCCAAAGCCCAATCCAATCCTTGCTTGATTCTTGAAATTAAACTCAAAATTAAGCTAATCTATCAAATCTAAAGTAATCTATGGAAGGAATTGTGAAAAGATTGAAGAACAGTGCTCAAAGGAAAAGTTGGAACCCTAATCTCTTGCCTCCTCTCTCTAAAATCCGAAAATTCTGCTCCTAAGAACAATTTTGGTGCCTTTTATACCCTTTCCAGGATTGTGCCACGTGTCAAAATCTGAGGAAAAATATCTTGAGTTGCACGACAGTGCAGGGTTGCTCGAGCAGAAGTGCTCGAGCACGATTACAAAAATCGCATAACAACTTTGATTTTTCCCGATGCTCGACAGTGCAGCCTTGCTCGACCAGAAGTGCTCGAGCAACAATTCCAAACATTTTGCTTCGTAAATTCCTTAAGGTTGCTCGACAGTGCAGAGTTGCTCGACAAAACCCTTGCTCGAGCACGACTTTAAAATTCGCATTGCAACTTTGCCTAACTGGTGCTCGATCAAGCATGGTTGCTCGACGACAATTGCTCGAGCAGAATGTCAAATTTCTCCATTTTGACTTCTAACTTCAAATCTTGCTCAAATTCCTTTCCTATCTCTTCCAAAATTGACTCTTCATATAATTGTGCCTTTCAAAGCCTCTTTATCAACAAAATCACCTATAAATCAAAATTTTCAAGTATAAATCAATATGCACAAATTTTCAATGAATTCACACTCAATTAACAAATAAATCTTTCACTTTCTCACAAAAATATCAACAATTATATCCAAATTTACAACCTAATCAACAACCAACCCACTTTGACCAAGTATAATAACAAAAGAAAAATGAAGACACAATCTTCTTTATCAAGACCAAAACTACGCCACCCATGTTCTTCATTGCCGGAAATTGAGGAGCGCACCTCTCAGCAGCAGCCGGTTTTTGAAGCCCATTTCAGCCGCCAAAATTCTTCCGTTCGTCTCCCCTGACCCCAGCTGTTCCTTTACCGGAAAACGCTCAGAAGCTCTGCCGCCACTCAAGCTCCGCAAGCCTCGCTAGAAACTGGAAACGAAGCAGCCGACGCTGTCAATTCCAAGAAACAGCCATCGCGCTCAGCTGAAATTGAAGCTCTCCACCGTCCAAGCCACGTCAATTGCCGGAATCCGCCAGCCGTTGGCCCATCTCCGAAGCTTCCCCTGCAGTCGTCGTCGCCCACTTCAAAATCACACCGAAAATTGCTCAACCATCGCCTGAAAGTCACTCTCGCCGGAGTTAGAAGCTGCCCCTGCCACTGTGTTTGAAGAGATAAAATCGTGAACTCTATTTGAAGAGTTGTTGAAAAAGGTAAACGCAATTTCATTTTTTATTCGCAGCCCGTTCTTTACTTCTTACGCCTTGACCCGTGCATCCCTCCAAACCGTGCTTGTGTATTTTATTTTTGTACGAGCATGGGTTTGGGGTAATGCACGACCCGTGCTGAGAGTGCCAAACCGATCAACCAAATTTGAAGAATTATGCACGGGTGATACTCAAAACACGACCCGTGCATTCCTGCAAACCGTGCTCGGTATAAACAGAGATTGTTTTGGGCTTTGAAGTTTATTTTAATTATTGGGCCAGTTGTTGATCTGATGGGCCTACGGATATAAGAAAAGGAAAGACAGATTAGGAAAAAGGAGCACACAACATCAATCGGTTAGTGACTTTCTCTCCAAGAAAGTGGGGAGCTCCTCTCCCCACATACATTCACACATTAGATTGGTTCTATTTTTTTTTTTTTTGCAAATTCTTAGATAGATTTTAGAGAGATATTTTTCATTTCTTGCAAGGATTGAGTTATTAGACTCCATTCAGGTGATATTCTTCCTACATATTTACTTTGAGAGTTGGTATTTTAATGTTCTTGATTATTTATTTTGATTTTGTCATGGGTTTATTGAGTTTGATCATGGGTTAATTTTGTTGTGCTTTGGGTGAAGGATATTTAGTGGGGATTAGTGATTCTATTGTGTTTATTGCTTTGATTTTATTTTGTTAGATGATTAACTCCTAATTTTTGGATTAATTTGGGCTTTACATGATTGTTCTTATTTGGTTGTGCACTTTAATTAAGTTAGCAACAAGTGAGAGCTGCGTTTTCTTGATTGAGTGTGTGATTGAGTGGAATGAGTGTTTAAATTATTAATCGTTGAATTTCTTGAGTATTAGTGGATTGTTCTTCTATAATTGCATTTTAATTGAGTAGGCAACAAGCGAGAGGTGCGTTTGCTCTATTAGGTGTATAGTTGTGTTGAATGAACTGTTAAATTGCTAATGTTAGGACGTCTATTACACCGAGAGGGGATAGGTCGTCGAGAATACTCACGATTAGGCACTAGATTGAGTTGACAACAAGCGAGAGTTGCGTTTATTTAATTTGGTGAGGGTTTTTTCCTAGTTTGGTTGTTTGATGAATCGAGATTAGGCATAGACACAACAGGTCACCGATACTCTCTTGATTGATATTACCCTAAGCACACATCACTTAATCATCTTAGTTGGTTGAATTAGGTAGTTTATTTAGTAACTTTGGTATTATTTTTGCTTAAGCCCAAAACCCGAAAACATTTATCGCATCGTAGGTTAGTAGCACTCCATATTTTATTATCTCCTTGCATTAGATTACCTCCCTAGGGTTCGATAATTTTATTACCTGACGAAGCTTACGTACTACATTGATCCTATACACTTGTCGGGTAGTGAGATTGTGTGTGAACACAATTTGCACAATCAAACACCTAACATGCATTGGCCTAATAACAAGAAGATTTAGGAAAATTGCCCAATTCTCATATGAAGCAACTTCCCTAATGGCCCTTATGATCAACTACACATGCCAAGCATTCATACAAACCATCAATGTAGAGAATTGATCATACAACATCTCATAGCATTCAAAAGATCAACATTAACACCACATTAGTCCATAGGAATCATACACTAACACATAAAGGTATTAGCCTATGGCTAATTTATAAAACAAATGAGAAATTGAACTAGCTACAATCATCATTATGCTGAAATTGAAATAGGAATACAAAATCTTACCTATTACAAATGAAATTGGAAAGATACTAATAACCTCCAAAAGCTAATAAACGATTTGTCAATGGAAAATGAAATTCAAATGGTAGAAACGTAGCTCTAGTTGAGTTGAACGTGCAGCAACAAACGGATTGAAGATCCGAACGGTAGATCAAAAGTTATTAGAGAAATCGTATGAAGAAATCTAAGAGAACCCACCTAGAAACTACCTCTAACTTCTACAAATCTAGAGAGAGATTACAATGATGTGTGTAATCTAAGAATTATGAGATAATGTCCTTGGAAATCTGATATGTAAGTATATAAAGTACCCTTAGATCATTTACCAAGTTGCCCTTCATTAAAATGCGCAAAAATACGAAACTAGCCCTGAAAACTCGGATTTTTGCACGGCTGCCGACCACAGGCTTAATGGCTGCCGATCTTGATCGACAGCTTGGTCGCGCGAGTTGCACTCCTGCCGCGCTCAAGCTCGTTGGCTACCGATCACACTCGGCAGCCTGGTCGCGCGATTACCATTTCTGCCGAGCTCCAACGTGCTCGCTGTCGATCAGAGTCACGCGTCCACGTGCGCGGTGATGGGTCTGTCAAGTTAGCATATGTTCACATGACTTCAAGTCAGGTCTTGCCGAGTTAAAGGTATGTGCTGCCGGTTTGTGTCCTTAGCTCGGGTAATGCTCGACTTTTCTCATTTTTGTCATATCTTGAGTTCTAGAATTCCGATTGACTCGATTCTTCTTTCGTTGTGACCCTATGTTCAAGCTCTTCAAAATGGAACATCAATTGCTTCCATTGGCTCAACTCCAGAATTTAGGACTTTTCTTGATCTTGCTCTTTTTATTCCTCGTTTTCACCTATAATCACAACTTTCTAGCCAAAAAGGGTTAAATGCACAAAATATAGCATATTAGGGTAAAATATGAACATAAGCACGTCAAAACCATATAGAAATAGATGCAAAAAGATGCAATTATGACCCTAATCAGATGTAATAAGACGAAGCTATGTAATAGAAACATAGTAGCAGGTAAAGACACGTATAAGGACATTAGTCAGCATATAAAGCCAAGTAGGCTCACAAGGTGCCACCTCACTACATGAAAACCTATAAATAGGTCTCTTGTACACATTTTCTCTCTCTAAGTTCACAATTTCAGAATAACTTTCTCTCTCTAACTCTCACTACTCTCTCTCTCTCTAAACCTAATCAAGAACACTATTATGTTATTATTGTTTGGTGGAATTCTTAGCTTTAAACAGCCATTTAAATCTTCAATTAGATAATTCCATCAACAATTTGGCACTAGAAGAAGGGTCGAACCTCCGATTCCAAAAAAATTGTGAGAGAAAGTAGAGATTATTGAAGGTGTTCTTACGCAAACTCAAGAACACTTGAAGGACTTTTGAAGATACACTATAGAAACTCAGTTTCTAGCTCATTTCCCAGAATTTTGGACTAAAACAGAATAAAAATAAGGACACTAAACGCATGCGTGTTAGTAGATAAATGGGATTCTGGATAATCTACTTGCGTGCAAGGCTAGAAAGACCCTAATCAAACTTACCTTTGCTGGAAATTGGCGAACTCGACAAGCTACCAACCCCGACGAACTCGATGAGCTACCACACCGACGAACTCGACTAGCTACCACCCCCGATGAACTCGACCATCTACTACCCCCGACTAACTCGACAAGCTACCACCCACGACGAGCTATACTACCTAGACTTGACCATGTCAAAAAACAACACCTCGGCAACTAAGCGAGCTCCCCAGCGGAATGAGACCCAGCGAGCTAAGGCCGCCCGGGCAGCCCAAGATGGATTGAACCCAACTCTCCGGGACATTCTCAATGATCCTGGTGAGCTCCAGCGCATTATCGCTGCGCTTTAAAGGCTACTACAGCAGCAGCAGCGGGGCGAGCTCCCACCAATAACACCAGGGAGCAAACCACCCGGCGCACACAGGCGACACAACCAAGGGAGCATGTTGGAGAGCTCCCCATTGAACAAGAGGTGAGCTCCGTAGGAGCTCGCCAGCACCGAAATACTGCTGGGAAAGCGAAGGTTGCCGATAGGCTTAGCTCTCAAGGTGGGCGAGCTACTGCTTACACCGAGGTCTCGGTGACTTACCAGTCTAGGGAGGTTCTCCAGGGTAGACTGGGATCCCGACAGGAGGAGACAATCTAGGAGTCTGTGCCCGCTATGTCCCGTTGGGAGGAGTCGGATCTACGTCCACGTAAGTCCGCACACGAAAGGGTAAGAAGGCCAGCTTCTGATAGACTTGGCCCACATGGCGCCCGCCAGTTCCAGCACATCACAGAGGGGCTACCCCAGAGCGAAGGACTGTAGGGTCGTACGTCCATGATACGTACGGTCCTTGAACAGCCTGTAAAGGAGGTAGCTCATGATGATGAGCTGGCAACCCTGAAGAAAGTGGTGGAGCAGCTGCAGATGCAGATAGCTGCCAAAAACGGCGGGGTTGATGCCACCGCACTCCCGGTGTCACCATTGGCACCTTCCATCTTGAGAGCACCGGTGCAAAAGAAGATACAGTTCCCGGTGATGGTCGTGTATGAGTGAGAGTCTGATTCAAAAGTGCACATCTCAAAGTACGCAGACTTTATGATCTCAGTAGGAGCGTCAGATGCAACCCAGTGCCGAAACTTCCCACTAACCCTAGAGGACCGAGCCCACCGATGGTTCTCATCGCTCGCCCCAGGGTCGACCTAATCTTTCGGCCAACTAACGCGGGAGTTTTTGTTATACTTCTCCGGCTATAGGTCATATCTGACCCAGAAGCACAGGCTTGCCAACATCCACCAGGGAGACAATGAGTCGGACCAGCAGTACCTTGAGCGGTTCGACAAGATTTTGCTGAAAGGTGAGCCTGTCAGCGAGGATACGAAGATAGTCGCGGTCATGGCCGGGTTGAAGAAAGGGACCGAGCTATGGAAAGAAATGCACCTGTCTTGCCCGAACACCTAAGCAGAGTTTCGACACAAGGCAGGGGTGTACGTCGCTATGCAGGAGGCATTACTGAAGGAGGTCGGTGGCACCGGAATAAAGTCCGGGGAAATTTACAAGGCCCCCAGAAATTCGAAGGCAATCTCAACCATACATCAGATTTTTCCTGCGCAAAACTCTTCCCCCAATTCCAAATTGAAGAATCATAAGTTACGAAATTTAAAATTCAAATTGAAAAATCATAAGTTACAAAATTTAAAATTCGTAAGCCATATCCATTCACTTGGTACAATCACTACACACAAACTAACAGAGATAAAGAAAGAGAAGGGAAAGGAAGATGCCTAGAAATATGAAATAGTTCACATACAGATCTTCCATACAAATTAAAAATGGATCTTCCACTATAATTACCATTTCCAGACGTACGGTTCAGATCTACGCCGTTTAGAAACGTGCAATTTCAAACGGCGGCTTTCCACGGGCGAAGAGCGACGGCCTCCAATGGTGAAAGCGGTGGGCAACCTTTCGCTACGAACAGCGCGGCAGAGCCTTCGGCGGATCCACGACGAACAGAGTGTGTGTAGGTGCCCGTGCATCGCCGTCGCCTGCGTCACCATCGCGTGGGTGTGTCGTGCGTCGCCATCGAGGCGCCAGCGTGGGAGGCAAAGCAGAAGGCAGTCAGGTAGAGTTGGGCGGCCGCAGCCGCGGCGCTCTAAGGAGGAAGGGTTTTTTTTTGGAATGAAAGAATAGAATGAATTTGATTAGGTTAAAAACAAATTCAATTGGGCTTCACAGCGGTTATCAAACGCTGAAAGCCCATAGCGGTTATGAACCGCTTTAAGGTTTCAATCTTTATAGCGGTTTTGGACCGCTTTCTCATATATTTTATTTTTTTAATATTTTTTTTGTTAAAGCGGTTTTTAACCGCTATGTAAGCATATTATATTTTTTTATTTTTTTTCCGGCTCTACTTAGAGAGCTCATTTGCCAATGAGCTCTCTAAGTAAAGCTATGCAAGCTTGAAATTGTAGTAGTGACACACATAATATGGACGACTATTTTCCAGATTGCCAAATAATTTCAACAGCAAATTCTACGAGTTCTACAACAAGTAACAAAAATACATAACACATTGGAAAAATATTACATAAATATGTGTTACTCAATGTATAATATATGTTACTAAATAAACATATTTATGTTACTATTCACACTGTGTTACTAAATGAACATATACATGTTACTATTAAAATATGTTACTTTATTAACATATGTATGTTACTACATAAAAGACTTGGTGTTACTTTTTAAAAATAGATAAAAATATGTTACAGAATTTAATATATATGCATAATTAAAAGAACAACACATTGAAAAAACCTTGAAAGAACAACATATTGAAAGAACAACACATTGAACAACACATAGATAAATGAAGAAGTATATGTTACAAAAGATAATATGTGGTGTTACATTTTGCGATTATGTTAATTTTCACAGATATTGTGTTACTAAATGAAAATATGTATGTTACTATTAACTTATATACATGTTACTTATTAACTGTAATTTTTAAAAAATATTATGTTACTAAATGAACATATATGTATGTTACAATATAACAAACATTATGTTATTTCTACTTATGGAAAAATATATTACACTTTATACACCAAATATGTTAGGGATGGAATATATGTTACAAAATGAATGCATGTGTGTTACTATATAATATAAAATAGTGTTACTTTAACTAAATGAAATATGTATTACTTATTTCATAATTATGTGTTACTAATTAAAAGAAACATTATTACATTACAGGAATATATCATGAACCAGAGAGTGATTTTCAACCTGCTGCTGAACAAACACAAGTATTAGAAAATACACTGTTGATAGAATTTGTTAATGATGTATTTATGTGGCTATTATAAAATCTAATTCTACCAAACAATAATCTAAGAGCATATGTTCTTGAGTGGATAATATATAGGGAGAGAAAGTGAGAGTTTAGAGATAGAAAGTAAATGTGTATTATGATAAGTTGGAGAGAGAAGGATACAAAAGAGACCTATTTATAGGTGTGTAAGTGTGAGGCGGCACCTTGTGAGCCTACTTGGCTTTAGGTGTTGACAAGGGTTCCTGACCCTTGTCTTGGTCCCTTACACTGCCACATTTACCATGCTTCCCTACTACATATCTATGCCTTATTCAAACACTTGCGGCTCTGATCCCTGAGCTGGGCGAGCTTCCAGGTGAGCTCCATTGCCTTGTGTTGTTTTAGAAATAATGTAGTGTTGGGCTCTTGCTTGGTCTCCGTGAATGAGGGCAAGCTTCCTCTCAAGTGGGCAAGCTCGCCAGCAATCCTCTCTCTCCAGGCATAATTAACTGTGGGCCTTGGCCTATCGGGACCTCGGGCGAGGTTCTTACCTACTTCGCCGAGCTTTCCTGTGTTTACTTTTTGGATTAGGTTCGCCTATCCACATTTGCCCCCAGCTCGCTCACATCATGATACTTCTAATGTGTGGGCGAGCTGACTTGTCTCTGTGGACGGAGGCTCGAGTGTTGGCGAACTACTCCTTGGTCAGATGCAGAGCTCGTGGGCGAGCTTCTATATTGCGGTTCGTGGGCCGACGTGATGCGAGAATCAAGGCATCGTGCATGCCTTTTTAGGTGTTATTTCCCGAGGCCATCATGACAGACTTTCAAATTTTTGCACATTAGTCCCTGAGCTTTCCGAGAATTTGAGCTCGCACCCTTGCCTATATATATGAGAAATCAGGTTCATTTCTCACTTTTGCCATTTCCGAATTTCCAGAGCACTTTCCGGCGATCGACATCCCTTGCATCCGACTGAGTTGTGAGCATTCTTCAAGGTAGAACACCCACTTCCCTTCTTTCTTTCACTTCTTTTGCAGATTCCTTCCGTCATTTTCTTAATTTCCCTAAGTTTTTTGGAAACTATGAACGTTTACGGCGGCTCCTCGATTTTTCCGATTATCCTCATACCGTAACTCCGGCAACCGAGACCTTTGGACTATTTTGGAACCCTTTGAACTTCGTCCAAGCTATGTCGACCCAATCATCAAGTGAAACTCTTTCGAACCGTAACCCTAAGAAATGACCTATGACGGACAGTGGCCCCATTCCCCAAATGACCCGATTGTTATCGAGTCTGGATCCAAGGCTAACTCAGTAGCTCGCCCAACTCGTGGCGAACTATCGAGCGAGGTTCTATCCGAGCCAGTTGAGAGGGCCACCAGTTCCGTCTATCGCGAGGTTTGGGAAGATGAAGGGGAGGTCATCCCTGAAGAGAGAGAGGCCAGCGGTAATGAATGTGGCAGTGAAGAGGTCGCCGAGGTTGGGGAGGAGGTCGCCGAGGTTGGTGACCAAGGAGGCGACCTTGAGGAGGTCACGATCGAGTGGTTCTGGTCCATTGATTTCCCAGAGCCTAAGCTAGTCGAGCACCAGGCCCCCACCGACATTATCCATCCGTTTGACTGGGAGGAGTACGTCGCTCAGCACGTGGCGAGCTTTGATCACCCCGAGCGAGTTTATCGGGACACAGTGAATATGTCCGATTACAAAGCAAGCGATGTTAAAAGTGTTATCAATGAGTACCAACTCCCTCAATTCCGAGAGAGGTATCGGATCCCACTCGACATCTTCTTGTATGCGCCAGAGAAGGATGAGCGAGCTGATGCGCCTCCGGCGGGGTTGACCGCCATAAACGTCCATGCCCTTGAGGTCGGGCTTACACTGCCCCTGCACCCGTTCATTGGCCAATTCTTGCTAGACAACAACCTCGCCATCACACAGCTCACCCCCAATGCTTGGAGTAGCTTGTTGATGGCGTTGGCGGTCTTCGGCCTGGAGGGGTATGAGAATCGGTTGACCACTGCCGAGCTTAAAAAGCTGTTCACCGTAACTCGGTAAGTGAACGACGGCAAGGGGTACTACTACCTCAAAGCTCACCCAGGAGAGAAATTTTTGGGGATCCTTCCGAACAAGATCCGTGACTGGAAGCAACAGTTTGTCTTCATGGGCGGAGATTGGCGAGCTTCCACGAGTTACTCCAGGCGAGGAGGGCGAATTCCTTCCCCTGACGAATATGGAGGCTAGCAGTAGGTCGCCTACTTCGGTGTGCGTGGGTCGAATTAGATTTACTAATCTAATTCCTTTCTTTTGCAGGTTTGAAGCATCACAGGTCCAGTCGCGATAAGCCCAAAATACCAATCGAGTTCGACTTGGTGAAAGTTGTTTGCTATTTGAGGAGCGAGGAGGATCGGGAGATCGCTCACCTTAGTCAGCATCATTGTCTTAGGCTTGCCGGGCTTCACAACTTGCCTCACCATCCCCCGGTCCAAGGTCCCGAACTCCCAGGTTGCTAACCCACTTACTGAAGCTCGCCCATTAGGTGGGTAGCTCGCCAAGTTGCTAACCATTTTCCTTGAATTTTTGCAGACGGTAGTTGGGTCGCCTTCCCCACTGTTGAGATCCCCCCGGCTTACGAAGTCCACCTCGCCCCAATAAGCTGGCCCTACCCTCGACACTCGCCTTAGAGGCGAGCAAGAAAGCTGAGCCCACCGCCAAGAAGGGCGATGCCGGCGGTTCCGGGATGAGGAAGGTCGGCGCCAAGACTGCGGACAAGGCCCCTCAGGTCGCCCGGACCAACAGGGGAGGTGGGCGAACTGGGCAACGAGCGAGTGAGCTTCCTACTAAATGAAGAGGGGTCTACACCGCGGCGACGGGTCCCGAGTTGGCGAGGGCGACTCCCAAGCCCGTAAGAGAGCTCGAACTCTTGCCCACGACGAGGAGGAATCTGGGTACACTGAGCGAGCTAACACAAGGTCGGCCCAAGGCGGATCAGCTCACTCAACCGCCCCATTGCCAATCACGCATGTCCAGAGGTCGCCACCTTCCCCATCTCCCTTCGGGGTGCAAGCAATGGATGACACGCTCTTGGGCTGGGACCCTGAGCGAGCTCAGTAAGTAGCTCGCCACCTTGGCCCCAATCCTCGCCGTTTCCTTCATATTTTCTCTTTTTAACTCCAACTGTTTTGACTTCGCAGCTATGCCCCCATTGCACATCCCAACAGGCATGAGGCCATCCACGCTTACGAGCGGTCTCGCTCCCTCACCTCCATGCGCAACCTTCCTCCGGGTCTTGCCCGGAACACCGTGAGCGAGGTACCGAGATACTGGTCAACCCCTCAGCTGGCGACCATTGAAAGTCAGAACCTGATCGAGAATGCCCGGCTCTCGATGCATCACATGAGTGGGCTATTGCTCGCGAGCCAGAAAGTCATTGATCAGGCCGCCCAACTGGAGGAAGGTCGCCAGAAGAGGAACGAGGCTTATCTAAAGCTGGCGGAGAATGCTGACAAACTGAAAAAGGCTTTGGAGCTCACCGAGGGGAAAGAAGTTGTGGCTTTGATGTCCGAGAACAGTGCCCTCGAGAACCTCGGCCAACTCCTACGACAGCTCGCCTCCATCCAGAATGATGCTGATGCACAAATCAAGGCCAAGGAGGAGGAGTTCGCTGAGAAGCTCGTGAAGGAGGTTGGCGAGCACGCTGTGACTAAGAAGGGGTTGGACCTGCAGTGAGGTCTGACCAAGAGTGCCGATGAGGAGTGCTCAAAATTGAGGGACGAACTCTCGGCAAAGATCAACGAAGTCACCGAGCTTCGCAGTGATGCCTCTTCCTCGGCGGACTTGGTGATCGTGAGAGCCGAGGCCTCTGACAAAGGATTCGTTCAATGTTATGCCGATGTTCTCAAGACTATATGGTGGGATCGGGCGCATAAGGATGATGAGGTCGCTGCAGTAGTGGGTGACTTCAAAGACTGTTTGGACATAGGTGACCTCCCAGAACTCGGGATCCCTCTCGACTTCGTTCCGGCACGCTTCAAAATCATTAATACAATCCCCATACCGGAGTTGAACGTCGCCGGAGAGGAGGTCACAAATGAGGAAGGGCGAACTCCTCTCACCATCGAGCAGCTTCAAGAGGCCTGTGGTGATACGATGCTCGACACCACTCGGTTCGACACCAGCGGGCTTTCGGGCGACATCACCACCTTGCCCGAACTTTCTCCTCAAGATCGCCAAACTGCCTGTGGTGAGGTCGCTCCTGAGGCCGCCAACCCTAAGGTCCCCGCCGAGGTTCCTACTGCTCCAGCCTCTAATGCCCCCGCAGCTCCTGAGTCTTAGGCTTTTCCTTGTTTTCGTAGTATAGCCTTTTTTATTTTTGTTTAAGTAGGTGAAGCTCGTCGGGCTTGTATTGCTCACCCAGAAGGAGCTTATTTTTGTAGTTCAAAGATGGTCAGCTAGCCGACCTTTGTGGCTAGCACCACTACTTGTACTTGGGAAATTTTTCAAGCATCATTTTTTGCTTGAAAATTCCTCAAGTATTTTTGAATGAAACACGACTCTTTTGTCCCTACTATGTTCTTATTTACGTTTACGCACGTTATATTTTTTATTAGCTCGTTTTCATATTTTCAGTACTTAACTGTTCATCTTACTCTACTTTCGAGAAGCGAATCGTTCGTTTTACGTCACTTAGGATTACGAATCATACCTTCATTTGATTAGTACATATTCTCTGTCTTACACCACTTAGGGCCGCGAATTGCTCATCTTAAACCACTTGGGGTAGCGAGTTGTACTTCGTTTAATTCACTTTGGGCAATTGTGTTTCACGAACCTTGCCTTAGACATTTTAATCGTCTTTTTTGTGAATTTTTCTGACTTATGGCAGTAGGAGCTTAGTTATCCTTTTAAGAAGGATACCTTCGCTAACCTAGGGCACTTTGGCCTTTGCCTTTGAGCCTTTAGATTATAACGTTCAAGGCCTTGGCCCTTGCGTATTGCGGAGCTTCGAACAGTTGGATATTTTTTCAAGAGAAACTTCTAACTTCACATAGTAACGTAATTTATATTGGTTGCCATCAACACTTCTGATGCGAACCTTCGATTAATCTCTTACGAAATCTCAATCTATTGGTAAAACTTTTTCAAATGTGCCACACTCCAGGTGTATGACGAGGCATTTCCTTCCGCATCTTCCAGGTCATATGTGTCGTTTGCCCAGGCTGCGGTAACCCAAAACGGTCCTTCCCAATTTGGTCCAAAAACACCTGGTGGGGCCATTAGTTTCTTCTTTAGCACTAAATCCCCAACCTTGAACTTTTGATCTCGGACTTGGGAATTGTAGTACTTTTCGGCTCTACGCTTGTAGGTGGCATTTTTCATTTCCGACGAAACTCGGGTCTCTTCGATCAGGTCTTTTTCAACCGCCAAAGCTCCGTCGTTCTTTTCTTCATCAAATCCTACCACCTTCCAGGTCTTATTCTGGACCTCCACCGGTACTACTGCTTCAGTTCCGAAGGCCAAGGTAAACGATGTTTTTTCGGTACTCGCTCAGTACGATGTTCTGTAAGACCATAGAACCTCCGTAAGTTTGTCTGCCCAGCTTCCATTCTTATCTTCGAGGCGGATCTTCAATATGTGCTTCAGAATTTTGTTAACTGGCTCAACCTGGCCGTTCGATTGCGGATGGTACGGAGTTAAGTAGTGCTTTTTTATATTCCACGAACTACAAAACTCTCTCAACTTTTGGCCGTAGAACTGCCTTCCATTGTCCGTGATGATCGATTGCGGAAGTCCAAACCGACAGATCAGGTTCTTCCATATAAAACCGATCATTCTTTCCTGCGTTATCATTGTGAGTGCATCGGCTTCAGCCCATTTGGTGTAATAGTCCACTGCTACAACTGCAAACTTTACACCACCCGTGCCAGGTGGAAACGGGCCGATCAAGTCGATACCCCATTTTGTAAAAGGCCACGGGCTGAAAACCGACTTCAGTTGAGTAGCTGGGGAGTGGATATTAGGTGCGAAAAGTTAACACTTTCGGCACTTCCGTGCGAAGCTAATGGCATCTTTGCGAAGAGTGGGCCAGTAGTACCCTTGTCTGATTGTCTTGTATGCCAAAGCTTGCCCCCAGCGTGACTTCCGCAAATTCCTTCGTGGATTTCTTCTAACACCTCGAACCCCTGCTTCTTGGATAAACATTTGAGTAAGGGTAGAGAGAATCCACGTTTGTAGAGTTGACTGTCCACCAACGTATATCTGGCTGCTTGCTTCACTAGCCGACTAGCTTCCCACGTATCTTCGGGGGTTGCTCCGTCCTTCAGGTATTTTTAGATCGGAGTGCGCAAATCTTCACCATCTTCATTTTCTTCTTGCCCCTCACTCGAGGTCTGATTTACTTTGTAATCGGACGTCGAGGGGTTCTTTAGTTTGGTGACTACGGCCTCAGTGATTTCTGCTTCGCCGTTACTGGTAGCTAGTCGGGCTAGGGCATCTGCTTGTGTATTCTCCAGCCTTGGTATCTGATTGATGTAAACATGTGTAAACATCGAGATCAGATGTGCCACTATCTTCTGGTACATCATCATCTGCTGATCTTTTGCCTCGTACTCTCCCCGGACTTGGGATATTATTAGCTGGAAATCTCTAAAAACTTGAAGATTGGTCGCCCCCACAGCTAATGATAACCTAAGTCCGGCTATCAAAGCTTCGTACTCCGCCTCGTTGTTAGTTGCCCTGAAATAGAAGCGGATTGCGGAGGTGAAGACTTGTATATCCGGGCTAATCAGAACTACACCGGCTCCTGCCACTATGCTAGTTGATGACCCGTCAACGTAGAGGTGCCACAGAGCTATACGTCCCCTCGTCGGACCTTGTGGGAAAGTTAGCTCGACGATAAAGTCGGCGAGCGCTTGTCCCTTGATCGCTGTTCGGGGTGCTTAGGTTATACCGTATTGGCTAACTTCTAGTGACCATTTCAATAAACGTCCCACGGTGTCTGGGCGCTGCAGTATTTAACGTAGTGGGAACATCGTCAGCACCTCTACCGGGTGGTCAAAGAAGTAGGGCCTCAATTTTCTAACACTCATCACCAGTGCATAGACTAGCTTCTCTGTTGGGATGCACCGCAACTCAGCTTCGTGCAAGACTTTGCTTACGTAGTACACTGGTAGGTGTGTTTTCGCCTCTTCTCGAACCAGGACGGAGCTGATTGCAACCTCCGACGCGGCGAGGTATAGGTACAACTTCTCACCAGGCACTAGCTTCGACAGGACTTGTGTATTTGCCAGGTATGTTTTAATGTCTTCGAAGGCTCGTTGACATTCGCTCGTCCACACGAAGTGGTTTTTAAGGTGTAGCTTGTTGGCCTTAGCTGCTTCCTTATATCTGCGCGTGTTTGCCTTGATCGCCTTGAAAAATGGATGATTTTGATCACCAGACCTGGAGATGAACCTGTTCAGCGCAACCATACATCCGGTCAACCTTTGATTTTCTGTACGAAGTCAGGTGTGCCCATCTCGATTATGCATTGGACCTGCATCGGGTTGACCTCTATCCCTCGTTGGCTCACCAGATGCCCCAGGAACTTTCCAGAATGTACGCCGAAGCTGGTCTTCTTGGGGTTCAGCTTCATATTGTAGTGGCGAAGTATGTCGAAGGTTTGTTTTAGGTGGTCGAGGTAGTCCTCCTTTCGCAAACTCTTGACAACTATGTCGTCCACGTACACCTCCATAGATTCGCTGATGTGTTGATCGAACATCTTATTCACCAATCTTTGGTAGGTTGCTCCGGCATTGATAAGTCCGAACGGCATCCTCTCCCAGCAATACATGTTTTTGTTGGTGTAGAACGCCGTATGCTCCTAGTCATCTGGGTGCAATGCTATCTGGTGATAGCCCGTGAAAACATCTATGAATGTCATCAACTCGTGGTCTGCGGTGCTATCTATGAGCTGATCAATGTGGGGAAGTAGGAAGTTGTCCTTCGGACATGCTTTGTTTAGGTCTGTTAAGTCGATGCACAGCCTCCCCGTTCCGTTGTGTTTCTTCACCAGGATGGGGTTCGCGACCCACTGTGGACATAAAGCCTCCTTGATCAGCTTGTTGTCCAACAGCTTCCCAACTTCGGTGGTTAGGGCCGCGTACTTGTCTGGTCCATACTTCCTTCGTTTCTGGCGGACGGGCCTCCTTGTCAGATCTATGTTGAGTCGGTGACATGCATGTTCCAACGGGATTCCCGTCATGTCCTCATGGGACCAGGCAAACACGTCCAAGTTGGCCATTAAGAATAGCTCCATCCTCGACCAGTACGGTTCTGGCAACTCGGAACCTATGAAAAGTTCCAAGTCCCTTTCCGGGCCGGGATAGCTGTCAATTCCTCCATGGGGGTGGCTTTTCTCTTCTGACTTTTCAACCTTGGATCGCTGATGAACTCATCCCACTCTTCTTGTGACATCTGCGTAGGTTCGTGACCTATACGCGGTTCGAGATCATCTGCTTGGCTCTCAACTTGGGCAGGTTCATCAACCCTCAGTACTTCCGGTGGTCAATCAACTTGGGATGGTTCTGCAACATGGGGAGTTGGATCAACCTCCATTGGCACTGGTTCTCGACCTCCCGCAAGTTCTCCATCTTGGACTTCCTCAACCACTTCAATTGGTGTATGTTGCAGACCTTGCACCGGTTCCTGCACTTGGTCAGTTTGAGTTTCCTCCACTCCTTCCATGGGTGTTGGGTGTGCCTCCTGCGCAGGGTCCAATATTTGTTCGGGTTCCGGCAGATCGCCTACCTCCATCATCAGTTTCTGTTGAGATGATGTCTAGGATGTTTGGCTCGTCCACCGGAATCTGTACATCTTCTTCGAGGACTTGAACCTGCATTACGGATTTTTTGACCCTGCCATCTTTGATCAGGAGCAAACACTCGCGGGCCTTTTTTTGGTCACCTTTAATGGTCCCGGCACCTTTCGGAGTTGGGAATTTTATACAGTAGTAGTAGGTTGAACACGCCAATTTGAATTCATTGAAAAAGGGGCGGCCAAGGAACCCGTTGTAGGAGGACTGCTGGTCAACAACAAGGAAATCAATTAACATAGTCAGTCTCCGCTCCGGGTCCTCGGCCGATACAAGCTGGATGCTCAACCTAATGCTACCTAGGGGGACGGTTACAGCTTCTCCGAACCCCACTATCCTAGCATTGCTAGGTTCTATGTACGACTCAAAATCACCTAAGGCATCTAAGGTGGATTTGAAGAGGATGTTGGTGAAGGCGCCGGTGTCCACAAGTAGTCTGTGAACTCGGACGTTCATTATGTTGGCGCTTATCACCAACGAGTTGTTATGGGGCGTCAGAACCCCCTCCAAGTCCGCCTAGGAGAATGTCAGTGCCTACGAGGGCTGTGCGGCGGGCTTGGAACTGGAGTTGCCTTCCTGAACTTGATTTACGGCCCGGACCTCGGCCTTCCTCTGTCTTTTGGAAATGGAGGATCTTCCATCCTGGAGACCTCGGGCAGCTCCAATCACTTCCTCAAGAACCAGGAGTTCTCGAGTGGGCTCCAGGTTTTGTTGAGGTTGGGGAGGCGCCCTTCGCCTATGTTGAGGGCCACGTCGGTCCTTGTCCTCTCCTTCGTCATCGGAGACCTCCCTCCTTTCAACATTGGTCCTCTTTACTGGTGTCTTTTTCTTGAACTCGGTCAGCTTCCCATCCTTGTAAAATTTCTAAAGCTGCTTAAGGAGGTCTCGGCATTCGCTGGTGAAGTGACCGATCGATTGGTGGTAGGCACAGTATTTGTTGGGGTTGAGCTTTGTGCTGTCTTGGCGGATTCTCCTCGGCTCGTCTAACATGGCTTTGTCTTTGACCGCGATAAAGACATGGTCAACGGAGACGGTGAGTACTTGGTTGAGCTTCTCTTTGAACTCATCCCCGTCACCGAAAGCTTTCAAGTTTCGGGGGGCTTTATACGTGCCACCGGACCTCTTCCCGTACGGCTTCTTCTCCTCTGAGGCACCGACCTCTTTCAGGAGGGCCTCCTGCATGGCAACGAACACCCCGGCTTTGTGCCAAAATTTGGTGTAGGTGTTTGGGCATGCTAGGTACATTTCCTTCCAGAACTCGGTGCCGTTCTTGAGCCCAGCCATCACTGCGACCATTTTGGTATCCTCGCTCACCGGTTCACCTTCCAGCAGGATCTTATCGAACCTCTCCAGGTACTGCTGGTCGGTCTCATTCTCACCTTGGTGGATGTTGGCGAGCCGGTGCTTCTGGGTGAGGTATGATCCGAACCCGGAAAAGTGGGCTAAGAACTCCCACGTGAGCTGGCCGAAGAACTGAATTGACCCCAGGGCGAGTGATGAGAACCTGCGGTGGGCTCGATCCCCTAGGGTCAGCGGGAAGTTCCGGCACTGAGTGGCATCGGTGGCGCCTACTGAGATCATATAGTTTGCATACTTGGCCAGGTGGACCTTCGGGTCAGATTCGCCCTCGTATGCAGACATCGCCGGGAGCTGGATTTTCTTTTAAATCGGCGCTCTGAGTATGGCAGGTGCCAATGGTGATGCGGGGAGAGTGGTGGCATAGGGTCTGCCTGATTTGGCTGCAACTTGCTGTTGCAGCATTTTGACGGCCTTCTTCAACGTGGCCAGCTCGTCATTGTGGGTCACCTCTTGTGGAGGCTGTTCGAAGGTCGTGCACCTCGTGGACGCGCACCCCCGCAGTCCCTCGCTCTGGGGTGACCCCTCCGTGACTGGCCGGAACTGGTGTCCACTATTTGGGCCCAACCTATCAGCGGTGGCCTCCTCAATCGATCATGGGCGGACCTACGAGGCTGTAGGTCCGATTCACCTCGTTGGGGTGAAGCAGGGGCCGCCGTTTGTTCGTTCTCCTCGCACCTCGGCCCTAATCTGCCCTGGAGGACCTCCCTCCTCTGGGATTTATGGGTGGCAGATGCTTCGGTATAGGCCAAAGCTCGCCCCTCGCGCGGAGCCGGCCCATCCGCCACCTTGGCCTTCCCGGTGCGCTCCCTGTGCTGGCGAGCTTGAGCGGAGTTTGCCTCCTGCTCAGTGGGGAGGTCATCGTATTGCCCCCGGGTCCGGGTGCCCTGGGTTGGCCTCGTTTGCTCCCTGGCCTCAGTAGCCGAAGCTCGTCGTGTTGCCTCTGCTGCAACCTCTGCAGGGCGACAATGGTGCGTTGGAGCTCGTCGGGGTTGTTGGCGAGGTCCCTCAAGGTGGGGTTTAGCTCCTCCTGAGTTATGGAAACTCGTTGGGGAGCTCGAGGGGCGTTGCTCTTCTGGGGAGCTTGGCGCGAGGTCTCCCCCTCGCCCTGGTTCTGGGTGGCTCCCTTCCACCTCCTGGTAGTCGCCGAGGTTTGTTCCTTAGACATGGTTTAGATGAAGGCCACCGAGGTTGTCAACTTCCAGTCAAGGTGGTTTTGCTCGGGTTTTCATCTAGCCTTGCGTGTGATGAATTATCCAGAATTTGGTTTATTCGTGTACACGCGTGCGTTTGAAAACCTTTTTGCAGAATTTATAAACCCGAAAATATGGGTTTTTGTTCAAAGACTGAAATATGTGTGTATCTTCAAGTGTTCTTGAGCTTTGGTGAAGAACACCTTCAAATCTTCAAATTTTCAAACAAACCCTCACTATTTGCTCTCAAATTTTTTGGGTTAGGGCCCTTTCTCTAGCGCCAAATTGTTGATAGAATTTGTTAATGATGTATTTATGTGGCTATTATAACATCTAATTCTACCAAACAATAATCTAAGAGCATATGTTCTTGAGTGGATAATATATAGAGAGAGAAAGTGAGAGTTTAGAGAGAGAAAGTAAATGTGTATTATGATAAGTTGGAGAGAGAAGGATACAAAAGAGACCTATTTATAGGTGTGTAAGTGTGAGGCGGCACCTTGTGAGCCTACTTGGCTTTAGGTGTTGACAAGGGTTCCTGACCCTTGTCTTGGTCCCTCACACTGCCACCTTTACAATGCTTTCCTACTACATATCTATGCCTTATTCAAACACTTGCGGCTCTGATCCCTGAGCTGGGCGAGCTTCCAGGCGAGCTCCATTGCCTTGTGTTGTTTTAGGAATAATGTGTTGGGCTCTTGCTTGGTCTCCGTGAATGAGGGCGAGCTTCCTCTCAAATGGCCAAGCTCGCCCGCAACCCTCTCTCTCCAGGCATAATTGACTGTGGGCCTTGGCCTATCGGGAGCTCGGGTGAGGTTCTTACCTACTTCGCCGAGCTTCCCTGTGTTTACTTTTTGGATTAGGTTCGCCTATCAACATACACCTAATAAGGGGGAAAACTTTAATAGTGAAGAATATAGTGGTTCATTGATGGGAATGAAAAGAGATACAATAGATCAAATATATGAACTATATTGCACACATGCTCATTCATTTGGATTCAGTGTACGATAGTCAACAGAAGTGAGGTCTACGGATGGAACAAACATATTAAGAATCAAACTGTATGTGTGCTCGTGCAGTGGTAAAAAGATTAAGATTGAAGAAACAACAACTAAAGAGACAGTCATAAACAGAAGGAATTGAGAAACAAGAACAGATTGCAAGGCAAAGATGAAGGTAAGATTATCTGAATGTGGGAAGTATGAAGTAATAAAACACATCATCGAGCACAATACATTAACTAGAAAGGAATGGAACTATTTACATCTTTCCAAGAGAGCAATCACGGGTGGAAAGGCTAAAGTAATCAATGAAATGATATCATCTGGAATAAGACCAGCATATTCTTTCCGCTATCTAGCTTATAGTGCTGGAGGAGAAGAACAGGTTGGACACACAATGAGAGACTATTTGAACTTTGTGAACCGTACTAAACGAAGCAGTATAGAGGGTGGTGATGCAAAGACATTCATGGATTTGATACATAATCAAGAGCAGCAGGAAGATAAATTCTTCTACAAGGTTCAAATGAATGAAGAGGGTGGGTTGAGTAATGTTTTTTGGAGGGACTCAATGATGAAATAGGATTTTGAGATATATGGGGATGTTTTGGTCTTTGACATAACCTATAAGACCAACAGGTACGATCTTATCTGTGCACCATTTGTTGGAATAAACAACCATTGGAAAAATATAATATTTGGAATTGCATTTTTATCGGATGAAAAACAGAAACTTTTGAGTGGTTGTTTACGATTTTCAAGAAATCCATGGGTGGAAGAAGTCCAATAACAATATTCACAGACCAGGATCTAGCAATTTCGAAGGCAATAGAAAGGGTATGACAAAAATACTTGTGTGTTGCTGAATATATAAACCAGTGTTACTATATAGTATAACTTATGTTACTTTATATTTATGTTACTCTTTAATTATACTGCGTGTTACATATATGTATAAACTGTGTTACTATTCAGATTTTCCCAGAAACAAGGCACAGGCTATGTCTATAGCACCTACAACAGAATGCAGTGAGCAGGTTTGCGCAACTAAAGAGCAATAACAAATTTAAAGAATTGTTCAACAAGTGTTTGTCGGGCTGCATCGATAGGGATGATTTTGAGAACTGTTGGAAAGAGATGATTGCAGAATATAACCTGCAGAACAATGCTTGATTTATAAGGTTATACATGTTAAAGGAGAAATGGTGCACAACATTGAGCAAGGACTTTTTTCAGCTGGAATAAGATCATCACAACGAAGTGAGAGTGCAAATAGTTCGATATCTTTTAACTCAAGGAAGACCACTGGCTTGACTGAATTCCATGAAATATTTGAGAAAACGGTCAAGGCTTGGAGAGCAAATGAGGCAAATGATGAATTTCAATGTCAACGTATGAAGCCATAATCAACTCTGATGATAAATGGAATAGTGAAGCATGCTTCAGAAATTTACACTCTGACCCTATTCGGTACCTTTGAGAATGAGTTCCTAAAGAGTTTATCGTGTACTTTGCAAGAGGTGGGGAGAGAAGATACTACACTTGTGTATGATGTCAATGTAAAAGGGAATGTTCAAAAAGTTATTTTTTAGCAAATGATGAACAGAATACAATGCAGCTGCAAAAAATTTGAAGAATGTGGGATGTTGTGTTGTCACTGTATACGAGTGCTCCACATTAACTCGGTACAAGAAATACCGAATCAATACATATGTAGGAGGTGGACAAAAAATGCAAAGGCAGAAATCTGGGACAAATACACAAAGGCATAAACAAGAAAAACAGCCTGTTCAGTTGAATTGAGGCATATAATGGCAAGAAAGAATTACAATCTAATCCTTGAATGTGAAAAATATGTTGAAACAAGAAAAATTATAGAAGACGATTTAGAAAGAGACTCAATAGCCGCTAGGGTCTTCAAGTCAAGGCATCAACCACAAGAATCAATTGAAACTGTTGAAGGACTTGATATTTAGGATCTCAAACGCTCGACAACAAAGGGTAGAAAAGCAAGAATAAAATGCCACTTCAGAGGAAGCAAAAAAAAGAAGACAACATTGCCAATGGAATATGGTACTAAGACACCAAATGCTCATTTGATATAAAATCAGAAACTCATTATCTATAGTTAATTTCATTAATACATTAAAATGTTGGATTCTGTACAAAAACCTATGTTACTTTTGTTTTGAGTCAGTGTTACAAAATGGAATGAATTGTGTTACTGAAAATTTATGTTACTTTTCCCTTAAGTTCATGTTACAAAATATAATAAACTGTGTTACAATAAAATTAATTATTTACAGTTGTTAAAATACACTTATTTTAATATCATCATTGCTTATACGATAATTACAATCTATTGACCGTGCTGTCGAGGCACGCAAAATATAATCCTTAACTCTACTCTACTAACTAGTAGCAAAGGCAAACAAGGGTCGATCCTACAGGGAGCAGGAAATCAAATTGTGAATTTATTATATTAATCTAAGAGTAATACGAAGGGGGGTTTGGTTGGTAACTAATTAATCTATCACTAAATTAATGCTAATAAAAGAGAACGAAATAAAATATGATTAAGATCAAGAAAGAGAAATAATATTTCAATCCTAAGTTCAGTATCCCCACAATTTATACTATCCTAATTAATCTCGTATCAGCCTTACTCCAATCTCAAATCGCTTCCCTAGAATAACGAGACACTCAGTTAAACCGAAATAATTCTTAAGATTGGCTGGTTAAGAGACACTCGTTAACTAACCCTATTTAATCAAACAACCTAATGAAATGTTCACTAGATTTAATTTGTTAAATCCATTCAACCACCAAATTAATAGAAAGACTGGACTGCAAAATACGAAACGTTCGCTTCACATAACCCAGATCCGCATTACCCCCAGTGAATGGTGCACTATTTGTTACTCGTGAATATATCCTATAACAATTACGGATTATAGTCTATATTCTAATTGTAGAATTAATTGTAAATTAACCTAGCAGACCATTAGTGAATTAATTACAAAAATCCCTTAACATGCAACCAAGTAATACGAAAAACCCAAGATATGAAATATAAACACATCACGAGAAATTAATTAAAAGATAATATAAAAGGGTTCAACATCCCTAAAATTGGAATATAAAAATTATTAGCCACACAAAGTCTAAGCAAAACAAATTAAAAAGCATAAAAAGTTCAAACTCTAATTGAATATAAAATTCTGTCGCAGCTGCCTTCCTAATCCAATTGCCGTCTGCAATTCCCAGTTCCCAGTCACGCTGCCTAACTCCTTCCTTTCCTAATTGATTCTTGGCCATATATATTCTGTACGTGGCCAACTTGTTTGATAAAGAAAGTATGGTGGGCCTTTATCCCTTATTCTTTTCTTTCATTCACACATGGGCTCTTTTCATAATGGGCTTTCAGCCTTACTCTCATGCATATGGCTTCTCAATTTCATTAAGTTATGCATGGGCTTTATTCATATCAAGACTCAATTTTCATAAACAGTGGAAGTCTTATTTATAATTAATAATTTGGAAAATATCTTTTAAGACGTGAACTAACATGTTTGGAATAAAATTTTCTTTTCCTTTAAAAACCTTTGGGATTGAAAACAAAATATCATTGTAATTTAAACAATAAAATCCTAAATATAAAATACATGCCTTCAAAAATATAAAATCTTATTGATCATGCAATTTCACATTAAATCTAATTCATAGATCATAAATTAAACTCACAAATTCACAAACTCTTAAAGATTTCATACTTTCAGCATAATTTCAGCAGTGCGTCATCAACGAAATAAATCAATCTAAAATACTTAAACCACTGGAAAAATTCTACAAAAATTCATGTTGATTACTGACTGCCTCTATTACTCATCTATGATTTTTACCAAATTTTATTCATAACTGACGTTTATCCAAAATTCGCGAGATTCGGAAATATCAACAAACTGCCACATATTTTTCAAAAAATCATAACTAATTCGTTACAACTCCAATTCATGCGATTCAAGATGCATTGGAAAGCTAATTAAAAACCGTAACTGAATATCAAATTTAATTTATGAAAACCTTGAATCACGAAACCGTAAAATCCCTCAAAACTTACTGGAAGACAGAAACACATCAAATCCTACACATGCAAAAATACTAAAACTCATATTAATAATCTCATAAAATTTCAATTAAAATATATATATCTAACATGCATCCTAATTCACCTTTCATGACTCATCAATCAAAACAAATAGGCATAATATTCATTGAAAACATATCTTGCAATTAGTATCAATCAATGTATCAAATTAAATCATAAACATGCAAATCAACTCTTCAAGAAGTATCATAATCCTTAACATAAAATCTTGCAAAACTAATTAAATAAATAACTTGCATAATAAAAACGTTCAATATCTTATTAATTCGTGTCTCTCATCCACCCGCCTCCATCGCTTGCCATTCACGCCCTTTACTCAACATAATCTGAAAAATATAATTTGGTGAAAGGGTTGAGTAATCATAAAATAATCACTCAGTGGGGACGTTAGTTCGAAATCTCAATATAATGAACATGCATACATGAAAACATACCAACTGAAACATTGATGATACAGCTTTAACGTATCTAAACTGGGGTATTAACTGAAATACCTTTAACCTCTTTGATACTACATAAGAGTATCCCTCTTTGATGCTATTAAGCAGCCCTCTTGATACAATTTAAGTATCCCTCTTTGATACTACTAAAGTATCCCTCTTTGATACTACTAGAGTATCCCTCTTTAGCACATAAACATATAAACACATCAACAAAACATTTAAAAATCGAACCATAAATACCACTTTTTCACCGTCAAATCCCCACCTTGACTTCTTGAAAAAGAAACGGTTTGTGTGTGTACGTTCGGCTTTCTAAACTTCTTGAATTGATCCTCCAACTTTCTCTTCCTTAAGAAAGTCTCGAAAACTCTCAACTCTCTCTCTCTATGAACTCTCGAAAATAATATCTTACTTACTCTCTCAATACTTTCGAAAATTATGAATATGTGTATGTGAGAATTGGCAGCCAATAAGGGTCCTATATTTATAGGATGGAAAAGATATAGGACTTGAATAAAATCTTGGTGAATATGTGGCGATGATGGACGAATTTTGGGCTTGGTAAAGTATCTTGGACGAAAATATGGCTTAGATATGGTATCTTGGCCGAAAATGAAAATGTGAAAAATATGGCATAACATATCTTGGAACATTCTTGGGAAATCTTGGTCATATCTTGGTAATCTTTCTAATATCTCCAATAATATAATCTAACAACCCCAAGACTTCATAATATTTAATTACTAAAGCCTAAATTCGAAAATCCTCATAGAATAATATTGTATCTCTCTTAATAAAATAATAAGGACTCTAACTAACTCTAAACCTTGATCTTCCAAATTTACCCTCATTCTTGTAACAAACTTTGAATTTCCTCTGTCCTAAAAGTACTCCTTCTCTAAAATTCGAAATCCTCATAAAATAAATAATAAGAAAATCTAATCCCAAATAAAACCTCAATTCTACTTAATAATCCATAGCTTAAATCTATTTATGCTGGGCGTGACAATTCAAGCATTCTTCATTCTATTTAATTCTACTAAAAAGTAATTCCTGCAAAGCCCACAAATCACAATAAAAATAATTAAGGTAGGAATAATTCAATTAAATTCATATAAGTAGAAAAATATAAAATTTTATTATCATTGAGTGCAATAAATTGCCCACAAATAAACCAAAATTACACACAAATTCCTACTTATCATCTATGTTACTTTTGTCTTAATTCGATGTTACAAAATTGAATGAATTGTGTTACGGAATATTTATGTTACTTTTCCCTTAAGTTCATATTACAAAATATAATAAATTATGTTTATGTTAACTTGTTTTTATGTTAATGATTTTTTATTACAATAAAAATATATATTACAATACACTTGGTTATATGTTACAAAAAAAACATAAATTGTGTTACTTTATATCTATGTTAAATGTAACATAGATATATGTTATTATTGTATTATATATATTACTAAGTAGAATAAAATGTGTTAATAATCATATAAACTTCTGATTTCAAAAAATATAAGTAAAAATGTGTAAAATTACCTCAATAGTCTTGATTCAGACTCCCAGAATTTGATCAAAAACTGATTTTTACAAAACATATGAGAGTATATTACATAAAAAAATATTATATGGTATTTAATAAAACAAGTGTGTTATTATTTAAATTTTTATACCTTATGCTGGGTGAATTCCCAGCACAATATAATACCAAAAAAAATAACCCTATGAATCAGAAAAAATAAAAAGTAACATCAGACAAATGAAGATATAAGCATAATACTTTTAAACCAGAAATATTAAGTATATTAACAACAGTAAATGTAAAACTACATAAAAACCTTCATTCCTAAACCAACACTAATGTACTATTCCTTACTCACAAACCTTCATTCCTTACCCACAAATTAACCACAGTATATGTCAAAATAATCATTCCTTACCCACAAATTACCAAATCCAGAAATATATATAAAAACCCTCCTGACTACACATCAGCATATAACTATACAAATCCATTATAATCCCTAAAAACACATCCACCACCATCAAAATATCCAAAATCCCATCAAATATTCACCACCCCCACAACTGCATCAGATAAAAATTTCAGAAAAACAACCACAAACTGTTAACAGGATCATCCTGTTAACAGAAAACCAACAACAGTATCAAATTCTTAAACAACACCCAACTAAACCAAAGAACAGTATTAAAATCTACTTGTTCCTATTCGATCTCAGATTTCTCTTGCCATATGTAATAGGTTCATTTCGTTTCCTCTTCTTCTCGCCCAGGGTATTTTCTTTCGAAGCAGCAATTAGAGCAGATTTGTTGATGTAAAAATCCATCACCTTCTTAAAAAAATTAATCCGCTCTACATTGACATCAGATGCTACAAACTTCGAAAAGAAACTACACCTAAAAAAGATCCTGAAAGCAACCTGTAAAAAAAAAATTATGTTACAAGTAATATATGTTACTAATTAGACATTACTGTGTTACTATTTTATATAGAAATATTTTTCAAATCAGAAATAAGAAATAAATAATTACCTTACAAAGCTCTGGACATTCGTAAAGTTCAAATGTGGTGCATAAAAAACACACCACAATCATTATTCTGCTCATTAGACCTCCAAGAGAGCCTCATTGTCTGGACAGAGAATTTCTTAACCAAACCAGCTTTAGGGTGCTTCATATCACCCAAAAATTTGGCCATGTAATTTTTCTGAAAGTTAACAAAAATATTAAATATATTTAATTTGAATATAATAAGAAAGAAAAATATTTGTATACTAACCAGCATAACGACGCAGTCATCATATGTCTTTTGAACGACGTGGATCCGATTATCAAGGTACTGGATCTTGCCCAAGGTGAAGTTAAAAAAGCAAGTGCATAATGACCATATACACAAAAAGGAAGAAAATCTGATAAAAAAAATATAAATAAATACATATATGTTACTCTTTCACTAAAATATATATTATTATACAGTAATATATATGTTACAAAACAATAATATGCATGTTACAAATCAATAATACGCATTTCACAAGCAAAATAATAATTATTCTAACATATTTACATATAACTAAATAACAGTAAGTGATTAATAAACAATAAAAAACAATTTTACTATTTATGTTACTATATAGTAATAACATATGTTACTTTATAAGAATATTTGTGTTACTAACAATAAAAATGCTAAATTTTAATAATTTTTTACCATATCAGCACTCATAAACTTGTCAATAGAGGTTGACTCAACCCAATTTGTCCATCCACCAAAAATCTGAGATTCATTATCAGGCAAAGAACATTTCTTCCTTATTATATCATTCAGCGATATCTACAAAAAATATACAACACAAATTTTTTTTTACAAAAATGCAATAAAAAAACACAGAAAGAAGAATGAAAAATTAAAAACTTACACTATAATCCAACCCAAATACAAATCGAGATACAACAGAAGAAGATGATGAATCAGGGCTTTCAAAGCAAGCCATAAAGCAAGCAGCATTCAAGACATTGTGCGCAATTTCAGTTTGCGGCAGCATGGTTAGCATATCTTCTCGAGAAACGAGATACATGCAAATTTTGGAAACAAAAAACTCCTCACTGATAAAAAAAATACATGTTATTAGAACTAAAAATCATTTTAAATAAATTAAAAAAATATGTTACTTTCAACATTTTTATATGTTACAACATAAAACAAATAGTGTTACTATAAGAATGAGAAAAGAAAACTTACATCAAATTTTCCTTGTAATGAAAAACATAATCCACAAGCTCCATTTCATGACTCTCCAATCCACTTAAGTTGCTCTTCTCCATTTCAATAAAGGGACTCAAAAACCCAGACGGGTTACCAAAATCTGAAATCAAATTATTGAAAACAGCAGCATCTTCATCAATCTTTACACAACTACCTTCACCACCTCCATCCTTAACTTCATCAGTCACCACATCCATCCTTAACTTCATCAGCAGCCTCATTACCAGCTTCATCAGCACCCTCATTACCAGCTTCAACAGCAGCCTCATTACCAGCTTCAACAAAAGCCTCATCACGAAATTGGTCACCAGATTTGTCACAAACTTCATCAGCATTACCACCTGCATCATCTTTTTCATGCTCAGCATCAACATCCTCCTCTATTTCTTCCTCATCACTATGACTCTCATTCACTTCTTCATCCATATCAGGATCAGTTACTCCCTCCACATCATCCTTTCCATCATCAGTCCGTCCAACATCCTCCTGAATCACCTCTTTACTTGGAACCGTTCTCTCTTCTGTCCAATCTTGTTCTTCTTCTTCTAATTCATTTTCTTTCTCAGAATCTTCTTCTTCGTCATTTTCTTCTTTCTGTTCATTATCATCATTTTCATCTTCTTCAGCCTCTTCACTCTCATCCTCAGCTTCCTCACTTTCCTCAGATTCTACAATCACCTTTTCCTACCCTTTCCTTGTCCTCCTCATCTGAACTTCACCAACATCATCATTTGACCTTTTCGCGCTTCTTTCAGTGCATACAACCTGATCAGCCTTTATGGTTTGGTAATTAGAATTATATTTAAAAAGAGGACTATCAGGAAATAAATCAAAATTAGGTGCATCAGAGAGTTCTTTTACACGATTAAAATTTAGAACAAGATCATCTACTATAGTTAGAAAGAACTCATCCCCCCAGAACTAAGAATCAGAATCTGTATTTGAATCAGGCAATTTCGTTTTAATTTTTGATAATCTAGATATAAAACCAGAGGATGAATCACTAATTTATTTCAACAACTTCTCCAGCTTCATCTCCACAGCCTACAATAAAATATGATACTACATAAAGTAATGTAGATCTTATTATGTAGTAACATGCATATTACTAAATAGAAAGGACTATGTTAATATTTAGTAACATACATGTTACTAAATAGTAAAATATATGTTACAAAAGTATATGTTACTATATACGAGAATATATGTTACTAAATAGTAAAATATATGTTACTAAAGTATATGTTACTATATACTAGAATATATGTTACAACCAAGTAATAAGCATGTTACAATTCAACAATATACATGAAGCAACTCAACTAATATACCTAAAACCTATAAAATGAGTTATTATTAACATGCATAAAAAATATTATTGTGCAAACCAAATAGATGTTACTATTGAGTTACAAGTATGTTACCTCAACTTTTCCAGAGAGAGAGGGATTCAAATCCCCTCTATTCGACACCCTCAAACTCCTATTTCTTGTCACTGGATAAACATCAATAACAAGATCCCATCACCGTATAAACCAGCATCAGATTCCTGCCTACACCTAGCATGCAAATTCACATCCTCCCAGTGTTGAATCAAAGGAATTGCATACGGCAATTCAACACCTTTCCACTGAATACGGTGAAGATAAGTCATTTGAAGAATAATCTAACATCCAGTAACATTGTGAGCGCCATTCACGTGAACAAAATCAACACTCTCACGCAATTTGTTAAATACATAAGAACACTAATCAAGCTTTGCTATATTACTGACATCAACAACATCCTTCAAAATTCCAGGGTTACAAACCAAATGATTAGATGCAGGAGTAAAGAATGAAGACATGACGAAAAACACAAACAAACGCTTGAAATCGTCACCACCATCCTTCAACTTCTTCTTCAAAAGATCAGCAAGAGCAGTCAACTTCGACGAAGTTCTAATACCATACAGCTGACTGTACTTCTCAAGCAAAAGATTAGTTTCACCTCGGTTAAAAATAGGGACATCACATCCATCATTCCTTGGTATCATTAAAATATCATGTACATCATCTGGAGTAACAACAAAACTTCGCGAATGGCCAACCAACAATTGTCAACTGTGAGGATTAAAATTATCAACAAGTCATTTAAGCATTGGGTACCCACTCAGCTTTGTCAGATGCAAATTCAGTAAACCACCAAAACCTATGCTCCTAACAACTTCCTTCTGAGCATTGTTCAAACTTTGAACCAGCTCAAAGACAGAAGTAGGTCTGCTATGATGAGTGAATTCTCTAAAAATGAAAAAAATATTAATAAATATATGTAAAATTAAATGAACAAATACAATATATAAAGAACCATACCTATTTTATTGAGATGATACAGTTACAATTGTTGTGCTCTTACTAGAACCATGCCTACGCCGCCTCCTAGATGGAGCAATAGGACCTTTAATCATCATAACAGGGGTATCATCTACAAAGGACCCATCAGGATTTTTGCCCATTTTATAATTTGTTATACAAGTTGAATAATATACATGTTATCAATAATATGCATGTTACTACATATCGGAAAATTATGTTACTATATAGTAATATTGATGTTATTAATTAATAAAATCCATGTTACAAATCAATAAAATGCATTTTACAACACAATAATAATAACACTGACATAATTATATGTTACTAAACTACCAAAATTGTGTTACTAAACAACAAAAAACTATGTTACTATTTATGTTACTATACAACAATAATACATGTTACTATATAGAAATATTTGTGTTACAAATCAATAATATGCATATTACAATACAATAATAATAAAACTGACAGAATTACATGTACTAAACAAAAAAACGTGTGTTACTAAACAACACAAAACTATATTACTATTTATGTTACTATATAGCAATAATACATGTTACTATATAGAAATATTTGTGTTACTGAACATAAAACATCAACTAAATCAAAAAAACAGAGCATTAACATTAAGCAGAGCATCTGACCCAAAAATTTCAAAAAATACGAACATGCATTTGAATAATATGCATTGAACAGAAACTCTTCGCGCACAAAAAATCGACAAAATAAAGCATAAAAACCTAGAGTTTAAAGCATATGAAAAAGCTTTCAACAAAAACTACGTCTGAACACATAAAATAAGAAATATAAACAACAAAGAAACCCTAAATTTCACTTACCAACATATTTAACTCTGAAAAATGGAAAAAACTTGAAACGAAGATGAAAATGTAAGAAAAAATACCTTAAACTGTAAATATGAAGTCGGAAACTGTGGAAAAACCAGAGAATCGCCGGTAACCGTCACAAAACCATCGAAACCATCAAGAAGAAGAACGCGGGAACGAGAGAGAAAACGAAAACGAGAGAGAGGAAAGTGTGAATTCAGATTTTGAATTGAAATATGAATAACCCGTTTCCAAATTACCGGATCCGCTTAAATGACTCCGACCCGACCCGACCCGCCAGTTATAATATGACTCATTTAATAATATGGTATCGTTTCACACCGTGAAACGATTCATATAAGTTTTTGTGATTATTAATTTATTAATCAGATTAAAAGAACAACATCGTTTGATTAAGGAGCACATCACATAGACAAGTTACGCCAGACCCGAGAAGACAAAAAAAAAACTTACAAAATAATTCATAAAATTAACACTTAAAAATAAATTCAAAATATTTGTATAAATCAAATTTTTTGTGCTGCTGCACAAATAAAGTAGACGTCTTTATAAATTATTTGAACTAATTTATGATTAAGATCACGTTTTAGAACCAGTATAAAAATACCCAAAAAAAAAACCCTAATTTGCAAAATTATCTTAAAATAGTTATTTATTTACAATATCTACACTTTCAGATTAAACTGCAAATTAGAGGTGAACAGTTTAATTAAGTTCAAATTATTTGACTAAAATCTTTCAACTGTATATTCATGACAATTGGCAACAATCACAAAACAGACATAAAAATTCCTTCATTTTTCTTTTACAGAAAATACGACTTAGCAAAAGAACATGCTAGTAGCGTATACAACAGGTTCCTAATCCACAACTACAAAACCAAACTTGCAATAGCTACAACTGCATCACTAGTGATTAGGTGTGTATTCAAATGCCCCTCTACATAATCAAATGAAAACATCGACAAAGCCGACGTAAATAAATGCAAAAAAATCGTAATTCGGTGTTAATCACAAACTTGATACACAGGACAAAGATGCACAGGCTAAATCCTCTCCACATCCTGAAGACAATCATAGAAATGAGACATATAGATCTTTGCTTGGCCAGAATAAATGACTTCGGCGCTTCCACCCTGTTCGCCCTGAGCGGCTATTTCAACGACCAAGTACAGCTTCTTCAGTGGCATCTGAAATACGACAAATAAGAGTTACACTTCATGTTTCTCCGAATAAAATTTAGGCGAAAAGCTAGATTATGGATGAGCCTCCACATTGTCACATCTGCCTCGTTATTTTGTGTATCATTGGGATATTAACAAAAGACAAAATATTGCAAATTTAAGCTTACATCATTTAATGCCTCTGCAGCAGAATCAATATCATCATCCGAGAAAACATTAAGCTGCTGTAACACCTGAAAGGAAGCAGAGAGGCAATCAATGGAAGGATGCAATTAAAAGGAGTTTTTGACCAATATTTATACTTCAGCACATTAATATTGTAATAGTTTTCATGTCCAACATGCCTTCTAGCAGACTCAATAGACTCGGAGGTGTTTGGCTAAATTTATTTTAAAGATGTTATAGTCTCTCACAATTGTAAGATGTTAGGCATGTCTTATTTTGAAAAGTAGAAATATTAGGGAAAAATAAGATAATGGCTTTTAAGATGTTAGTACAGACAAATTTGAAATAAAAATAACAAAATATAGGAGCTTGTCATATGAAGATTAGAACTAAGCTCATAATATCTCGTAAAATCTTATTTTGAAATGAAATAAGGTCTTTCCTTAAACTTGTGCCTAAACATCTCGAATAGCCCTCTAAACAAAGAATGAGATACCCCTGAGATCACCAGCACCTATACTTTAAGCTATTGTTGATCAGCATTTTCAATCCCAAGCTCTTCAAACAGAATAAGAAAATATCCAAAACATGAAACTGGTGAAAGAGAGAGGGTACTGCTGAAAATACCTTTTTGGCGTCTTCCGTCTTCAGTGTTGGAACATGGTAGGTGAGTGAGAATGAACTTCTAATGCCAACAGAATCCAAAAAATCGACTTCACTTGAAGTCCCAATAACGAGAATTTTTTTCCCCTGATCAGATCAGCAGATTAATTTCATCTCCATGTTCTTTAGTCTTGTTTTGTTTTTTCCTATACTTTTTTCCAGAAAATGTTTGTAGCAACTACAACCTCACACTTTTCCTTTTCCCCCTTCGAAATGGAGATTTTATTATTTTATGTATCAGAATTAGTGTCAGGCCCTCTAGTTTTTTTTTTTTGAGAAATACTTGTATCTAGCACATTAGTTTTGTTTGGTTTACATTGGGATATAGATCTCTCATCACTTGTGCATCATAAATCCCTCTCTGTATAACAGAGATGGGAATGATGAAACTATACATCTTTTGCTTTTTTCTCTTAGAGCGACATTAAAGTTTGTGCATGGTAATCCTGTGAAAACTTATTGATGAAACTTCATATACAATTAAAGGGGGAAAAATCTAAACCAACAAGAGGAAAAATCTGGCTTGTATGCCATCTAATGGGAACAGCGCAAGTTTTGACAAATAACACTCCCTCCGTCCCCTTTTAAATATCATACTTTGAACGAACACATTTTAAGAAAAACTGTTATATTGACTTAATGAAGAGTATTTTGAAATAAAGTAGGTATTGTAAGAGTGTTTTATTTCCTTTTTTGGGGAGTAAATGTTACTGTGGGACGTCCCGGAAAGAAAAGTGTGAAAATTAAGAGGGGAAGGAGGGAGTAGGAAAAATGCAGCATCAGTGACGTAACTGAAACATTGAATAAAGCTTGCAATACTGCAATTTCATATCGGCTGAAACTAGTCACGCAGACTTTTAATATCACAATTTGTCCATTATTGTAAACATCATATGGTTTTATCTTTAACTACATAGGCACTCCCTCCGTCCTAAAAAAATATGCTTAGAAGGTTAGGCAAAGGTTTTAAGGAAAAATTAATAAAGTAGATAAAGTAATGGATATTGTGGGGTCCTTGAATAAAAGTGATTGTTTGTGAGTGAGAAGATAAAGTGATTGTTTGTGAGTGAGAAGATAGAGTGATTGTATCCAAAAAGAGAATGAATATACTTTTAGGGGACGGACAAATAAGGCAAGTGAGCATACTTTTGGGGGACGGGGGGAATACAATATAGCAGATATCCCATGAGTGGTGTGTGTGTGTGTGTATATATATCTCCATATATGAGGCAATGGGACACTTCTAGAGAAAAATATTAGCAGGTCCACACTAGCATGAGATGAAAACCTAATTAATCTTTGGAAACAACTAAGAAAAATACCTTTGGAGGATTTCGTTTCAGGAGGACCATCAATGTCTGAGAAATTAAATTTGAAAAACGAGGCCCAATTGCAACATACTCCAATAGCCTGCAAAAGCAAATACAGGTTAGATGGATCAATGAGTGCTAAATACTCGTTATCTTATCTAACATCAAAACATTACCTTTCAATATCGTCGAGTATTATTATGCTTAGTGGTGACCGATAAGCATCTTCAAATACCTTCAGGAAAACATATGATTAATGCTCCTCAAGCTTTATGTATATCATACTTTTGCACATACATGGTCATTATGATAAATTTGAAGTGCTTTTGCTGGTAAGCAAGCAATAGATGCTCCACCAAATTCCAAAAGACAGAAAATAAGATGAGAAAGGCAAGGTCCAATTTTTTCTTCTTTCACATGTTATTGTAAGTAAAGTCATAAAGCAGATTATTGAGTAGAACCTTAACGATCTGAGCACACTTTGTGGCCTCACTTAGTCCAATCATTGTTTCAGCAGATATCTAACATTAACATGAAAAAATAAGGTGTTACAGAGGGAAATCAGAAACTGAAGAATGAAATATATGGGCATAATAAAAAGTTAAAAGTACTTACAATCTTTACATAGGGGAAATCACTTTCAATACCCACTGTTGCTGCCATTGCAGTTTTACCACTGTCCATGAAAACATAGATTTAATAAAATAATTATTTACAAATATCAAGCAAAATCAAGTAATTACCTGCCACTTGGACCTTCCAGAAGGCAAGTAATAAGTGGACTCCCGCCACTAACTTTAACTTGTTCTGCTAAGAGCATAGCCCTTCGGTAGATGTGATCATGTCGTGCACCACATTCCACAATGCCATTAAGCCTGCATGCAACAATAGCGATCAGCTTTCTACTAAATTGCTAGACAATTTTCGAAATAATTATTAAATTGTGATGAATGAAATAATTACAAAAAAAACTTATTGGTGAATCACAAACTGAGAGCTGCATAAAAATGTCACCCATATATAAGGACTGAAAATGTACAATAAAAATTGTAATTAACTTAAATTGGGCATTTGTCCCCACAGGTATGTCACTCAAAAGTCAAAACCAACTTAACCACACATTTAAGAATGTTTGGAACTTCTTCATCCATACTTAAAATGAACTATATATCTACTTGACAATATACCAACCAAGAGATGCTATTGAACTTAAAATTACATATAACCTCAAAAATCTCTTCCCCAAAGAAATCATATATAAACTTATAAATAAGTTCCAGCATTATAAAGAAGTAATATCTTTGGAGTTCATGGTAAGTCAAATTACAAAAGAACTTTATCTATCAGTCGTACCTTGCACGTTCAAGGTCATCAGTGGAAGCTCCAAATGCTGGGATTACTTCATGAAGGGCATTAAGAAAATCATCCATAGTTATTTTAATATTTTCTTCTTCCACTTGTTTGGTGAGATCATCCATGCTAAGTTGCCTATTCAGAGCATATGAAACCGCACTTTTAACAACACCTTCCAGCTCTGCTCCACTATAATTTTTTGTGCGGGCAGCTGCATCCAGAAAAGAGCAGTAAGCATTAAATTTGATTAATAGTTAAGAACATTTTGGTTACAATGATGCACATGAACAAAATGAAAATTTTATTTACAATACTTCACATCATTCATGACTAAGCAAGTGGAAATCCTACGTTAATCTCATACTCTCATTTTTCATTTTAAATCGTAGATAAACCACAATATAGAATATACCGCTAAATTAAGTTATTTGACATAGATGTATGAAAGCAGCAGGCCAAAACAAGAACAAAATATATTTAAATGCATCGAAAGGAATGCCCAGAATATTCAGATTTTTTTTTCTCTGATTCAAACCCTAAAATAAAGAGAATATATACCTGATATATGACAGTGCAGAAGTAATATAAAGAAAATGTAGTGGATGCACATATAAACACATGGCAACACAAAAATAAATTCAAGATGAATTCCAATGTCTTTTCAATATTAGGCAGCATGAAACTAAAATCAACAGCAATGCCACTGAAACAGTCTAACATAAAATAAAAGTCAACAAAAAATTTAACATGGTTTTGTCCGAGGCCATTTTCAAGTCTGGAGCGTTGCGACCTTCAGACCATAATTCCATAAGTTTCATTCACTTGAATCATCCAATTGAAATAAATCACCTAACGCAGATGAGAGTAAGCAATTCACCCCTAAGTTCACCCCTACAATAAAGTCTAGGCATTGGAATCACATTGCAGGTTTGACTCCCATGAAGAATGAGATATGATTTCCAACAGCACAAAGTTCTACACATCTTTCAGCTCCAGAGAGGACTCTTAGCAAGAGAATATACTTGGCCTACCAACACAGTAATTTCGTAGTGATTGCCTATTGAAGAGGAAACAAGAATCCACTTGCAAGAATATGGTGGATATACATACTCTCAATTTAACAAGATTAATGCCAACAAGTTGAGGTCTATGGTTAAGTTGAAGGAACAAACTACTGAAGCCAATCACATACCAAGCTCTTCCAAGTTCACATCTGGAGCAAGAAAAGAACTTTCTTTCATCTTGTTTGTATGAATCTGAAGAATCTGTAACCGACCATTTTCATCGGGAAGGCTGATTTCCACTTGGACTTCCAAACGTCCGGGCCTGAAATTCAGGAATACCATCAAGTCACATATTTAAAAATGAATTTTCTTGTATACAAGAGACCATTTTTACCTCAGAAGAGCTTCATCAAGCAAATCTTTCCTGTTCGTCATTCCAATGAGCAAGACATTATTCAAAGATTCCACACCATCTATCTAAACAGCATGTCATTAAGAGTTGGTCAATAGAATGGGGCAGCCACGAGTAACATTAAAATGCCTACACAACTTGAATTGAAACCATAAGTACCTTAGTGAGGAGTTGGTTCACTATACTATCATGTACTCCAGTCCCATCTCTAGTTGAACCTCTAGACTGCAAAGTTCAAACCAAAAAATCCAAGAAAAATGCTAAGAAGTTTTTAAACAACACCATAGAAACTTGAAGTATTAAGTATTGTGTTAGGATATATAAAAAATGTTAGAGCACCGATTTAAATGCAACTTCTTGTCATATATAAGTTAAACAATGTGGATGAAACTAATAGTTTTTGTTTTTTTGTTCTCTTTTTTTACTTCTCTTTAAGTGCAGCTAAACTCAGCTTGCTTCCAGAACAAAGTGAGTAATCAGAACCATAACTGCGAAAAACCTCCAATAGCAATTTTTCATATAATCAAATTCCAAAGTTAATGCAGCGCCAGATAAGCTTCTATCTGACCAAAATGCTGCTACACAACTGTAGCAGCACACTGTCCATGATGAAACAAATTAAGCAGCAGCAAACTAAGCCAGAAGTCATTCACAGGAACAACATAAAAATAATTATGCAAAGGGCAGACAAAGGACAATTCTATATGAGTTCTCTTGATCTCGTACCTTACAAATTGCATCAATTTCATCAAAAATGATAATATGCAGTTCACTTTGATCACCTGAAATATGAAATGAAACAATCAGCCAAGAAAACTATAAATCATCAACTTCTGCTCTCAAATGTTGGCTACCTAGGGTTCTCTGATCATTTTCAGCATCAGCAAACAGATCTCTCACATTCTTCTCAGTTTCACCAACGAATTTGCTCAACACTTCAGGTCCATTCACAATCTGAAATTCCAGGTTTATACATATTCACAAATAAGTGATAGAACTACTGGAATATATAGCATGTCATTTATCCAAGGTTCTTTAACTCAAAGACATGCAATCAGCTTCAGAAACAGAATACACATGAGCCAGATATCCTTTGAAACTCAAAAATATAAATCAGTCAGGGAGGATGTTATATAAAATAATCAATTATCATGAAAAATTGTCGATCCAAAAAAGAATTGGGATCATGTCGGAATGTTGTCTGTCCAAGTTTTTCATTGGAGAAAAGTCATTGTATTTTACTCTGACATAGTCATTAGACACTCATGTTAATCATTTAAATTTTCTCTGAATGTTGTATTTTCTTTGTGATAAGTCACTCATGTTACTCATCATAATATTCTTTGTCATGTTAATCATTTAAAAATAAAGGACTTTTTATCTTCATAAAAAACCAACTAGCAGAACATGTGAAGCAACTCCTATGCTTATACCTTGGGTTCCTTCCCATTCAACATTTTTCCAATCTGGCGAGCCATTAAGGTCTTCCCTGTACCAGGAGGTCCATAAAGAAGCATTCCTTTGACATGCTTGATGCCAAGTCTAACATAAAGGAGTTTTAATTATAAGACAGACAAGAAAAAGACAACCACAAGTTGAGAATTTTTTCAATTTAATAAATTTGACCGGAAGAAAAAAGAAATGAAATAGAGATAAACTCTCCAAGGATCTAGAATATGAGCATTACTTAGACGTCACGTGTGCAGGGAAAACTCTAGAGGCAAAAGCTCTTCTGAATATGTCAGCAAACTCTGCACTCAGACCACCTATACCAAATGACTGAAGATTGAACTCTTTATTCCTGAAGATATTGCTGCTAGCAGCTTCCCTCTGATTGACAATCTGCATTAACTCCAAGAAATGTGAATAATTCATATATGGCATATGGCAGAGTGAAAAATGCATTACAAATATGTTTATCTGAAAAAGAAAAACCTTTATTCCACTTGAATTCTGTGCTTCATATATAATGTAAGTGTCAGCTGATAGCATCCCTCTCTCAATACCATTAGATTTTTCTTGCCCCTCTACAGAAGCTTGATTGACAGTAAATATATATCCATTGCCATGATACTCAAATGTTACCCTCTGACCAGTTGTCATAACCTGCATATACAAGTGCAAGTGAGATTAGAGAGATGATAGTTGATAGAAAGACACCAACAATAACAAAAATATTTTCCTAATCCATTATTTAGATGGTATTGCTACAAATTCTACACCTGGAGTCAGAAAAGAAATACTGGAAGTAAATCTTCTGTATATATTTTCACAATTTCATTTTTCAATAAATTAAAGTAAAAAAAAATCTTCAGTAGTACAATGATATCTGAACTACACATTTCTGGTTGACTTATTTAATAAATGACAAAAGTTATATCGTAGGCCAAACTTTACGTCAAGAAACGGTGACCTACATGACTTCAAGATGCAGGGGAAAAAAGTGGAAGTTGCTGAAATTTATATTAATGAAAAATGGCATATCATACATATTGGACGCTGAAGTACTGGTGCACCCATGTCAAGGTGGCGGAAACAGGTTTCATTTGAAAGGGATAACATGACAGTTGAAAATAAAATACTCATAGAAGATGGTGTTTAAGTTCAACAAGAATAAAGACAATAATCTTTCTTACCCACTAAATTTCAAAAGGCATAAATATTGCTTAAACATAACAAATTTCTGGCAAGCGGAGATCAAATAAAACCTTTTACTTACAAATATAATAAAAGACTGCTCATAGCAGCTTATGCAAAGATAAAGGTAAGGCAAGTATTGTAGCCCTTACCTGGTCCATAAATCTCTTGTGGATCTGTTTGGACAAAAGAACAGCATCCACCTGCGTGTAATACATTGTCAATTGGATACACCAAAAATATAAGAGTTAGAGAAACATTGCAAGCTCTTCAGCATATTCAAGAACAGCCAAACAAATATAAAAATAGCAATTCAGAAATGTCATAGTAGTAACCTGGACCAGACCACAACCATAGAATTAGAGAACTAAAGTGTGGTTTGAAAGATGAAATATACCTGTTCATCTCTTGCTCCTTTCTTCACAAACTCCAACTCGAGGGTTAACAAAGCAAGGTTGAAATTTTCCGGAGGAACAAACCTAAAAGATTTAGAATAAACTGTCAAAAGAAAAGCAGAAAGATAAAACAATAATCATTGTGGAAAGTGAAAACTAAACCAATTGTACCTGCTAACAGATACGGAATCCCCGGGGGAGACTTTACCATGGCGACGTTGAATGGCATTCAGAGCAATATGGCCACTTGGAATGGCATCATGTCCAGTATATTGCAGTTAAGGGCATAGATCCAAAAGTGCATGTATTCCATTTCGCAATTGGGCATCTCAGTAAATTTCTATTGCAAGTTATACATGCCCTAAATGTACACTAATTGGGGTTTAACATCAAGCCAAAAGGTTCTAGCCAGAAATAGCTAATCAACTAACCTTGGCCTTCAATGCTTAGTCAGTTACTCAAGATATAGAATAATTATAGCAATATGAATGAAAATAAAAAGCAATGAGCATCAACATATACTCAATCAACCTAAGTATAACACCATTATGGCAAAAATGCACTTCAATGAAGCAGCATGTGAAAAGCCCATGTGGAAATTTTTTGCTTAGGAACCTGCTTTGTAGGTATGAAGTTCATAACATATAGCATTAATCATTCTAGGTCATTCTAGTTTATCCAAAATCAGAAACCCTAAACAACCATTTTTTCATCACAGAGAATGAGAATGGAACCCTGATACTCAAATCCAGAGCTAATTAACTTAATCACCGAAATTTCTCCTCCAAGCTTCTAATATTAAAACCTACATACAGTGCAGCTGAAACAGAATTTCACCGCATTCTCATATACCAAAATATGTAGTTAATCATCAAACCCAAACACCCAACCACATACTACGGCATTAAAAGCATCATCAGCATAGAGAAAGGAGGAAACGCAAACACACACGGCATGTGAAAGAAATGTTAACTCGGTGAAAAGGATATGCAATAGTGAGAACGAATACATCGCCGATTAGAGCGTATGCTAGTCTGGATCCAGGCACAAGGAAATTTCGGAGATCGGAGGGGGAGCAGTAGGCGAAATTCGTGTAGGGTAGATCTTTGGCCGGAGTACTCGTCACAATCATCGCCGGCGAACGCCCTGCCATCTTTCAGTTCAGTTTCTCCAACGGAGATCAGATCAGATATTTGTAGTTTGTTATTGGAGAAATCAAATTTTCTTCCTTCTTCTTTTAAAGTTTGTTTCTTCTTTTGCTTCGCTCATAAGTATCAGATACCCGCTTTTCAAATTTGCTTGAAAGCGCATAACCAAATTAGCAACTAATGCGACCCCAAACTCTTTTTTCTTTTTTTTTTTTTCTCTATATCAAAGTGCAAATTTAGACACCCTGCACTAATTGCCACACCTAACTGAGAATATGATATGGCAAAGTTTTGTACGAAATTATGAACCAGTTTTAGAGGGGAAAAGCACAAAATAGTTTAACAAATTGACAAAAATTACATATTGGTCCCGTGAAAAAAAAAAACGCTTTCGTGCAAAAAAAAAATATATATATACTACCGTGCAATTTTTTTGAACCAATTTGTAAATATAGTAATTTTTTTTGAACTAATATGTAAGTAACCCATTTTAAAATATTAAATATTTAATAGGTGTATAAAAAATCTCATCAGGTGTATCAAAAGTTGAGATCAATTAAATTTATATAGTAAGATCAACTTTTGATACACCTTATGCATATTTTGATACACTTGACCAAATATTTGATATTTTAAAATAATTTCATAATAAGCTTATCATGTACTATTTTCATACAATACATAATCATATGATATTATGATTAATAAAATAAAGATGCTTGAGGTTATGATTAATTAAAATTGTTCTGTAATTGAGGTTATAATTAATAAAATAAAGATGTTTGAAATTTAGGCAGTGTGAAGCGGCACTCATTATAAATTTTGAGTCCATAAGACAGTATTAAAAGTGACACATGGCAAGAGAAGAGAACACTCAAAATGACAAATGACAGCATTAGAAGAGATGGTTTCTCCTTTTAATACATACCATTGATCTTCCCGTGCGATGCATGAATTGAATATTATAAATTTTAAATGTAAAATTATATACACAATGAACTATAATAGAAAGTATTTAAATTAAATGAAATATAAACATTGATTAGATTAACTATGTATGACTCAATACTTTTGAATAAAATATTACTTTACCAACCAAGGAAAATAAAATTTGAATATATTTTATCAATCTACCTATAAATTTCATTAAAGTTCTTTTTTTTTAAATATGAAAAGATTATAATGTATATGAGTGTATTAAAATATTTAATCAATCATATAATTTTTAATTATATACTTTGTTGGTCCATTATAAGTGGTAAAGATCTAGAGGGGGGTGGGGTGTGAATAGACCTTTAAAATAATTTTAAACTTTTTCTCAAAAGGGATACTAACACATTTCAAGTACCTTCTATAAGTTTAAAACAAACAGAGTTTGGATCACAAATGTTACAGCTGTAGACTATGGAAGTTTACAGCTGCAGAGTTATAAAGACTTTACAAACTAAAAACTAACAACTTGTAGACAAAATCAAAGGGGTTTTCACACTTGAGAGTGTATTGAAAATCTAATGTGCAGCGGAAATAAAGCGTGTGTTAATGAAAAACAGTGTGAACAATGAAACTAACAGTTGAATGATTATGAAGTCTACAACTGTAGATTTCAGTTCCTTTGTGAAAACACAAAGTTTTATGTTGTTTCAAAAGTAATGATGAATGTAACAGAAATTAAATATGTAGTACACAAAGCAATAAATAAAGCAATAAATAAGCACAAGGTTTATAGTGGTTCAGGGTCTATAATAAGACTTCCTACATCCATTGTTACACCACTCAAGTGCCAAATTCACTAAGATGTGACCACAAAGATCAATACAAGTAATTCCCCCTCAGAACTAGATTCACTTAGATGTCTATTCTCAGTAAGAGAATACTCTAACCTATTCACACAAAATACAAACTCACACAGAGTTTCAAAGTAAAAACATCACAAAGAGAAATATCTACACTAAGTAGAATACAAAGGTATAGTGTGAGGGAACAACAACAAAGCTGTGATTCTTTCTAAGAAATCCTAACCAACTATCATATGAATTACAATGAAAAATGAAATGGATAAGCTCTCTCAGAATATTTGTTGGTTATAGCCTTGTTAGAGTGAATGCTTGCTCGCTCAGGTTGTTGTTGTTGTTGTGGTTGTTGTTGCCTTTGAATTCTTCCTCTATTTATAGTGGAAGAGGTGTGTCTTATCCGTTAGAATTTCAAAATTGAATTCTAGATAAGGCTTCTCTATCTCTCTATAAATTCCACATGTGTGAGGTGATCATCCTCCTTCACAGAATAATACTAAGTATACTATTTTTGTTTATCTTCAGAATTTTGGTTCATCTTCGAATCTAATCTTCATTAAATTTCCAGATCTTCATGATAAAACCTTCCTTGAGTACTCTTTAGTGAGTGCATAACTGCTTCACTAATTTGAGTTATAAGGGTATTGATAATCCTTCTTAACCTTAAACTTGTACTTTATTCTTCAAACGGTCTTCTCAGCTGTAGGCTTCCTTGAACTTTACAACTTCAATTCTTGCAAATTTGATTCCATTTGTAGGAACAACTTTACAGCTGCAAGGTCTTGTCCAGCTGTAGGTTTAACAACTTAGCAACTGTAGACTTCCTTTTACACTGTAAATTCCTTAGCTTTCTAAATTCACAAATAAGATTAGTAACCATATAACATAGATTATGTTTTGCACACATCGAAATCTAAACAAACTAGGTACTAACATACTTAAATTCATATAATGATCTTATTTTGACATAACTTACATAATCTAAGTAAAAGTATTCAAAATTCATTCGTAAAATTAAAGTCAATAAATAATTACTTTTAAAATAATAAAATTTATATTTAAGATTTAATATTTTTAAGTGTATTATATGTGTTGAATTTAATGTTTTAGAACGTAAATAATTTGATATATAGTGTGTTAAAAATATATTTAAAAATAAAATTTTAAAAGAAATTAAATTTTTTAGCATAAAGTAAAAAAATATTATAAAATTAACTTACTTTCTTTAGTAGAGTCTCACTATTGCACAACAAAAAAATTGGACTTCACTTGCTTAAATAAATATAATTATAGATTACAACTTTGAAAAATAGCATTAAAAATAATAGGGGAGAAAAAGTTGGGTTTTGGCATACCATAATATAATATAAATAGACACTATCAACAATATTTTATTAATCTAGTCCATTTTGGCAGGAACTTCCTCAGCAAGCCATTATTCTCTTTTTATACATATAGATATGATGATTCGTGTGTACTGATTATCTATGTTGATGTGATAGATGATGAGTAAGTCTACATTTTAATGAAATTGTTGATAAAAGGAATTAAAACCAATGATCAAAGAATAATCAAAGTGTAAGCAAGCTTAAGTATAAGCTGCTCGCCGGGTTGTTCGCTGCTTTGCTCGCCCGGCCCAGAGGTGGCGAGGCAACAAGCCCACAGGGCCAAACTCAAGTTGCTCGCCACGCTGCTCGTCGCCTTGCTCGCCCGGCCCAGAGATGGCGAGGCAACAAGCCCACGTCGCCAAGCCCAAGTTGCTCGCCACGCTGCTCGCCCGGCCCAGAGGTGGCGAGGCAACAAGCCCACGTGGCCAAGCCCAAGTTGCTCGCCACGCTGCTCGCCGCCTTGCTCGCCCGGCCCAAAGGTGGCAAGGCAACAAGCCCACGTGGCCAAACCCAAGTTGCTCGCCACCCTGCTCGCCACGTTGCTCGCCCTTCTGCCCTTCCATTATTCCTAGGAATGAAGACACAAGAGATGTCCAAGAACCTACAAGGAATACATAGGACGTTTAGGCTAGAGTTAGTGGGGCAAGTAGCTAAGGTGGTGACAAGTGGAGGACATTTGTCACCATCAGAAGCCAAGTGGCTTAAAAACATGCCACCTCACCCTTACAAGGGTATAAATAGTTGTAATAACTCATTTTGTAGAGGATCTAAAAATTATAATACAAGAAACAACTTTCAATATTTCTCTCTCTATATTTTCTCTCTATAATTCACAAAACTACTCCAAATTACTTCTTTGATTATTGTTTGTGTATTCAAGCAAGATTAATTAGCCACATAATCTTTTGTTTAGTAAGATTACACAACAATTTGGCGCTAGAGGAAGGGCGCTCCGAACCTCCGTCAATTGAAGAATTTGAGTTATTTCTCTATTTTCTCAAGAACAACCTTCCGAATTTAGTATGTTGTGTGAAGAACAAAAAGAAAATCTTCAAGTGTGAGTGTCTTCGAGAAAAATTATAATTTTCACGAACACAAGCTAGAAAAGAATTTCATTAAGAATTCGCTTCCTACACACAATTTCTACCAAAAGAATGACGAAACAAACGTAAGAAGTTTCTCATGACGAATCCCGTACCACGTTGACGAGTCGAAGGTGGAAGGGGAAGAAGCCTTCGGGACGACGACAAACTGAACTGACTCGAGTCCCGGCGTTACCCGCGGTTCCAGTTGGTCCACAAATTGAGGCCACCATAGAGTCTATGGTCAAGACCCCGGAAGACAATGAAAGGGCGATGGCCATGCTCAAACAAATGCAAAGGCAACAGGCGGTGGTAACTCGTCCGCCAATGATTCAAGCGGCCCCTACGGAGACAAGGCATGACATGAGGACGAGTTATCACGCACAAGAGGAAGAGGCCAGTAGTGGACAGGTTGCCCCAGAAAATTCAAAGGGTAAACAAAAGATGTGCGATCGCCTAGGACCGCAAACTAGGTGATCAGACCAGCGACCAGAGGGTCGAGCAGAGGGGCGACCAGCTGGGCGATCAACTGGGCGACCAGCCGATCAACATCGACATCATGAAGGGTCACAGGGTGATAGACACAATGAATCGAGCCATCATTCCGAGGGTGGTAGGTCCGGATACTCGCAGCATCAAGAGCCCTGTGAGTCAGATGCGAGACACCAGCGTAGGCCTGTTCAGGACCGGTTGAGAAGAAGGGCATCCGAGAGGTTGGGCCCCAATGCTGCAAGTAATCTCCAACGACCACACAGGGAGGTTGCCCGAAGTGAGGGACTGCCGGGGGCAAGTCGCCAATATGCTATGCACCCGGAACAACCTCAAAGAGGGGGATCATCTCGTGGGTCGTCGCTTGTGGAGATAGAGAAGTTAAAGAAAGCAGTGGAGGACCTGCGGGAACAAGTGGCCAGCAAAGAGAAAGTCGAGACATACACTTCCCTCCCAATCTCACCATTATCCACGACCATCCTTATAGCTCCAGTACAGAAGAAGATACAGTTTCCATCATTGGTACTGTATGAGGGTGAATCTGACCCCAAGGTGCATATATCAAAATATGCCGATTATATGATCTCGATGGGGGCCTCGGATGCGACACAGTGCAGAAACTTCCCCTTGACCTTGGGAGACCGTGCCCACAGATGGTTTTCAGCATTGGCGCCTGGATCAATTCAGTTATTCGGCCAGTTGACCCGAGAGTTCCTATCCCACTTTTCAAGGTTCGGGACATACCTGACACAAAAGCATCGACTGGCCAACATCTCACAAGGAGCGGAAGAGACTGATCAACAGTACCTTGATCGATTTGAGAAGATCCTTTTGGAAGGTGAGTCAGTCAGTGAGGACACCAAAATCGTTGCAGTCATGGCAGGACTGCGTAAAGGAACGGACCTATGGAAAGAAATGCATTTATCCTGTCCCAGTACGTAAACAGAATTCCGCCATAAAGCTGGTGTGTATGTGGCGGTGCAAGAGGCCATTTAGAAAGAGTTGGGCACGGAGGCTGATGGGAAGAAGAATGGCAAGAAACCCAGTGGTAGTGGTTACAAGGCTCCCAAGAACCTTAAGTCATTCGGAGACACAGCGGAGTACAAGGAAAAGCTCAATCAGGTGCTGACCACCACGATTGATCATGTGTTCACCGTCGTGAAGGATCAAGACATGCTAACTGCACCCCGGAGGATTAGACAAGACTGAAGCAAGCTGAACCCAAACAAATATTGTGCTTATCATCAGAGTATTGGGCATTTCACAAGTGAATGTCGCGATCTTTTAAAACAACTATGGAAGTTCTATGAAGACGGGAAGCTTGCGGAGTTTGTCAAGAAAGCTCCTGGAAAAAGACAACGGTAACCAAGGCAAGGGGGTTCAGATGAAGAAGATAGTGATGAGGCAGAAAGGGCTCCAAACAGACAAGTGCGAAGAGGTCCGATGGTGGTTCTAACGCATCAAGAGCCCAACCGTGAGATCCTTGTGCTCGAAGAGATAGGAACGGCCGGAGGAATGGTTGATGGCCGCCCGGCATCGAAAAGATAAAAGAAAGCAGAAATACGGGCGGTCAACCAGGTGAAAGAAATGGGGTTCGGATCTAAGGTACCGGCAAAGCCTACTGTGGATTTGGTGTTTTCACAAGCAGACCTCTAAGGGATCCTAACACCACACAATGACTCTCTAGTTATCAGCGCAAACATCATGAACACTAGAGTGCACCGACAGCTAGTGGATACTGGAGCGTACACGAACATCCTCTTCAAGAAGACACTAGATCAGTTAGAAGATTACGAGTCTTACATAGAAGACAGTAATCATAAAATAGTGGGATTCGGAGAGGCTGTGACCGTCCCACTAGGTGTAATCCGCCTGTCGGTAGAACTTGTAGTGCTTGAGGACCCAGTAAGGAGGATGACTAGGTTGTTAGATTTTCTAGTCGTAGATCAAACATCCACCTATAATGGGTTCCTCGGCCGACCGTTTATTTCTGAATTTAAAGCTGCATGTTCCACTTACTATTACTGTATCAAATTCCCAACTTTAAAAGGTACAGGTACAGTCAAAGGGGACCAAAAGAAGGCACATGAGTGTTTGCTAACCTTAAAGAAACCTATCACTCAGGTGTTGGTCTATGAACATGCGGCACCGCAACATTCTCCGGATGAGCCTAACATTCTGGATGCTATCTCCATTGACACCGAGATGATGGAAGTTGATCAGACATAGGAAGAGATGGATGTAGATGATGCACCCCAACAGAGTCAACAGACCGGGTGCAAGTGGAAGATCACACGGAGGTTCAAGATGATGTTCCAATAATTGTTGCCGAGGCGGATAATGATGTGGAATTGGTACCTGAAGGTCAGACAGGTGAGCAGGAAGACATCGAGCCCCGGTTGGGTTACGAACCAGTCCCGATGGAGATGGACATTCATATGGAAGGACCCATCGAGGACCCACGATGGAAAGGTAAGAAGCAACGTTCCACTCTAGTCGAAGAGCTGAGGTCCATACACGTAGATCCCAATAAAAAGGACTTTGAACTTTTTATTGGGGCGGAGTTGGAAGAACCCTACAATAGTAAAATGGAGGAGTTTCTACGTGCCAACCTTGACGTGTTTGCATGGTCGCATGAAGACATGATAGGAATACCAATTGAACATGCATGGCATCGTCTTAACATTGACCCTACAAAGAAACCTGTCCGTCAGAAAAGAAGAAAGTATGGACCCGATAAATATGAAGCACTAACGGGGGAAGTGAAGAAGTTGCTGGATAATAAGCTCATACAAGAGGCGTTATGCCCACAGTGGGTAGCGAACCCGGTCTTGGTCAAGAAGCCAAATGGAACATTGAGGCTCTGTATAGACTTCACGGACCTTAATGCCGCATGTCCCAAGGATAACTTTCCGTTACCTCATATTGACCAGTTGGTGGACAACACTGCGGGACATGAGTTGATGACATTCATGGATGCCTTCACGGGCTACCACCAGATTGCAATGCATCCCGACGACCAAGAACATACAACCTTCTACACAAATAAAAAACTGTTTTGTTGGAAGAGGATGCCCTTCGGGTTAATCAATGCAGGTGCCTCGTATCAAAGACTAGTCAACAAGATGTTCGACCAACATATTGGTGACACGATGGAGGTCTATGTCGATGACATAGTGGTGAAAAGCCTTAGAAAGGAAGACCACTTGGAGCACCTCAAACAAGCATTCGACATCATGAGAACATATAACATGAAGCTGAATCCAAAGAAGAGTAGTTTTGGGGTGCAGTCCGGGAAATTTTTGGGACATCTGGTGAGTCAGCGAGGGATAGAAATTAACCCCGCACAAGTCAAGTGTATTCTAGAGATGGGACCACCAAAAGATGTGCCAGCTGTTCAAAGACTCACGGTATGTCTTGCAGCGTTAAATAGATACATATCCAGATCGAGAGACAAGAATTGGGCGTTCTTTAAGTCCATCAAAGGCAACGACATATGTAAAAGAACCGGTAAGAGTAATTATGTCTGGACTGATGCCTGCCAAAGGGCATTTGAGGATATAAAGGAGTATCTCAGTAACCCCCAGGTCCTCTCAAAGCCAAAGCCGGGAGAAAAATTATATCTATACTTGGCGGCATCAGAGGTGGCCATAAGCTCAGCCTTGGTACATGCGGAAGGCAAAACACACTCGCCAATATACTATGTTAGCCAGGTGTTACATGAAGCGGAGCTGCGATATTCCCCAATGGAGAAGTTGGCATACGCATTGGTAATGAGTGTGCGGAAGCTACGACCTTATTTCTTCAATCACCAAGTGGAAGTCTTAACGACTTTTCCCTTGCGACAAATTCTGCATAGACCTGATACCGCCGGACGATTATTAAAGTGGTCACTAGAGGTCAGCCAGTATGGAATAACCTACGCTCCCCGAACAGCAATTAAAGGGCAGGCTCTAGCAGATTTCATAGTAGAGCTAACCTACCCTCAAGATCCGACGAGGGGACGTATATATCCATGGCACCTCTATGTAGACGGTTCCACAACAAGTTCCGCAGCAGGTGCAGGTGTTGTCTTAGTAAGCCCCGACAAACAAGTGTTCACCTCAGTAATAAGGTTTGACTTCCTAGCAACCAACAATGAAGCCGAGTATGAAGCACTCATTGCGGGATTGAGACTATCATTAGCTGTGGGGGCTACCAAACTTCAGATTTACGGAGATTCACAGCTAATAATATCTCAAGTGCGAGGTGAATACGAAGCAAAGGATCGACAAATGATCATCTACAAAAGGATAGTGGCAAATCTGATATCCAAGTTCGAACAGGTGTATATTGAGCAAATTCCCCGGCTAGAAAATACACAAGCAGACGCATTAGCTCGATTGGCCTCAAGTACTGGAGAAGCAAGCATCTCGGAGGTTGTTATAACAAAAATGGAGAATCCTTCAACATTTGATTACATTAATCAAGTGTTGAAGAGGGGGCAACAACTGGTAAACAACCAACAAATGATTGACGATTGGCGCACACCTATCAGTAAATACCTGTCTAATGGAGAACAGCCGGAGGATCCGTGGGAAGCACGACGAGTTGTAAAATAAGCTGCCAGATACACGATGATTGAGGGACAATTATACAAAAGAGGAATTCACTTCCATTACTCAGATGCCTTTCCCCAGAAGAAATTCACGAAGGAATATGTGGAGGCCACACCAGGGGGTAAGCCTTAGCCTACAAAACTATTAGGCAAGGATACTATTGGCCAACACTACGAAAGGATGCCATCAGATATGCCAAAAGATGTTTGAAGTGCCAACAGTTTGCCCGGATTTTGGTTAGAAATAGTGTGGCTCGAGGATGATGACATTTTCGAGAACAGAAGGAGAAAGAAGGTTAGCCCTGGAGATGTGCTAACTAGCAAAATTAACGACTCTACCACCTAGATTCCGGTTAGGTATGCCCAATAAAAGAATCTGGCGAACAAGCACAAAAGTAGAAGTTCAAGAACAAGAGAGAATGAGCACACCAACGAAAATAAAAAATGAGAAAAGAGAAAGAGAAACTACCTTTGAATCAAAATTCCCAAATCGCCACGAGAAGCAAGAAGAAAACGAAGAACGCCGGAAATCTTGAGAAATTTAAGTCGCCGGAAAGTTGCAGAAAATGATCGAGTGAAGAAGAGGATGAAAAATGGAGAGGATTCTTATTTATACATTAGGGTTAAAAGAAAGAAGAAGAAATTGCAGGGTCTAAATTGAAAGGAATTTGAAAATTTTAATTGGGCGCGTCTTTTTGTGTGACTGATGGGCACGATTGACGAGGGGACGCCTCATTTTCTGAAACATCACTTAGAAGCCAAGGCGGGAGAACGAGCAAGAAGTCAAACACTCGGGCTGAGCATGGAGCCGAGCACCATGTTGCTCGCTAGGCTGCTCGCCTGATTGCTCGCCGATCTAAAGAATTATTCAGCTAAGCCACTCGTGATTATCATTTCAGCATATCCTTTGATATAGAAAATCAAATCAAAGCATATACTGAGGGGCAAATGTTGATAAAAGGAATTAAAACCAATGATCAAAGAATAATCAAAGTGTAAGCAAGCTTAAGTATAAGCTGCTCGCCGGGTTATTCGCCGCTTTGCTCGCCCGGCCCAGAGGTGGCGAGGCAACAAGCCCACATGGCCAAACCCAAGTTGCTCGCCGCCTTACTCTCCCGGCCCAGAGATGGCGAGACAACAAGCCCACGTAGCTAAGCCCAAATTTCTCGCCACGCTGCTCGCCGCCTTGCTCGCCCGGCCTAGAGGTGGCGAGGCAACAAGCCCACGTGGCCAAGCCCAAGTTGCTCGCCACGCTTATCGCCGCCTTGCTCGCCCGACCCAGAGGTGGCAAGGCAACAAGCCCACGTGGCCAAGCTCAAGTTGCTCGCCACGTTGTTCGCCCTTCTGCCCATCCATTATTTCCAGGAATTGATTAGGGTCATAATTTCATGTTTTAGCACTCATTTCTATATGCTTTTGGCGATATTATGTTTATATTTGACCCTATTATGCTTTACTTTGTGTATTTAACCCTTTTTGGCTAGAAAGTTGTGATTGTAGGTGAAAACAATCAAAATAAGGAAGAAACGAGCAAAATCGAAAAAAGTCCTAAAATTTGGAGTTGAGCCAATGGAAGCAATTTATATTCCATGATAAAGAGCTTGAAGAGAGGATCACAACGAAAAAAGAATCAAGTCAATCTGAGTTCTAGAACTCAAGATATGAAAAAAATGAGGAGAGTCGAGCGTCACCCGAGCTAAGGACCTCAATCGGCAGCACATACAAGCAGATCGGCAGCACCACCATTGAGGTCGCGCGCACGTTACCTGAAGCGGCAGCTAGAGCTCCGTGCGAGTGGCCACGTGACCGTGATCGACAGCCAGCTAGTTGGAATTCGGCATCTTTGCAAAGCGCGCGACCAAGCTACCGATTGCGATCGGCAGCCGTTCAGTTGGAGGTCGGCATCAGTTCAGAATTTCTGGATTTTTAGGGCTATTTTCATATTTTCGTGTGTTTTAATGAAGGGCATCTTGGTCAATGATCTAAGGGTACTATATATACTTCCATCTCAGATTTCCAAAGGGGAGATTCATTCTTAGATTTCATTTCTTAGATTACACACATCATCATATTCTCTCTCTAGATTAGTAGAAGTTAGAGGTAGTTTCCATTTGGGTTCTTAAGATTTCTACTTCCGATTTCTACGATAACTTTTGATCTACCGCTCGGATCTTCAATCTGTTTGTTCCTGCACTCTTGTAATAGCTAGAGCTACATTTCTACCATTTGAATTTCAAATTCTTTTGCCGGATCGTTAGTTAGCTTTTAGAGGTAATTTGTATCTTTCCAATTTTCATTGTAATAGGTAATATTTCTACATTCATTTACAATTCCTGCATAATGATGATTGTAGTTAGTCAAATTACTCTTTTGTTTACCAAATTAGCCATGGGTTAATCCCTTTATGTGTTAGTGTATGATTCCTATGGAGTAATGTGGTGTTAATGTTGATCTTATGAATGCTATGAGATGTTGTATGATCAATTCTCTAAATTGATGGTTTGTATGAATGCTTTGAATGCATAATTGATTGAGGCCATTAGGGAGTTAGTCTTGTTATTACCTGATTAAATCCTTATGTGGCTGGGATCAGGATAACAAATAAGTAGGTAAATACTTGAATAATCGTGCATAAAAAGTAAATAACACAGAGATTTGCCTACTTATTTGTTATCCTGATCCCAGCCACATAAGGATTTAATCAGGTAATAACAATTGGCGCTAGAAGGAGGGTAACAAAATACTTACATCTCCTAATTTTAAGGATTTAGACTTGGATTTTGAAGTTCATCTTCAAATCCTCAAGTCTCTAAGAAATTTTCGAAGGCTATCTTCAAAGTTGTTGTTTCGAATATCTTCTCCAACTCATCGTTAGAATGATGAAATCAAAGGCTGCTGCTACAACCCGTGCTAGTCTCCCCAACACTTCTGGTGGATACTCCACGGCTCATCTGAGAGGAAATTCATCTGCGAGAAATACACACACTCCGGACCAAGCCCAAATGGTTGAGCATGCTCAGTCCGCACTCGGGCATCGGACAAGGGAGTTAGCGCCTATCCCCATGCAGAATTTTGAATCTCCCGAGCAAGTGGACACGCTTGTATGGAAACTCCAGAAAAAAGCCAAGGAGATGAGAGCAGCACGGGCTTCATCCTCTACTCCTAAGAAAAACTACAACTTTCGCCAAAACAAAATAAGAAGGGTGGAGGAACACCAAGGGGAAAGTCATGTGCAGGCTACCGAATCTGAATCTCGTTCGGTTTTTAATCGACTTGGTTCGGATTTCTCCAACAGATCATCTTCATGGCCTGCCAACCGGAAAATACCACACGTTTCTTCTCTTCCAGAGTCATTAACTCGGTCCTCTAATTATACTCCTATGCAAATCTCATACTCAAGAAACGTTGAACCTGGAAACTCTGCCAGACAACAAATGAGTTTTGCACAAAGCGCATTGCTTAGGCGTGATCAACCTCGTATTTTGGTCCATGATCGATTGGGCCCTGGGGGTTATCCTCACCATGCTTACCAAGAACCTGCAATTGGACAGGTAAGACCAGCGGCTGTGCAAGATAGCCAACAATCCCTTTTGCAAGCCTTACAGAAAAGGCTAGATGAAGTGGAGGGAAAAGTGGAATCAAGAGGAAATAACCATAAACGATTAAGCTCGGACAATGAGCCTTTGGCCATTGAGCTGGAAGAATCCCCTGTGCAAGCAAAAATTACTCCTTTGCAAGCCCCCCTCTATGAAGGAAAGACTGATCCGGAGACCCATCTCTCCAAGTATAGGATATACATGACCGGTCGAGGTGCATCAGACGCTACGAAATGCCGACAATTTCCACTCACATTGGGTGAACTAGCCCATAAATGGTATGTGAGTCTTGCTCCCCGCTCCATCCACAGTTTTTCTGAACTTGGGGAGAAATTTGTATCATATTTTGCTGCTAAAATTAACAAGCCGGAAAGCCGCCATCGTCTGATGAGGGTAAGGCAGCAAAAGAATGAGGGGGATGAGGAATATATTGATAGGATCGATGAAATTATCCTTGGCGGTGAACCTATAAGTGACGAACTAGCACTTCATTCTTTGCTCGGAGGATTTAGGGGAGACTCTCCCATGTTTCGCAGTCTTACTAAGGACCTCCCAACAACTTATGCGGAGTGCAGGAGACGAGCAGGCGAGCTCATAAATCGTCAAAAATTGTTAGCCAAAAGGTTGGGAGAGGTTAAGGAAGAGGAAAAACAAGTAAAGCCATCATCTTTCAAGAAGAAGAATGGCGGTCGGACTTCCAAAACGCCAGGAACCTTTAAAAGGTTCGATGCCGGCGAAGAAGTGAATATAGTGGAGAAGTTCAACCAAACTCCAGCATATATCTTCAACGCCATCAAAGGCAAGAATTTGCTCGAACCTCCTCAACCAATTCGGAATGTACCACGTCAGCCTAATAACAAATAATTCTGCGCCTATCACGATAGTCCTGGGCATAATACAAGCAGGTGTCGTGATCTCTTAAGACAGCTATGGAAGCTGTTTGAGGAAGGGAAGTTGAATGAGTTTGTCAAACGACCAGCACCTAGGCGAGATGTGGCTGATAAAGGCACTTTGAAGAGAGAACGAGAAAACCGACCTCCACCTCATCAACAAACAGAAGTTGCCAATTTAGAGGTTGAAGATGAGGATTCTTTTGGGGAGGAGCCCCCAATTCGAGCTGGCGGACATGTACATATGATCCAACCTGGTGGAGCTGTGGGAGGACTTACTTCGGTGATTACTACTTCAAACAGAAAAAGAAAGGCAGAAATAAGAGCACTCAACGAGGTAAATCTTGTTGCGCTCCCAGAGCCAAACATCTCCAAAAGTTGTGTGCTTACATTCTCAAACGAGGATAGAGAAGGGCTGCTGTACCCAAAGAATGACGCACTAGTCATTTCAACTAAAATCCTGGGTATGAATGTGAGTCGCATCCTCGTTGATAACGGATGTTTCTGCAATATCATATTCAAATCTGCTCTCGATCAAATGGGCAACCTCACGAGTTATATCAAACCATACAACACTATACTCAAGGGGTTCGGAGATACTGCAGTGACCGCTTATGGGAGAATCAAGCTCGCTGTGGAGCTCATCTGCTATAAAAAATGATAAAGTGAGGATCACTAGGCCCATAGAATTTGTAATAGTCGACCTGCCAAATGTTTATAATGGCTTCTTAGGTCGTCCTTTTCTTGAATCATTTGAGGCTGTAGCATCCTCATATTTCTACTGTATCAAGTTTCCCACCATTGAAGGTGTGGTCGGCACCATTAAAGGTGACCAAATAATGGCAAAAAAATGTGTGAACTATCCCAATGTGTATTTAGATTATACTTTATTTTCTAAATTTCAGAATATTGGGAACATCGAGAAGCAAGAGCAAGCTATGTCCATCGAGATGGATGTCGACCCCAATGAACTTGAACATCAAGTCCCAATGGACATCGATCAGGAAGTGGCGCAATACACAATCCACAAGGACGACTGTTCAAGTAAAGATTGTCCAAATGAAGACCAATTAAGTGAAGATTTGGAACCAAGACTGGGATTTGAGCCATTGACCTTCGACCTTGATCCCCGACATGAGATAAAAGATCCAAGGAAACTGAAGAGAGCTACACCATTGGAAGCACTTGAGCATATTCCTGTTGATCCAACACGACCAGATCTCGAAGTTTTGATTGGATCTCGAATTCCAGTGGATATGAAGGATCATGTTATTGAGTTCCTCAAAAGCAATATTGATGTTTTTGCTTGGTCTCACCAAGACATGGTTGGGATTGATCCCAAACATGCTTGTCATCACCTCAAAATCGATCCGTCAAGAAAGCCAGTCTCACAAAAGCGTCGAAAGTTTGGCCCAGAAAAATATGCTGCTCTAGCTGAGGAAGTGAAGAAATTGCTTGATAATAAGTTAATCGAGCAAGCTAAAGATGAACCTCAATGGGTGGCCAATGCTGTTTTGGTGAAGAAACCAAATGGATCATGAAGATTATGTATCGACTTCACGGATTTGAACGATGCATGTCCGAAAGATCATTTCCCAATGCCCCATATTGATCACCTTGTGGACAATACGGCGGGGCATGAAATGATGTCTTTTATGGATGCCTTTGCGGGTTATCATCAAATCCCAATGGCTGAAGAAGATGTGAAGCATACCTCTTTTCTCACAGAAAAAGATATGTATAGTTGGAAGAGGATGCCCTTTGGCCTCAAGAATGCTGGAGCAACATACCAGAGGTTAGTAAACAAAATGTTTGCAAACCAAATTGGTAAAACAGTTGAGGTGTATATTGATGATATTGTGGTCAAGAGTCGAAGGAAGGAGGATCATCTACATGATCTTACTGAAGTATTCTCTATCTTGAGAGAATACAACATGAAACTTAATCCGAAGAAGTGTCATTTCGGAGTGGAATCAGGGAAGTTCCTCGGCCATATCGTCAGTCAACGAGGAATTGAAGCTAATCCTGAAAAGATAAAGGCTATCCTCGACCTCGGAGAGCCAACCAACATCAAACAAGTTCAGAAGTTGACGGGATGCTTGGCATCTCTTAACAGATTCATTTCGAGGTTGGGGGACAAGAGTAGGACGTTCTTCAACACAATAAAAAAGAACAAATTTTCATGGAACATGGAAAGTCAATTGGCATTCATGAGGTTGAAAGAGTACCTTGCCAATCCGCAAATTCTTTCCAAACCTGTACCAGGAGAAAAATTGTATCTATACTTAGCAGCATCAGAATCAGCACTCAGTGCAGTGTTAGTTAGAGCAGAGGGGCAGCAACACTTGCCCATTTATTTTGTGAGTCAAGTACTTCATGACGCTGAGATACGTTACACTCCTTTGGAAAAATTGGCTTATGCACTGGTGATGAGCGTGAGGAAACTAAGGCCATACTTTTTTGACCATCAAGTCGAAGTTCTCACTACTCTTCCACTCAGACAAGTGTTGCACAGGCCGGATACAAATGGGAGATTGCTCAAATGGTCATTAGAAATAGCCCAATACGGGGTCACATACGCTCCACGAACGGCAATCAAGGGTCAAGCCCTGGCGGATTTTATGGTGGAACTCACTTTTCCAATCAGCCCTGCGAAATTGAATCATCCTCCATGGAAGCTGTATGTGGATGGTTCCTCAACAAGTACAAGTTCGGGGGCAGGAATAGTTTTGATTGGTCCGGATGGTCAATCCTTTAAAAATGCAGTGCGGTTCAACTTCCAAACAACCAATAACGGGGCTGAATATGAAGCGTTAGTCGGTGGTCTTGAGCTCGCGATAGCTGTAGGAGTCAGAAGATTACATGTTTTTATGGACTCCCTTTTGGTTGTAAACCAAATGAAAGGCGAGTACGAAGCCAGAGGTGAACAAATGGTGAAATATCAAGATTTAGTGATTGAGATGTGCGAGAGGTTCGAACAAGTCTTTATCGAACAAATACCTCGTGAGCAAAACTCTCAAGCTGATGCTCTTTCTAAGCTTGCAACTTCAGAGGGATCAGCAGACCTTTCAAATATCCAATTAACCAAGTTAGCAAGCCCATCGATCAACAGACATATGGTTGCAAATGTGGAGGAGATCGAGGATAATTGGATGACCTCCATTGTCGTTTACCTCCAGACAGGAGCACTTCCCGAGGATCGAACAAAAGCTCGGCAATTGGAGATGCGAGCAGCAAGATACGTTCTTTTAGGGAAACAACTCTACAAGAGAAGTTTTTGTTTGCCACTTCTAAAGTGCATCACCCCAGAGCAAGGAAATAGAGTTTTAACCGAGATCCATGATGGGGTATGCGGGAACCATGCAGGAGGAAGAGCTCTCATTTACAAAACAATGAGGCAAGGATATTTCTGGCCCACATTGAGGAAGGATGCCATAGCTTATGCAAAGGCTTGCCACCAATGTCAGATACATGGACCAAACATCAAGCTACCTCCGGAGCAGCTTACATCTATGTATAGTCCATGGCCTTTTGCTCAGTGGGGCATAGATCTTATCGGTCCATTACCAACAGCTCCTGGTGGACTCAAGTTTGCTGTCGTCGCCGTTGATTATTTCACAAAGTGGGCAGAAGCAGAGCCTTTGAACAAGATTGATCAAGGCCAAATGATAAAATTCATATGGAAAAATTTGATCTGTAGGTTCGGACTTCCACAAGCTATAATTACGGATAACGGGAAGCAGTTTGATGGCTCCGAGCTAAGAGATTTTTGTGACACTTGGAAGATCAGAAAAGTCTTCTCAACGCCGTATCATCCCCAAACTAATGGCCAAGTAGAAGCAGTCAACAAAATTTTGAAACGGACTTTGAAGGCCAAGCTTGAAGAGAGAAAAGGCAAGTGGGCCAGTGAGCTTCCAGATGTATTATGGGCGTATAGAACAACTACGAGAAATTCAACTGGAGAGACCCCATTTGCCCTTGCATTTGGAACTGAGGCGGTCATTCCATCTGAGGTGGCAGTTCCTAGTCATAGGACTTCGCAAGAGTTTAGTGAAGAAAATGACATAGCAAGGAGAATCGATCTCGACATGATTGAAGAGCGACGATTAACATCGGCTCACAAAAATGCCACCTACAAACAACAATCGGAGAAATACTTTAATTCCAAAGTTAAAGTTAGAAAGTTCGGAGTAGGAGACTTGGTACTCAAGAAAACAAATGATGTAACAAAAAGGGTATTTGGACCGAACTGGGAAGGACCATTCAGGGTAACAAAGTGTCTATCCAACGGTGCGTACGAGCTCGAACACCCAGATGGCACTCCGGACCAATACCCCTGGAATGCTGCTCTCTTGAAGAAGTATTTTCAATAATATGACATTTTGTAAAGCCTTGGGGGCATGTACATATCTTGTGTCTTATGAATAAAAAATGTTTACCTACACAATTTTGTTGTGAACATATTTCGCTCAAGCTTTCCTCAAAGTTAGCGAGCTTCAAGTATCCTGCGCAAGCTCATTTGAGTTAGTAAGATACAAAATCATATCACTTTAACTAGTGAACCCTTCAACCACGACAAACATGAATGTGGTTGGAGCCAAAGTCGCCCGAGCTAATCAAAAGGCAAGCTAATAATCTTACAAAATTGGACTTAGTGTGAGGCGCAACGGATTTAGCTCAACGAATATAACCGACGAGATTAATCCTTCAAAAGTCCCTTGACGAGCTAATAATCTCTCAAATCCGGGCAAAAATCTATTACAGCGAGCAAAATATCTTGCAAATAGATCTAAGTAATTTGATGTAGACATACCACATATGCAACCATCAAGTTTTTATGTCAAATCCAATCAATAAAGCAAAGGTAGAAAGCAGGTGTTCAAAGTACATCTCAAAAACCATAATCAAACCACAATGAAAAGTCTACGGCAAAACAGATGAAAGGAAAAAATCTACTCAAAATAGCTCTACTACGGATCTACATCGACAAATGAGTAGTCATTATGCAGAGCGCCAATAACTTCAATATCAGTGTGGGGAAGTCCGCTAGATGGAGAAACAACGTCCAATGCAATGATACTCGGGACAACATCAATGGGTGAGGCATCTTCCATGAGAACAAGAGAGTTTGGTTCAATAGTAGCAACCTGATCGTCCTCTGCATCTTCACCTCCATCATCTTCACCATCAGGAACATCTTGCCCTGGAAGCAAAAGTTTGCTTTGATCAGGGAACCAGCTTAAATCAATGTTGTGATCGGTTTGTAGATCAAGGATACGCAAGTAGAAGCATGGATGAAGAGGATAACGAGTAGCATAGTTCTTGAAACGTTCCGCCAAAGCATCAATAGATAAACCAGCACGGGCTACAACTCGTATGGCATCCGCAAAAGCAAGATAATATGAGCATTGTCCATAGAGCACGGGGTCCTTGGTGGGATCTTCTTCTTTGGTGATATCTTGGTTTGCCTGATGCTTAAGTTTCTCGTTAGCTTCGGCAAGTTCCTTCAGAGCGGCATCAAGCTTGCTTTGGAGTTCATCTTTCTCTTTTGCTCTCTCTGATTGAATTAGCACAACATTTTCTTCAGCATTCTTCTTATCCTTAAGTGCTTCACGTCGGAGGTTCTCCAATTCCAAAAGCTTATCCTTCAAACGTTTTTCCGTCTCTTTAACGGAGGATTTCTCGGCCTCATATTTATCCTTATATTCCTTCATCACAATATAAGCAGAATCGAGCTGACTCTTAGCTTCCTTAACTGTATCCATGATATCCTTTTCACGCTTCTTCATCTCGGCAAGTTCTTTCTTCAAGGCAAGAAAGTCATCAATCTCCTCATCTCTTTCAGCTAAAGCTTGAGTAGTCAATATGGCAGTCTGAAGTGCAAGCATCTGAGCGGCCAGCAGAGTATCATCCCCATCACTTCCTTTCACAATACCCTCAAGCTCGTGAGTCCACGCCCGAGGAACATCAAAGATAGTCCGTTTCAAATGACTGGGCAAATCTCTACCACTTGAGGCCCCCCGCGATGTCAAAAAATCAAACAACATAGGAGGACGGGGAGGATCATTTTTTGCATATCTGGAGTAAGAAGTAAAATAATTGTTACATACTTTGAATAAAAGTTTCAGAAAGAAATTCAGATTATAGATATATAATAAACGACTAAGATCTTACCTCTGGAATCGATTGGGATCCGACCCAAGGAAACTTTTCTCCTTATAGTTTGTCTTTTCTAGTGAAGGAGTCGGAGGAGAAACATGGGTAGCAGGTCCTTTTCCTCGGTCCAAATGTTTAACTCGAGGAGGTGTATTTCCAGTATCAATCTCCATCGGATCTAAGGACGACTCTCGAGTTCTTTTTTGACCCGCTTGGGGTGAGGAGTGAGGATGAGCAGAGATCGAGATTACCGGAGGAGAAGCAGGAGAATTCTCGATAGTTGCAACTTCAGATATCACGGGTCTCACAATGATTGCTCCAGGAGCAGGAGGGTCCATCTTTCTCTTCGCCGTGCCTTTGCTACTCCTTTTACCTCTTTCTTTGGTCTTAACAACTCCTATTTGAGCGAAGAAGTCGGGAATATCGTCCATTAACTCTAAAGGGCAAGAGTCGAAAAGAGGAAAGACAACTGCAATGATAGAGACAAGGTGATAAAGAAAATTATTACATTTCAAACCATATGAATCATTCCATTGCAATATTAAATCAAATATAGAGTTGAAAGATTGTTACGAGGTTCAATACGGAGATGAGTTGGATCACGAAATAATCTAGCTTCGAAGCGGGCAGTCCGAGTATTGAGGTGATCTACACGTTTTTCACGTTCAGACAATAAGTAAATTTTATCCAACACTACTCTGAAGTCAAATGGGAGTTCGTTTTCACCAGGAAACACGTAGTCTGCAGAAAAAAAGAATAATTAGATCAGTACTTTTGGAAATGCACAAATTGAAAGTCTTACTTGATGATTTAAGATTGGAACCACGGGAATATCAAGCTCGACTTTGTTAGAATGATGCACAGTTTTCCAACTACCAGAAACCCAAAACCATTTCCGAATATCAGATCTCGGAGGGTTGGTTATCCCCACTACAACTAGCGATTTATGACGAGGTTTCAAATAGATGTCACCATGTCATCTCGTCTCCGATGTCATTACATATAAGTAGGTGAGTTCAGCTGCATTTGGAAGTCGATACAATCGAAATTTCCCAAAAATAATCAAAGTGCTCATAAGAGAATGCCACGAGTTAGGCATGAGTTGAATGGGGGCAATCTCCCAGTATTGAAATACTTCTGTGACAGCCAGATGAAGGGGAAAACGAAGACCCGCTTCCATCATGTCATAAGTCACTGCAACCATTCCCGGGGGAGGTTGATCCGCCCTTTCACTCGAGTAGGGAACATGGAAGTGAACATCACTAGGTGTACCCCATCTTCCACGCCAAGAGTTAAGATCAGTCAGAGTCACAATGCTCCTAAACTTGTTAGAATGCCAATTCGTCCTTTCAGTTCTCCTAAATGACTCCGGAGCACGAGATACCGGATGATAAGGATGTTCAGACAAATATTTAGAGTAAGAAGGACTTGGAGTAGGCCCGGCAATTTCATCCACAAAATGTCTCCATAATGACCAAGCTCTTTCAACATGACAATCAATATCGGAAATGTTATTCTCGGAAACTCGTTTTGTCCGACTATGATCGAGATCATCCACGGTCGATATATGTCTGGTCGTGTCATTAGGAAGACCCTTCGGTGACTTTGATATCGATTTGTCAAAATCATCATCCATATCACGGAGAAGTCCCATATGAGAGCAACTCACGTTACGCGATGATCCAACACCATCATCTTTTTGTCTGAAAACTCTACGTGACATGATTTTTATAAATCAAGGGTCGAAGAGGGAATTTAAAACACTTACTCAATTTCTTCGTCAAACAGTTTTCGAGAATGACTATTTTCCAAAAATGTGTGCCTGCATAAATAAACACAATGATGTGATTAGAACAACATGATTAGTATGTTGCTTCAATCGTTTTCCAGCATGAAAGTGAGGTTACGTGGGCATATTCTAAACCACAATGAAATTACAACTACCACCACATCTTTCACACATTATCGGATGTTATCAAAGAAAGCAATGGTCCATGATCGACGCACACAATGCTACTATGGCCAGAAAAATCAAAGCTCACCAACAGACCTTTTCAACCACCGTCCTCAGTTTGTTCACCAAGGAATCAACAATCGTAACCATCACAGCCAAAAGTCCACTGTTAGCATCAAATCCAAATGGAAATAAGCCACAGATTTTAAACCGATTGACATCAAAATATCCATAAACAATCCTCGGCGTTAATCCTTAGTACGCGGGGGATGCGATGATCTGAGGTGCCGGATTCAATCTTTTACACGCATTCAATGCGTGGGATGAGGATGAGGGCAACAGAAGGACAAAGGTAATATACAAATATGAATGAACAGTTACAATTACAATTACCTGTTCGTTGAAAAGCCGGAGTTTCGTTGAAGGGTTACCACCGCCGACAACCGTAACGATGTGAGAAGCAGTTTGGAAAACTACTATAACACAATCGAAGAGGCTGCGGCCAATGAGGATTTGTTACTGGGAAGCAGCGCCTGAATTCTCGGAAGAGGATACTGCCGGCGACAACCGTAACGACGTGAGAAGCAGTTTTACGTACTACTATAACACGGTCGAGAGGTCGTTGTCGATGAAGATTCGTTGCTGGAGAGAGTCGTTGAGTTCACTAGAGGAACACTGCCGCAATTGTGGACTCACAAGAAGATTGTGTTTCGCACAGAGAGCCGGGCAGCGTTCGGAGCCTTGACGTCTAATTTGCGATATAATTCAAGATTATATATATGTATAATGAAGAGGACCCAACTGCTGGTATGGTTTTTTTGGAAAAGATTGAAGGATTTTTGAATCAGCCGCGTAATTTTATAAAGGAAAGTGGATTTCTTTGAAAACTACAGCTGTATGTATATTTAGCGGTGATTAATCTGTAAGTATAAGGGAAAAATCAGCCGCGTAATTTTGAAATGTTTTTGCGAGATTCGTAGCAAAATAAATATGGCATGGACGACCTCTCCAATTTTGGAATATATATGGAGAATGTGGATGTAGTCGGCGCGTTAATTTGGATAAATATTTTGGCCATATTTTTGTGCGAATTTTGGTAATGTCAACAGCTAATTAGGCCTACTTTGGTGGGTATTCTTCGTCCCAAATCTGTGTCTATTTTGGAAGGTTGCAGACAATATATATATGTATATATATATGTGTGTGAAAGATAAGTAAGGAAACAAGCTACTTTTTGATTCAAGGACAGGTTATTCTTTTGAGAATAATTAAAGAAAGGATTTGGGAGAGAGAACCATATATGTATATATATGGAAAAGTATATGCAGTCAATCATGTATATAAAGATTTTAAGGCAATCATGTGTCATCTGTCAATATAATAAAGTAGGCTGCTTCGTCAATTATTACGGCAGAAAAAAAAAAAATATTGCTACGTGCCTTTAATTAAGGAAAAGATGGCAACATGTGTTGCTTATTAAGGAATGGAAACTGGCGAAAATATATATACATGGGAGTAATATTATTTTAAAATTTTCTGATTTAGGAATTTTTTTAATTATACTTCTATTATTTTTTGGGGCCAACATATAGCAAGAATTTTGAGCCCATTTATTTTTATAAGGGATATGAGCCATATTATAAAGTGTATCACTTTGATTCTACATTTGGCTCGAGAACTCATATCTTCGAATTTATTCTCATTGGTCCATCTCAAGAGTAGGATTTTCTGGATTTTATTTCACGAAGGCGAGCCTCAGAGAGAGACTGGATTTTTTAATTTTTTCTGAGACAGAATTTCATAGTCTACGTAGTAGCAGTGAAATCGTCTTTGTCTCGGAAAAATTAAAAATTATTTTGAATATTTTCGTCAAGACAAGTTAAAATTCAGAGGCATGCGGAACAACATCAACCACTTCAGAATATCTTCGGACAAGACCTCTTATTAATCTCAGGCAGTTCTGCTCAACATTTACTTTTAATATGCTACACATCAAAGATTCGAGCATATCAAAAGTAGGGGGCAATTGTTGTGGTACAATTATTACAATGGGCCCAAGCCCTTAAATAATCGGACGAGGCCCAAATCCAATACAAGAAAATTTGGAGTGCGAGCATAAACAAAGCCCACAAATATAAGCACGTGCAGGATCAGGATCCGCGAGCACGAGCAAGTTGAGCACCTATATACACGAACAAGTCGAGCACTACGGGCACGAGCAAGTCAAGCACCTACGTGCATGAACAAGTTGAGCACTACGGGCACGAGCAATTTGAGCACTACAGGCACGAGCAAGTCGAGCACCTACGTGCATGAACAAGTTGAGCACTACGGGCACGAGCAAACTGAGCACCTGCGGGCACGAGCACACTCATGGTCAACTCTTACAGAGAAATTATAGCTATTATGCATGATTAAGGGCTCAATTAATATCATTTAATACATACACAAGGAAAGCCACCATTTATGGAGAGAAGACTTCCTGAAATATATTTGTAACGGTCTAGTTGACCAATTTAGCATGATAGGTGCACGTACCATAATTGAGATCATCTATAAATATGGCCTTAGGGCCATCATTGTAAAGGTCCACGAATTTGATCAATACAAAGACTATACTTAAGTCCTAGCTCTTGCAAGACAAGACCTAGGTAAATCTCTGTGTTATTTACTTTTTATGCACGATTATTCAAGTATTTACCTACTTATTTGTTATCCTGATCCAAGCCACATAAGGATTTAATCAAGTAATAACAAGTCTCATATGAGAATTTGGCTATTTTCCTAAATTTTCTTATTATTAGGCCAATGCATGCTAAGTGTTTGATTAAATTCCTAAGATAGTGAGAATTATCTTTAGTGAATAGAAAGAACAATTAGAGGCTCTAATATGTATCTAGGGAGACCTTTGCATGTTAGAGTGCCTTGCCAATTGATTGTACAATACCTCATTGCATGATTAAGTGATACATCACCATGTGAAACATAGGATAGTACACTAATACATCTCTCACACAACTTGCTCACTTTGCAAAACAAGGTGATAGGTAGTTTGCTATTTTGACGCACTAGTAGACTTTAGATATCGATTCCCCTTTATTGCTTTGCTGATTTGAATTGGAACAATAATCATACCTTACAATCACCCATCTCCCTGAGTTCGATAAATAATAAACTTGGTCAAACTTGCCACGACGATAATTATCATGTATACTTGCGTGAAGACACCATTTAGGCAAACAAATTTTTGGTGCCGCTGCCGGGGAGACAACTAGTTTGTTTGGTTGTTTGTTGTTCTTTTTGTTTTCGATTTTTGCACTATTTGTGTGAGAATTTTGATACTTGTTAATTCTTGCAGGATTTTGTGAGATTGAGATGGATGGATATAACTACTCTTCCTATCCTCCACCAAATACTCAACCTTCTACATCCTACACTTACCATCCTTACCCTTACCAAAATGAAAGATCCTACCAACCCCATCATACATCATATAACTATATACCTTCTACATCCTACCATCAAGGAGATTCCACTTATATCAACGAAACACTACAGCTTATACTCAAGCAATTGGGTAACATAAGAAGTGAATTTTAGGCATTTAGAGGAAACAAACCTAAAGTTTGATGCAATTTGCCGAGATCAAGGAGCTAGAATAAAGAACCTAGAGATACAAGTGGAGCAAATATTAAGAAAATGTGGGCAAAGGGCTCGAGAATACAAATCCTATTTGATTCAAGCTTAATTGAAAGAAGGATGTAGTGCTATTGAGTTAAGAAGTGGAAGAAGATATGAAGGACCGAGTGCTCCGATTTGTGTTGAGGATGGAGAAAATGGGGTAGAAGAGGAGAGGATTGATGATATAGATGTGGGAGTTGATATGGAATATCATATTCCATTAGGAAAAGAAGATGAGAAAGAAGAGGAAAGTAAGGTGGAAGAAGGGTTAGTGGAAGAAGGAGAAAATGGTGGAAGTGAAAGAGAGGAAAGATATGTTCCTAAGTGGAAAAGAGTTAGAGAAGAGAGGGAAAAGAAGAATAAAGTGGAAGTTGATGAATGGGGGGTGCCAAAGACGGTAGTGCCCATTCTATATCCTCAAAGATTCGCCAAGAAGAAGCTTGATGACAAGTTCAACAAGTTCCTAGAAGTCTTCAAAAAGCTTTATATAAATATTCCTTTTTATGAAGCCTTGGAACAAATGCCAAGTTATGCAAAGTTTATGAAAGATCTTTTAGCCAAAAGGAGAACAGTGGATGAACCGGAAACAGTAAAGTTGACTAAGGAAAGTAGTGATGCCTTGACAAGAAAGCAACCTCAAAAAGAGAAGGATCCGGGATGCTTCACAATTTTTTGTGACATGGGTAATGGTGTGGTACACAAAGCTCTTTGTGACCTAGGAGTAAGCATCAACTTGATCCCACTCTCGATTTTTAAGAGCTTAGATCAAGGACACTTGAAGGGTACATCTACAACTCTCCAATTGGCGGATGACTCAACTACCATTCCTAATGGCTGCATAGAGGATGTACTTGTGAGGATTAAAGATTTCACATTTCCAGCGGACTTCTATGTTCTTAATATGGAAGAAGACAAAGACATTCCCCTTATTCTAGGAAGACCTTTCTTGGCTACCGCCCGAGCGGTCATCGATGTGTATAATGGAGAGTTGACCTTGAAGCTTGGTGGGGATGAACTTCACTTTTCTATCGAAGAGGCTATGAAATATCCAAGGGAGAATTCATCTTGTAACTCAATTGATGTTGTCGAGCTTTGTGTTCAAGAAGCTTTTGAAAATGCTAAAATTCCTTTCTTTACTTCTAATTATGAGATTCCGAACTATAATGAAGCTAAAGAAAGTGATTGTCTTGTTGTTGATGATGTAGGAAATGAAGATGAAGGATCCATGAACACTAAAATGGAAGAGATGCTCTTGGAAATCAAGGAGGAGGAGAGTGCAACAAGGGAAGTAGGAGAAGCAAGCAAGGACAAGGAAGAGGAGGCGGGGATTGCATTAAAGCCATTGCCCGACCACCTCAAGTATGCATATCTCGTTGAAGATGAAAGGTGTCTGGTAATCGTATCCTCTTCTCTTAATGGTGATGAGCTTGATAAATTACTTGTTATACTTAGGAAGCATAAATCAGCCATAGGTTGGACTGTTGATGATCTTAAGGGTGTCAATCCTTCTTTATGCTTGCGTAGAATACGTCTAGAAGAGAATACTAAGCCATTAGTCCAACCACAAGGGCGTGTGAATCCTATAATACAAGAGGTCATTAAGAAAGAAGTGTTGAAATTGCTTGGTGTGAATATGATCTTCCCTAGTAGTGACAACCCTTGGGTATCACCATTGCATGTAGTGTCCAAAAAGGGTGGCATGACTATCATTAAAACTGAAAATAATGAAGTGATTGCTACAAGGGTTGCCACGGGTTGGCGTGTATGCGTTGATTATAGGGAATTGAACAAAGAGACTTGTAAGGATCATTTCCCATTGCCCTTTATGGACCAAATGTTAGATAGATTGTGTGGTTATAAATACTATTGCTTCCTCGATGGTTACTCCGGATACAATCAAATCATGATTGCACCAGAGGACCAAGAGAAGACGACATTCACATGTACCTATGGAACATACACGTGGAGACGCATGCCCTTTGGGCTATGCAATGCTCCAGGTACATTCCAAAGGTTAATGATGTCGATCTTCCATGGTTTGATTGAGCAAATAATGGAAGTGTTCATGGATGATTTCAGCGTTTTTGGTAATACATATGATATGTGCTTATCTAATCTTGAGAAAGTGTTGGTTAGATGTAAAGACACAAATTTGGTGCTCAATTGGGAGAAGTGTCACTTCATGGTAAGTGAAGGTGTTGTCCTTGGCCATTACATCTCATCTAATGGGCTGCAAGTTGATCGTGCTAAGGTAGTAGCTATTGAGAAGCTACCACCACCTATAAACGAGAAGGGAGTAAGATCTTTTTTGGGACATGCTGGATTTTATCGTAGATTTATCAAAGATTTTTCTAAATTGTCTAAGCCCTTATCTCGTTTGCTTGAGAAAGATGTTCCCTTTAAATTTGACGATGCTTGTTTGAAATCTTTCAGGTTGCTTAAGGAAGCTTTGGTGAGTGCACCAATGTTGGTCCCGAAACGAGTTAGATCAGTGTATGGGGGGGGGGAATACACTGATGTCAGATTTTTCTGAAAGACTCAGAAAAATGCTCCAACGTACTCAGTCAGGAGTTCCTGAAGTACTCAGTATGCTGAATGTCCGCAGGGGCAGCAGGGACGGTTCAGTAACGAGTCAGATAAGCTGAGTAAGAGTAAAGTGCTCGGAGACTCAGTAGAGATAACAAACCTACTGACTGCTCGGAAGCGAGTCAGTTGGACAACTATCTCAGTGAGTCAGAGTACGTGCGGAAAGTGAGCCCTTAGATTCTACACGTTTTAGTTTCTGAAAACGTTTTCTCTGAGTTGCTTAGTAAATAGGTGATTAAGGCTGAGTGCACAGTATTAGGGTTCAGGATGATTGATTCAGTCCTGAGGTTAAGACCAATGCAGTATGTTCAGTTTAATATGATGACATTTATGATCCTGAACAAAACAGTAAATCAGCACACAGGGGACTTTTTAACGTGGTTCGGAGATAACCAACTCCTACGTCCACGACCTGATTTAACAGGAAGCTATCCTCAAACCCCTGAGGATAGGTACTTGGGTTTTACGTGCCAAGGGACACGAATAGCCAACTTCCTCTCTTAGGAACTGACCCCTGGGCGTTTTACAAGTCCCAGTCCTTCTAACCAACCTATCTCACACTTTGAGAGGTTTGGTATTCTGGTTTCCAACTAAGATAGCTCTAGCAATACAGATCAGTGCTAAATATTAGAGCTATCGATCTAAGCAAATACAGAGTGAATCCTACTACAACACTAGGGAAATTTAATTGCAGAGTGTTGTTTATGATATGCTTTGTATTCTTGGATTCTTGAGAGTTCTCTTGGAAATTTCCCGTTAACCTTGAATGGGTGCAAGGTTCTCCATATTTATAGGCGAGATTCAAGATAGATCCGTTGGAGGAGATCAAATCAAATCTTTCCTATTTTAGGTAGATTGCAGGCTAGGAATACTGTTCGACCTACCCGCCATGCTTATTCTGGCAAGTTGTCACATCACCTGCAACCTTTTGAGACGCATTAAATGCCGCATTAAATGCTGCGCAGACTCCGTGCTTACGTGTTGAAGGATCATTGGCTCTCCGTTATAACGGCTAGTTGACCTTCAGACATTTATCCTTCCTCGTACATTCAATGCTCTGAGTCTCTTGTAATAACTCAGTCTAAGCGTGTGCCTTAATGGAGTCTTACTGACATTCTTTTTGTCTCTTGTCCCATAGTATAAATAACCTTTCTGCTTTGGACTGACATGATTCAGGTATTCTGAACCACAGCCTAAGTCAGGTCCTATGTGCATTCAGCACAGCCTGATAGGTTATTCAGCTCAGTATGTGTTACCTTTTTGCTTCGGACTTACAGGATTCAGGTAAACTGAACCAAGGCCTAAGTCAGGTCCTATGTGCATTCAGCACAGCCTGATAGGTAGTACATACTCTTCACTGACTGAGTTCTGTCCTGAACATGCTTAGTGTATTCAGTAGAAACATCAGACAATGGCACTTCAGGATTGACTTCAGGAAGAATCAGCAGGCTTCGATCTTCAGTTTCAGAACAGACAATCTTCAGCGAGACTGACTGACTTCTTCAGAATGGTTTACACTTCAGACTTCAGTAAATTGGGTCGACTCCAATATTCTTCAGTCTTCAGTATGGTCCTTCTGTACTGAATCTCTGACCTAACTATCCTGAGCTATTTTATCCTGAACACTATACTTAGGCAAATTCATCCGGGGTTTTGGGATCTAATCAAAATACCAAGATTGTCCCAACAACCAATCTTGATTACCCCCAATTGTAAAGAACCTTTTGTTCTTATGTGTGATTCGAGTGATTATGCTATGGGGGTGGTGCTAGGCCAATTATGGGAGAAAAGATTTCATACAATTATTATGCTTCAAAGACTTTCTCATCAACTCAATTGAATTACACCACTACCGAGAGAGAGCTTTTGGCCATTGTATACGCCTTGGAGAAGTTTCGTCCATATCTAGTGGGGATGAAAACTATTGTCTACACGGACCACTCGGCTACAAAGTTCTTGATGACAAAGAAGGATTCGAAACCTCGGTTGATAAGGTGGGTGTTGCTATTACAAGAGTTCGACTTGGAGATTCGAGACAAGAAAGGGAGCAAAAATATGATAGCCGATCATTTGTCAAGATTAGTGAGAGGAGATGAGGCCTTGGAAGAGTAGGAGGAGATACTTGAAAGCTTCCCGATGAGAGAATTTTTAGAGTTGAAAGAGAGAAAATTTGGAAAATAGAAGATGAGGCTCCTTGGTATGCCGACTTTGCCAACTTCTTGGCAAGTGGGGGCAATTCCTCATGGAATGAATTCTAATGCAAGGAAGAGGTTTTACAAGGAGGTACGTCACTATATTTGGGATGATCCTTATTTATATCGTAGAAGTGCTAATTCTATTATTAGGAGATGCATCCCGGAGGAAGATGTTGAAAGTGTGCTTACACATTGCCATTCCTTGCCTTGTGGAGGCCATTTTGGCTCCATTAAGACTGCTCAAAAGGTATTTCAGAGTGGTTTTTATTGGCCTTCAATATTTAAGGATTGTCACATGTTCGTCTCACGATGCGATAGATGCCAAAGAGTTGGGGGGTTGTCAAGACGTGATGAGATGCCTTTGAATATTTTTCAAGAAGTAGAGGTCTTCGACGTATGGGGTATTGATTTTATGGGACACTTCCCATCTTCTCATGGGTATCTATACATTCTTTGGCTGTGGATTATGTGTCGAAGTGGGTGGAAGCAATCCCCACGAAGTTCAATGATGCAAGAGTGGTGATGGAATTCTTAAGGAAGAATATTTTTGCTCGATTTGGTGTGCCAAGATCGCTGATTAGTGATGGGGCGTGAATAGGGCGTTGGGGAATCTACTTGTAAAGTATGATGTTAAGCACAAGATCTCAACGGCCTATCATCCCCAAACTAATGGGTTGGCGGAAGTGTAAAATTGCCAAATCAAGCTTATCTTAGAGAAGACCGTGAGCTCTAATAGGAAGGATTGGGCACTCAAGTTGGATGATGTGTTATGGGCATATCGTATGGCCTTCAAAACTCCATTGAACCTTTCTCCCTACCAACTCGTATATGGCAAACCTTGTCATTTGCCTGTTGAGCTTGAGCACAAAGCTTATTGGGCTACGAAGAAATTGAACTTTGATGAAAAATTGTGTAGGGAGAAAAGGCTTTTACAATTTCTTGTGTTGGATGAATTTAGGGATGAGGCGTATGAAAATGCAAAGATTTTCAAGGAAAAGACCAAGAGATGGCATGATGCCAATATAAAAGAGAAGTCCTTTAAGGTGCTTGATCAAGTACTCTTGTTCAATTCACGACTCAAGTTGTTTCCTGGGAAATTGAAGTCAAAATGGAGTGGACCATTTACCATATTAAATTGTTTTTCTAGTGGGTGGTACGAGCTAATGAATGATAAAGGGGAACTCTTCTATGCTAATGGGCACCGTTTAAAGCTCTACCATAATGCCATGCCAAAAGAAGTGACTAACTACTTGAGGCTATGTGATGTTAAGCCACCATGATTTGAGCTTAAGAGTCGTCCGGCTAGGGGACGTTAAATCCAAGAGCTAGATGGGAGGCAACCCATCCTTTTTGTAATTGTGTAAGATTTTATTGTTTTTGGTTTAATTGAGTGTGTTTTTGATCTTGTAGGTGCTTATTGCTTAAGGGGGTGCCCTCATAATATCATTGTGCCAATGGAGGAGGTATTGTATCCGATTCCTTTGCGTAGTACTTGGCTTAGCCAAGTTTGGGGGTCCCATCTCTTGTTATGATGATATTTTGATGATCTTAGATTTCTTGATGATGTTATTGAGTATTATTGTGCCTTATTGTGCATTGCATGATCTTGTCTCCACTTCTTTGCCAAACTTTTCAGACCCTTGGTCCAAAAAAGTTGGGAGGGGGTGTGATCATTTCGCCATTCTCATTGCAATGCCATTTTTAGATTGATTTTGGAAGTATTCCTATGCTTTGATGTCTATTGGTTGATGAGGCCTTGTTTTGCTTGTTATTTTTGGCCATATTGTTGCTTATTTTTTAGTAGTGAATGCATGAGATATGCTTATTGTTGTGTGGATGAATTGAAAGTCATGAGTAGTGTAATGGAGTGATCTCTTAATTCTTGTTGATCTTTTATACTTTTGATTCTATGATTCTTGAAATTTCAATGATATGAGCATTTTTTAGATGATATGAGTCTTGATCACCCTATACCCGTGAGTTTTGAGTCTATGATGCCCGTTTCAATTTTGAACGGATGATATTATTTGATGTGAGTTCCATACACATACATGTTGGCTTTGGTCTTATTTGAGGCTACATTAGATGAGGATTTCACATGATATGATTTGAGGCATTTATTTGATCTATATTGAGCCACTTTGCCCTATGAGCCTACCGTTGATATTATGACCCATTGTTTACCCATTTTGTGCCTATAATCCTTTCATTTGGCTAACCACACTTTAAGCCATTTTCCTTCCTTTTTGGAACTCTCTTGTCCTTATGATTAGTAGAGTGAAAAGAAGGAAGGAAGATTGGTGATATGATGAAGAAATTGGTGGCCAAGGTGGAAAGAAATTCTATGCATGGATTGATTAGAAAAGAAGGTTCAAAGGCAAGTGCTAGCAAAGCATGAGAAAAATGTTGACTTTTTGTGAATTTATGGTAAAGTTTGACTAAACTGTTGTGAGTATGATCACAACTTGTTTAAAGGGAAGATGGATTCTTTGAAGTGTGATTTTGAAAGAGCATGAAGATGGGATTGCTATTTGCATGAAGAGGTGAATGATCTCTACTTTGATTTCTTCTATGCTTTACTAATCATACTTAGTTACTTTTATCCATATGATCCTTCCCTACCAAAGAGCCAACACTACAACCTTTAAAAGACCTCAATAATGTGTGATTGATTTGTCATATCAAGTGGTGGAGAATGTAGACTTGAGCCAAGCTTATTGTAGTATGTGTATGTGGTGTGATGTATGAGAGAGCCTAAACACTCGAGGGTTGAGTGAAACACCTATCTTGTGAGGATCATGACTCATTGACTTGATATTGTGCTAATTGATTTGATTTTGATAGATAAGTGGATGATATTGTATCTTAGATTTGCTAGATTTTGAGTGATGATTCTATGGCATTGATCTTGTACTTGATACTTCATACATACAATTATTCCCCTATCTTATCGCTTCGTTGCTTGAGGCCGAGCAACAATCTAGTTTGGGGGTGTGATTAGGGTCACAATTGCATGTTTTAGCAATCATTTCTATATGCTTTTCATGATATTATGTTCATATTTGACCCTATTATGCTATACTTTGTGTATTTAACCCTTTTTGGCTAGAAAGTTGTGATTGTAGGTGAAAACGAGCAAAATGAGGAAGAAACGAGCAAAATCGAGAAAAGTCTTAAATCTGGAGTTGAGCCAATGGAAGCAATTGATATTCCATGATAAAGAGCTTGAAGAGAGGGTCGTAACGCAAAAAGAATCAAGTCAATCGGAGTTCTAGAACTCAAGATATGACAAAAACGAGGAGAGTCGAGCGTCACCCGAGCTAAGGACCTCAATTGGCAGCACATACAAGCAGATCGACAGCACCTCCATTGAGGTTGCGCACCCGTTTCCTGAAGCGGCAGCTGGAGCTCCGCGCGAGTGGCCGCGCGACCGCTATCGGCAGCCAGCTAGTTGGAGTTCGGCATCTTTGCAAAGCGCGCGACCAAGCTGCCGATTGCAATCGGTAGCCGTTCAGTTGGAGGTCGGCAGCAGTTCAGAATTTCCAGATTTTCGGGGCTATTTTCTTATTTTCGTGTGTTTTAATGAAGGGCATCTTGGTCAATGATCTAAGGGTACTATATATACTTCCATCTCAGATTTCCAAGAGGGAGATTCATTCTTAGATTTTATTTCTTAGATTACACACATCATCATATTCTCTCTGTAGATTAGTAGAAGTTAGAGGTAGTTTCCATTTGGGTTCTTAAGATTTCTACTTCCGATTTCTACGATAACTTTTGATCTACCGCTCGGATCTTCAATCCGTTTATTCCTGCACTCTTGTAATAGCTAGAGCTACATTTCTACCGTTTGAATTTCAAATTCTATTGCCGGATCGTTAGATAGCTTTTAGAGGTAATTTGTATCTTTCCAATTTTCATTGTAATAGGTAATATTTCTACATTCATTTACAATTCCTGCATAATGATGATTGTAGTTAGTCAAATTACTCATTTGTTTACCAAATTAGCCATGGGCTAATCCCTTTATGTGTTAGTGTATGATTCCTATGGAGTAATGTGGTGTTAATGTTGATCTTATGAATGCTATGAGATGTTGTATGATCAATTCTCTAAATTGATGGTTTGTATGAATGCTTTGAATGCATAATTGATTGAGGCCATTAGGGAGTTAGTCTCATATGAGAATTGGGTTATTTTCCTAAATTTTCTTATTATTAGGCCAATGCATGCTAAGTGTTTGATTAAATTCCTAAGATAGTGAGAAATATCTTTAGTGAATAGGAAGAACAATTAGAGGCTCTAATGTGTATCTAGGGAGACCTTTTCTTGTTAGAGTGGCTTCCCTATTGATTGTACAATACCTCATTGCATGATTATGTGATACATCACCATGTGAAACATAGGATAATACACTAATACATCTCTCACACAACTTGCTCACTTTGCAAAACAAGGTGATATGTAGTTTGCTATTTTGACGCACTAGTAGACATTAGATACCGATTTCCCTTTATTGCTTTGTTGATTCGAATAGGAACAATAATCATACCTTACAATCACACATCTCCCTGAGTTCGATAAATAATAAACTTGGTCAAACTTGCCATGACGATAACGATGGTGTACACTTGCGTGAAGATACCATTTAGGCAAACAGGAATGAAGACACAAGAGATGTCCAAGAACCTACAAGGAATACATAGGACGTTTAGGCTAGAGTTAGTGGGGCAAGTAGCTAAGGTGGTGACAAGTGGAGGACACTTGTCACCATCAGAAGCCAAGTGGCTTAAAAACATGCCACCTCACCCTTACATAACTCATTTTGTAGAGGATCTGAAAATTCTAATACAAGAAACAACTTTCAATATTTCTCTCTCTATATTTTCTCTCTATAATTCACAAAACTACTCCAAATTACTTCTTTGATTATTGTTTGTGTAATCAAGCAAGATTAATTAGCCACATAATCTTTTGTTTAGTAAGATTACACAACAGAAACAATTATATTAATAAAACTAATTTGAAAAGAAAAAATCGAACGGAGAGTGAGTACACGTTTCCAAAATTATGGAGAACATAATCTTCATTTGAAAAAAATAAGACCAAACTAAAATTTGTATGATCAAACTAAACTGAACATACACTTGACGTCATTAACTCCATCGATGAACATATAACATATAAAACCAGTAAATGTTGTACAAGCAATGACTTATTTAATTCATGTCTATGACCATTGGGTGGATTGAATACCACAAGAAAAGTATGGGAGAGTATGTGGATTTTGAATCAAATTACTGCTTAGATGTCTGACCAAGAGTCTATGTTCTTAGATGAACCGACTTTGAACCCCGTTGTCTATGATAGTGAGAGATGAATTACTTAGACTTAGTACCCATGATGGAATTGAATAGTTAATTCACAACCCTAGGAGATTTAATTTGTCTTGAGGGCTCTTGAGGGACTTATCCTGATGGGAATATGATAGGCAACAACTTAATTATTTTGTTTAGAAAATAATTACATATAATAGTGGTGGCTCTATATAAGTAAATTAAAATGCATGGTTTAACTACCTAAGAAAAGGGGGATGCCTAGTGAATCATATTCGGTGTATATTTCTACCTTTCCACTTACATAGTTTTAGGTTGTGTTTATTTTATCTCATTGAGTGATTGTTAGAATTTAGAAAAACATCCTCCCTTGCATTTTCAGTTCCTAGTTAGGATTTTATTTTCTTTAACTCTGACAATAAACAAACATTTTGCTCCTAGTTTTCCCCCCTGTGGGTTCGATACTACTTATTCCTATACTTGCATATACTACACGGTCCCATCCTCTTGAGGGTGTGGATTTTGTGAATTTGCAAAATATTAGTTCAAGTCTAGTGTAACACTAGATTTTGTGTAACAACAATAACACTTGTATTGTCACAAAATATAATTGTTTCTCTAGCATCAATCTCATAGTCTTTTAGTTGAAAATACATCCATAAAATCTGAGCACAATAGCTTCCTGATGCAATGTACTCTACTTCAGCTGTTGATAGAGCTATTGAATTTTGCTTTTTGTTGTGCCATGCTACTAGTCTTTGTCCAAGGAATTGACATATGCCACTAGTGTTCTTCCTTTCAATCTTACAGCCTGCAAAATCAGATTCTATGTAGCTTGTTAATTCAATTCTTCCTTCTTTAGGAAACCATAGTCCTAAATTTTTTGTAGACTTGACATATTTGATGATCTTTTTGACAATATTTAAATGTGTCTCCTTAGAATTGACTAGAAATCTAGCACATACTCTTACTGCAAACATAATGTCTGGTTTGCTTGCTGTAAGGTATAGTAGTGACCCAATTAGTCTCCTATAATTTGTACACTTTTTGTCATTTTCATCTTTGTCTAAGTTTACAGAAGGTGTCATATGAATGTTTGTAGCTTTGAAGCAGTCCATTCCAAATATCTTTATCAACACTTGAGTGTATCTGGGTTGGTCAATGAATATACCATTATCCATTTGCTTGACTTGTAGACCCAAGAAGAAATTTAGATTTCCCATCATGCTCATTTCAAATTTGTCTTGCATGAGCTTAGAGAATTTCCTATTGGTTGACTGAAGTCATTAACACAGATTTGAACAAGTAAAATGTCATCTCCATGTTGTAATCTGAAAAGGGTCTTGTCAACCACTCCTTTCATGAATTAATTCTTGATCAAGTGATCACATAAAGTATCATAAAATGCTCTTGGAGATTATTAAAGTCCATATATGGCTTTCCTTAATTTGTAGACCTTGTGTCCATCTGTAGATTCTTCAAATCCTAGGGGTTGCTCAATATATACTTTCTCTGATAGTAAACCATTTAGGAATGCACTCTTTACATCCATTTGATAAACTGTAAATTTCATGTGTTCTGCATAAGAAAGAAAAATTCTAATTGCTTCAAGTTTTGCTACTTGGGCATATGATTCATAAAAATATATCCCTTCAGCTTGATAATAACCTTGAGCAACTACCCTTGCTGTATTTCTGGTTACTATTCCATCTTTTTCAAGTTTGTTCTTGAACACCCACCTAGTTCCAAGCACTTTGTGATTTCTAGTTCTAGAAACAAGTTCCCATACTTAATTTCTTTCAAAACCATTTAATTCTTCTTGCATTGTAATGACCCAATTTACATCTTATAGTGCTTCATGAATGTTTGTAGGTTCTGTAGATGAGAAGAATGTAGAAAACATAGCGTCATGAGCTTGTCTTCTGGTCTTCACTCTATCTGATATATCTCCAATAACTTGTTCAGGGGGATAGTCCTTTAACAATTTCAAATCAGTCCCAAGTCTTTGATCATTATTCTGTACAACTGTATATTCCTCAACTGTAGACTCATCAAGTCCAGTTGTTGGTAATTCATCATCTATTTGAATATTCTCATAGACTTGATCTTCATCTCCTTCTATCTTAATAGTAGGTAACTCAATTATCACAGTTCCTCCACCTTTGTTAGTTAACTCTACAGGAGTTTTAATACCAACATATGACTGTAGGTTTGTGACTTAAGAGTTGTCCTTTTGAGAGTCTTCAAGCTTTTCTGCACTTGTGCTATATTGTTCATCAAATACTACATGATTTGATCTCTCAACAAGCATTGTCCATTTTTTTATTAAACACTCTGTTAACTTTGCTTACATTAGAGTAACCAAGAAAGATACTTTCATATGATTTAGAGTCAAATTTTTTTAGGTGTTCTTTCCCATTATTTTGTATGTAGCATTTGCATCCAAAGATGTGAAGATATGAAATGTTGGGAGTTTTTCCTTTCCATAACTCATAGGGTACCTTATTGTGAATCTTGACAACTAAGCATATGTTTTGAGTGTAACAAGTTGTGCTTGTTGCCTCTGACCAAAATCTCTAAGGCAAATTTGCTTCAGCTATCATTCTCCTTGTATATTTCTTTAGAGTTATGTTCTTTCTTTTATCTACACCATTCTGTTGTGGTGTCCTTGTAGCAGAGTATTCATGACTAATCCCATGAAGTGAGCAATATTCTTCAATTACTTGATTAGTAAATTCATTGCCTCTATTAGACCTGATTTTTACTATATTCAAGTTCTTCTCATTTTGAATCATTCTCATAAATTGTGGTAGTCTTTGTGGACTTTCACTCTTCTTTCTTAGGAACACTATCCAAAAAAATCTTGAGTAATCGTCTATTACTACTAAAGTATACTTTTACCACTGATACTTACTGGTTCGATTGGTCCAAATAAGTCCATGTGTAAAATTTCTAATTCTCTTGATTTGCTTGAATGATTCTTGCTTTTGAATGATTTCCATGTTTGCTTTTCTTTCACACAAGCATCACAAGTTCATTCATGGTCTTAAAATTTATGTGATTCATCCTTTTGTGTCATAACCAACTAACTTCATTGGAATTTTTTGCTAGAAAACAGGTAGTTTCTACTGTAGATTCTCATCCTATGATGTAGACATTCCCTTTTCTAATTCCTGTCAATTTTATGGTTTGTGTATCTGCATCTTTAACCATACAGGTATGATATGTAAACTCTACAATGTTGCCTGTGTCACAAAATTAAGTCACAGTTAGTAGGTTATGCTTTAGTACTTCAACAAGATAAACATCATTTATCTGTACATTTTCTTTGAACAAGCTTCTAGATCCTTTGGCAATTATGTTAGCATTTTCTCCAAAAACTACTCTAGGGCCTTTGTGTTCTCTAAAGTTTTGTAGTAAACTCTTATCTCTTGTCATTTGTCTTTATAGTGGTTGTATTTTATCCCTGCAAAATAAAATGAATTATTTCTTAGGAATCCATAAGTTAGAATGTTCTTCAATGATACTCTTTGCAATCCTATCTTTCTTAGTAACTGTAGATTTTTTACAGACTTTGTTTGACCCTCCTTTGTAATAACTTGGTAAGGGAGACAAATTAGACACTTTCTCTTTTCCATTTCAGAACACATTGAAGTTGAGTTTTCTTTCAAAGCTTGTATTCTTGACAACTCTAACTTTTGGCTGTAGTGTTTGCTTGGACTCTACTCTTGTCTTCAAGGTCATGGCTTGTATCTTGTTAGTTATCTCTTCATGAGGAGCGTAGATGATCTCATTGATCTTTTATTGCGTCTTTTGAGATAAACTATTGAACAAGTTTTGAGATGACCTTATCAAGTTGTAGATTTGAATTTATAGCTTCTTCATCCTGTGTTTGTTTAGGACTCTTAACAAACTTAGATGATGAGCACACCTTGTTGGGACAATCTGAGTATTTTGATTAGATCCCAAAACCCCTGATGAATTTGCCTAAGTACAGTTGTTCAGGATTGTATAGTTCAGGATAGTTAGGTTAGGAATTCAGTTCAGAGGGAACGTGCTGAAGACTGAAGAATATTGGAGTCGACCCAATTTACTGAAGTCTGAAGTGCAATCCATCCTGAAGAAGTAAGAGTCAGTCTTGCTGAAGATTGCCTGAACTGAAGCTGAAAAACGAAGCCTGATGATCCGTCCTGTACACAATCATGAAGTACCATTGGCTGATGTTTCTACTGAGTACACTAAGCATACTCAGGACAGAACTTAGTCAGTGAAGAGTAAGAATAACCTATCAGGCTGTGCTGAATGCACATAAGACCTGACTTAGACCTTGGTTCAGTTTACCTGAATCATGTAAGACCAAAGCAAAAAGGTTACACATACTGGGCTGAATAACCTATCAGGCTGTGCTGAATGCACATAAGACCTGACTTAGGCATTGGTTCAGTTTACCTGAATCATGTAAGTCCAAAGCAAAAATGTTATTTATGCTATCGGACAGAGACAAATAGAATTTCAGCAAGACTCCGATAAAGACAAACGTTCAGGCTGAGTTATTAACAAGAGACTCAGAGTACTAAATGTACGAGGAAGGACAAATGTCAGAAGATCAACTAGCCATTTGAACGGAAAGCCAATGATCTTTTGACACGTATGTACGGAGTCTGCGTAGCATTTAATGCGTCTCAGAGTTGCAGGCGGCGGGACAAAATTGCCAGATTAAGCATGGTGATTAGGTCAAACAGTACATCTAGCCTGCAACCACCCTAAAATAGGAAAGATTTGGGTAGATCTCCTCCAACGGATCTATTTTGAATCTCGACTATAAATATGGAGAGCCTTGCACCCATTCAAGGCTAACGGGAAATTTCCAAGCGAAAGCTCTCAAGAATCCAAGCACTCAAAGCATACTATAAGCAACACTCTGCAATTAAATTTCCCTAGTGTTGTAGTAGGATTCACTCTGTATTTTCTTAGATCGATATCTCTAATATTTAGCATTGTTTTGTATTGCTAGAGCTATCTTAGTTGGAAACCAAGAATACCAAACCACTCAGGGTGTGAGATTGGTTGGTTAGAAGGACTGGGACTAGTAAAATGCCCAGGGGTCAGTTCCTAAGAGAGGAAGTTGGCTATCCGTGTCCCTTGGCACGTAAAACCCAAGTACCTATCCTCAGGGTTTTGAGGGTAGCTTCCTGTTAAATCAGGCCGTGGACGTAGGATTTGGTTATCTCCGAACCATGTTAAAAAGACCCTTGTGTGCTGATTTACATTCATGTTCAGGATCATAACTGTCATTATACTAAACTGAACATTCTGCATTGTTTTTATATTCAGGACTGAATCAATCATCCTAAATCTTAATACTGTGCACTCAGCCTTAACCACCAGTTTACTAAGCAAACTCAGAGAAAACATTTTCAGAAACTAAAACGAGTAGAAATTAAGGGCTCACTTTCCGCACGTACTCTAGCTCACTGAGATAGTAGTCCAACTGACTTGCTTCCGAGCAGTCAGTAGGTTTGTTATCTCTACTGAGCTTCTGAGCACATCACTCACACTCAGCTTATCTGACTCGTTACCGAATTGTCCCTGCTACCCCTGTGGACCTTCAGTTTACGGAGTAATTCAGGAAATCCTGACTGAGCGTGTTAGAGCATTTTTCTGAGTCTTTCAGAAAAACTCTGACATCAGTGTATTCCCCACCATACACTGATTTATACTCGTTTCGGGACCAACACACCTCTTCATCTCTAACCATTAGACAGATAAGGGCTTCAATCTCCTCATCTAAGTCAGTTGAGTCACTATCATCCAACTCTACCGGTGAATTTTGAGAAAAAGGGGAACCTTCTTCCTGGTTTTTATCAAACTCTGAATGAAGTGCTCTAATTCTCTCATTGTCAAACTTTTTTTCTTTTCTTTCATGGCCATCTTTTCTTCTTCAATGTATTTCTCTGCCTTGGGGTATGGACAACATTGATATGATGTCCAGGGTTTTGCAGTTAAAAACATAGATAAGATGAGTTAGTTCAACTTGTTTTACCAAACATACCTTATTCTCTGGGTGTATATTGGTTCTTCTTTGTCTTTGACCATCTTCCAAACTTCTTGAGCTGCTTTATGGAAAGATTCAAGTCTTCTTCATTAGAATTTGTAGCTGCAATGTTGTCAGCTACAAGAGGTGTAGCCTTTGTACTGTCTCGTTCTTTTCTTCTACTTATGTCAAATTCATAAGCCTTCAAATCTGAAAAGAATTCAAAGGTGGATATCTTAGATAAATGTTTTGATTCTCTCATAGGAACTACCTTTATGTCCTATTCAGAGGGTAAAGCTCTTAGAACTTTCATGTTCATTTCTCGCTGTCAATATTCTTTCCCAAGTGATTCAAGCCCATTGAGTATTTCAATGAATCTTGACTCAAACTTGTCAAGAAATTTTCCAGCTTTCATCTTGAAGTTCTCAAAATTTTGAACTGCGATCATGAGTTTATTTTCCTTGATTTGGTTAGTTCCATCATAAATTATTTTCAACTTTTTCCATATTTCTTTTGTAATCTTGCAGTACTTGATTTTGTTGAACACAATTTTATCTAGTGAGTAATAAATAGTGTTTTTTGAAACATTTATCATGATTTGACCTTCTCTTATCATCTGCAGTCCATTCTTTTCTTGGTTTAGGAATGATTTGAGCTAGTCCACTAGACTGATCAGCTGCAGTGTTTACTTTCTGGATCACAATAGGTCCTTCTTAATGATTGACCACATTTCATCATTGATTGCTAAAAGGTATGCTTGCATCCTTATTTTTCATTCATCATAATCTTCTGTTGAGAACATAAGAACCTTGGATTTCACAATTTTAGGAGTTATGCAAGTATGGAGGTGTGTATAACAAAAATAAAAATGATTTAGCTTGGTATTGATCAAAGCAGTGGAAAGCTAACTGCTCTGTTGGTCCCGAAAAGAGTAATAATCAGTGTATGGAGGGGGGAATACACTGATATCAATTTTTCCAAAACTAAAAAAAATACTCTTTCAAACTCAGTCAGGAAGATCCTGATAATTCTCACTGAACTGATGGTCACAAGGACAACGGGGACTGATCAGTCAGGAGACAAATAGGCTGAGCCTGAGTGTTGTGCTCTCAAAACCTCAATAGAGATAACCCACCTACTGACAGCTCAGGAATCTAGTCAGTTGGATAGCTATCTCAGTATGCTAGAGTTACGTGCGGAAGTGAGCCCTTAAATTTCTACTCGTTTTAGTTACTGAAAACTGATTTCTGATTGCTTAGAAAATAGTTGTTAAGGCTGGTGCACAGATTATGCTCAGGAGAATTTATTTCTCCTGAAATTTTAAAACTTATGCTGAATGATCAAATGCTCAGTTTAAGTATGAATGACAATATGATCCTGAACAGTAAGTAAATCAACACACAAGGGGCATTTTTAACATGGTTCAGAGATAACCAACTCCTACGTCCACGACTTGATTTAACAGGAAGCGATCCTCTTCCACTGAGGATCAGAACTTGTTTTTAACGTGCCAAGGTGCACGAGTAGCCTCCTTACTCTCTTAGGAACTTAGCCCCTGGGTGTTTTACAAGTCCCAGTCCTTCTAACCAACCTTCTCACAACCTGAGGGGTTTGGTATTCTGGTTTCCAACATGTTTTATGATAATCCTTTTAACAAAATAAATCTAAAGATAGGATTGTCACTTTAAGCAATATATAGAATTGAATCCTACTACAACACTAGGGAAATTTAAACTTGAATAGTGTTGTTTATAGTAAGCTTTGAGCACTAGGATTCTTGGAGATTTCTTGCTTGGAAATTTCCCGTAATCTTGAATGGGTGCAAGGTCTTCTGTACTTATAGGGGAGATTTGAAATAGATCCATTGGAAGAAATCTTTCCAAATCTTCCTATTTTAGGTAGGTGCAGGCTAGATTGTACTTGGTTGACCTTTTCCAATGCTTAATCTGGAAATACTGTGGTCGCCGCCTGTAAATTTGAGACACATTAAATGTGGCATTAAATGCTGGAAAGACTCCGTACGTGCTTGTCGACATTCGAGTGGCTCTTCGTAAAAATGGCTAGTTCTTCGATGTGACTTCATGCTTCCTCGTACATTTAAACTCCGAGTATCTTGTTCTTTACTCAGAATAAATGTTTGTCTTATTTGGAGTCTGTTGATAGGATTTGTTAATGAGGTGATTTGTGGCTTTAAATAGCTTGGAATCCTACCAAACAATACTAAGATTAAAGTATGTTCTTGATGGTATTTGTAGAGAGAGAGAGAGAGAGTAGTGAGAGTTAGAGAGAGAAAGTAATTCTGAGATTGTGAACTTCGAGAGAGAAAATGTGTACAAGAGACCTATTTATAGGTTTGCATGTTGTGAGGTGACACCTTGTGAGCCTACTTGGCTTTAGGTGTTGACAAGTGTCCTTACACCTGTCTTTACCCACTACTATGCTTCTATTATTTTGCTTCATCCTACTACATCACTACTAGTTCCCTATATAGCTACTGTCCATACTCCGGACTGGGCGAGCTTCCTTGCCTTGTGCTATTTCCGGGTTGTGGTGATGGTAGTGGACTTCAACCTTGTCTCCTGGATATAGGCGAGCTCCCCTGCGAGCTCTCTCTCTCCTGGTGTTGGTCGACTCTTGGCACGTCATCATGCGTGTGGGCGAGCTCCCTGGCAAGCTCCTCTGCTACTCTTCGTGTTGACTTGGTCTAAGCTGACGTCGTGGCATGGGGCCATGCTGGCGAGCTCCTCTGCTACCATGTTGGCCAGCTCCTCTGCTACCACGCTGGCCAGCTCCTGACCAGCTCTTCAGCCTCCATACTAGCCAGCTCTTGGCGAGCTCCTCAGCCTCCATGCTGGCCAGCTCCTAGTGAGCTCCTCAGCCTCCATGCTGGCCAGCTCCTGGTGAGCTCTTCAGCCTCCATGCTGGCCAGCTCCTGGCGAGCTCCTCAGCCTCCATGCTGGCGTGCTCCTGACGAGCTCCTCAGCCTCCATGCTGGCCAGCTCCTGGCGAGCTCCTCAGCCTCCATGCTGGCGAGCTCCTCAGCCTTGGTTATTTATTCTTTTAATCCTTCATTAGTTGTTCGCTTTAGTTCGCCTATCAAAATTTCCCCCCAGCTCGTCCACATAATGATAGTTCTAATGTGTGGGCGAGCTGGTTTGCCCCTGTGGGTGAGAGCTCGAGTGTAGGCGAATCCCTTTTGGTGTGGTGGCGAGCGTCTCGGTGAGCTACCCATGGCGGTGGGCATGCTGATGTGGCGTGAATTCTAGGCGAGTATAAACTTTTCCATGCCTTGTTTCCCGCGCCCATCATGTCAATCTTTCAAACTTTTTGCATATAGGTCCCTGGACTTTCTCAACCTTACACCTCGTCTATCTTCCTTCTATAAATACGTGGCCAACTAGGTTGCTGAGGCCCAAAATCTTCTGGACACGTATACTTCGTCTGAGGTCTTGGTAACTTCAATAATCATTGGATAGAGTTCCAAGGCGACTTCGGTAGCTCGCCCAGGATTCGGCGAGTTACTGGGCGAGGTCGCATCAGATTTTGGAGAGTGGGCCACCGACTCTAGAGGTGGTCCAAAGGATAGTCTTCGCGAGCTCCGAGCGGAGTATGGTCGGGTAAGGAAAGAGGTCGCCCAGGAGAAGGTCGTCCCCACTGATGTCCTTGCTTCTCCATTAACTGAGGCCTCCACTGCTTCTCAGCTCGCTGAGCTTGTGTTGTTCGCCTTGTAGGGGCTTTTTGTCTTCCACGATGGCTAGTTGGTTTGGCTTTGTAACCAACGTCATTCCTAACACTTAGAAATTTTCTAATTGCCTCTTGAATGTATCACAACTTCACTGTTCTAATTTGGCTTCTATTTTTTTTTCGCACGTTATTATCTTTAAGTAGCTCGTATTTATTTATTATGGGTACGCAATTGTTCATCTTATACCACTTAGGGAAGCGAATCGTTCGTCTTACACCACTTAGGGCAGCGAATCATACTTGTTTATTTGGCACTTATTTGTTCATCTTACGCCGCTTAGGGCATCGAATTGCTCGTCTTAGGCCACTTAGGGCAGCGAGTTGTGCTTGGTTGTTCACTTGGGCGATCGGGTTTTAAAAACCTTGCCTTAGACGTTTTGAATTGTCTATTTGTGAATTTTTTCTATCTTTGGGCAGTGGGCGCTTAGTGATCCTTTAAGAATGACACCTTCGCTAACCTGGGCACTTTAGCCTTTACCTTGAGCTTTAGATAATAACGTTTTGGGACTTGAGTCCTTGCGGATTTTGAGCTTGAACAGTTGATCTTCTTTAGAAAAATTCCATCTCTATTGAGTAATGATATTTACATTGGTCATCATCAACATTCCTGATATGCCAACAGCTGGAAATATCCAAGTTTTTCTTCAACTTCCTGAACCTATGTAGACATTGATCACCAATTCTTTCACAATCTCGTCTTTAGTGTCTGACACACGTCTGTGCAATGAATCTGTCATTTGCGCCTTTCCACTGTTACTGATAATACTTCTTTAAACACTACAGGAAATTCAAGAAATCGCGATGAAAAAATTTATCACTGAAACATCATTTTTCGTCACAATTGATATTTTGTGATGAATTTTTTCGTGGCATAGATCGTCATTTAATGTGCGTGGTATTTTGAAAAATGTGACGTTACATTTATTCGTCATGAAAAGGGCATCAATTGGTGACAAAATAGGTCATTGTCACTGTATGTTTTCATCTATTGTGACGCATAAATTGTCACTTTAGTCATAAAAAAATTGTCACTTAATATGATGTTTCGTCACTAAAGTTCTATTTTACGTGACGTTATAAATAATTGTCACAAAACAAGTTACTTTAGTGACGTTAATTTTGTCACGATTAGCTTGGTTATTTCGTCACATTTTTTATATTCGTCAGGAAAGAGTTGTTATTCGGTGACGAAATGTTGATCGTCGTTATATGTGTACATATAAAATGACGATGAAATTTGTCACTTATTAGTATGCTTTAGTGACAAAAATTTTATTGTCGCAAAATGCTGTGAAAATTGTGTCAAATTGTTTTTGTCACTATAATATATTTTTTAGTGACGAAAATAATAAGCATCACTAAAAGTTCATATTTGGTGAAAATATATTGTTCGTAATATTTGACATTATTCGTCATGAAAGAATTGCAAAAAAATGACGAAAATAATGATCGTGGTTATATATATAGATATAATGAAAACTAAATTTTGTCACAAAAAATTGGACTTCAGTGACAAAATATAAGTCGTCGTTAAAAGATATAAAAATAGTGAAAAAATAATTTTTTGTCATAAAAAAACATTATTCAATGACGATGATGATATCGTTATTACAAAAATTGATATAGTAACAACATATTTCGTCATGATTAGTCAACATATCGTGACTATTATTTCGTCATAAAAATGATACATATTGTGACATATTTATTTCATAGTGAAATAATTTATTTTATTATCAATTTATTTGAATTTAATTATATATTAAATCAGTAATAATACTAAATAATAAATATTACAAACAAAAACTAAATTAATTAAAGATAAAAAAAATTAATTTGCATTAATAAAAAAACTCGTTCAAGCAATTAGAAAGCAATCAACAATCTTTGTTATCAATATTACATGAAACAATAAACTTAAAAAAATTGAAGTCTTATATGTCTCCAAAACTAATTTCTATGTCATTATTCCTTTTTGCACTTCAAACGAAGATGATGAAATCTTCTCCTCTGTAGATATCACCTATTAAAAAAAATCATATCAGATGAATTTATAAGAAACCTTAATTCCGTAAAGTATCAAGAAAATTTTAATCCTAAACTTTAAATGCACAAATACACTTACCATTCAAGAAAGCATTGAATGTGGAAATCATGCTTGCAGCTTGTAACCTACACGATAAACGGTATCCCCAATAGTAAGAAATAGCAAACAAAATACTATATTTTCACTTCACCGTGGAAGGATCACTATCAGAAAAGCCCTCAAGGCATATGCTAAATATGGAGCTTCACTGACACACAAGATCTAAGACTGTGTAAAAGAATATTAGATAATGAAAGTATCACAATCACCATAATTAACTGGATCAGTTAAATAAGAATCCCAAGCAGTTGACGAATCCAGAAAATAAAAGGAAAAATAAACAAAAATACGTAACTGTTCACAAAAATCAAAACCATCAGTTCCAAATTTCACTCAAGTTAACACAGAATGCCATAGCTTTACACACAAGCATGAAATAATTTCTGCTATACTAAATCTCGGGTCTCACAGTAATTCCTTCACATAATCAAAATCTAAGATTGAGTAAATGATTTAGCATTCAAATCTAAGGCATTAGGGGTCAAAACAGCAACATGGTTGGGTTCAGAAATCATCCCCAAATTCAGACTAGAAGAACCATTAGCACGTTTCATACTCAATGCACCAGAATTCAAGTTTTCAATATATGCAGCATTCTGCAAACCAGAATCAGGCTCCAACTTCGAAAGTTGAAACCAGATTTAGGCAAATCCCCAGAAATCACAGAAGGAATAAGTACGTTATCGGAAACGGAAGTAAAATTCGAACCAGAGGATGCACCATTCGGCATAACAATAGAATTAATCCTAGCACCAGACCCAAATAAGCTGCTTTCAAAATGCAATAGTTCCAATATTTCAAAGGTAATCTTATTTTATGTGATTGGTGTGTAGATGCAACTAGTGCAAGGAATGCAAAAACTGAAAACATATACTACTTGAAAACATATACTCACAAGTTCATGCGATCGGACTGAAAAAGACTTTCTTCCTGCAGTATGCCTGCATAGCATTTTTTCCCTATTGCTTGTATTTATCTCACTTAAACGCTGCAAGAGCAATATAATTGAGACCAAACACATAATTGAGTGTAATCTTATGGTTGGAACAATTCATCAAACTGATAGAGTAATACCTGATTATGTTGTGAGGAAACTAAAACTAGAGACGAACCACCTGTTTAGAATCAAAATCACTAGAATAAAAATCAAAAGCATTTAATACATGATTGAATTCGCTAATTTTAACAAAAGAGCATAACTGAAGAAAAATTAACTGTTGAGTGTGTGCTTTGATCGGGGCTTGGGAAAAATTAACCGTGGCTTGGGCTTCTGATTGACGCCGATTCTGGCAGTGGGCTTTGCGGGCTGCTGCAGCGGTGGAGGAGTGGCGCGATGAACAGGGCTTTGTGTTTCATCGAGCGACGGCTGACGAGTTAGGCTTTATCTCCGGCGAAAGGTTGTGCTGTGTTTCCAGCGGTGAAGAGGAATAGACGCGAACAGGCTTCAATCGGCGTTTAGGGCTGTTGACACACAGCAGGAATGGTGCAAATCGGCTTTTCCATTCAGCTACAATGGTAACGGTTCTGGGGATTCCTTTCCAGCAATGAGGAGTGAAGAACAGAGGCGTGAGTGGCTGTGGCTTCTACGGGCATCCGCCGAATTAAGCGTCGATTTGCAGGTGGTGGAGCAATGGGCGCGATTTCGGCAGGAATAAGTGAAGGCCACAAAACCTTGCCAAAACTGAGGATTGAACTTGGGCTTTCAAATCTATAAATATATAAAACCAGCAGTAATTATACAATTGGTCGATGATTTTGCTGGCGAGTGAACAATCACTAGCTCAACGGTAAAATCGTGACTTGCACTTCCTACTGTAGCGAGTGAACACTCAACTTTAAATCCAAATCTAATTTTGTTATTTTTTGTCCATTTACAGGGACGCCCAATTTTTAGTCACAAAATTGCAAACCGTTTGCAAAAAATGTTGAGCCCACACTTGCAAAACATAATTTTGAAATCCAAATAAAATATAATCACATTTAATAATACCTTCAGTTGACAGCGTGGCGTGGCCGTGGACGGCAGGGGGTGCGGCAGTGCGGAGGCGAGTCTGTGACTGTGTCTGATGTAGTGCGCAGGCGTGGACGGCGCCGGCGTGGGAGGAGGCGGCGGTTGAGGTGGAGGAGGCAGCGGTGCCTGGCCACTGAAAATCCGTGGTAATGACTGAGGAAGAGAACAAGACTACAATAGATGGTACAATGTGGATAAGTGGGTTTCTGAAATTTTAGGTTTAGATACAGGTCTCATGGGCCATTAATGAAATCTTGGCCCAACTTTCTCATTTATTTATTTTACTTAAATATATTTATTACGAGAGATGTGCTACCATCTATACATATATAATAAAAAAAATGGGGTCAAATTGGGCTAAAAATATTTTTACCTTTTTTTTAAATTTAAAATTATTCATATATTATATTGTATAGCTTAGGTAATTTTAATTTTTCTTTTTGTACTCAAGGTTATAAGGTTTAAACTCTTGCACTAACATTATATTTTTAAATTTTTTTAATATTATATAAATGGTATTATTATTCATCAGATATATATATATAAATATATAATTATATACTTATCTAATAAAAAAAATTATCCAAAATGTAAATTAATTTTTATATATTATCAATTTTTTTCTTCAAATAAATAAAAAATATTGAAAATTACTCTATTTTTTTATTTATTGATATTAATTTGTAAAAATATAAAATATTTTTAAATGTAAAATCTTTTGTAAGGATGGTACTAGGAAATAAACTAATAGTATATAATACTAGAATGAATAGTTCCTAATATCATCCTCACAAAAGAGTGATATTATTAGGATACCAACATCAATACTTGTAAATAGAATCACTAAATCATTAATCAAATTGATAATCACATACCAAATCACTAAATTTATCAAAACATGGAGTTTTGGTAAACGTGAAGGTGTGTGAGTACTACAAGTGCAAATGACTACTATAAGTATCACAAGTACAATTTCAACTAATAGGTAACACAACGAGTAATCTTTTCGTACAACAAGTGTATATCTTTGAACTAATCTTGTTTTTTATAACTAATCTAGTAATTTAAAACTAAAATAGATAATATCTTGCAAAACTTTTATTTTTAGTAGTAATTTAAAACTAAAAATTAAGGAAATAACCTAATAGTATTACTCTTTTGTAAGGATGGTACTAGGAAATAACCTAATAGTATGTAATATTAGACTGAGTAGTTCATAATACCATCCTCATAAAAGAGTGATACTATTAGGATCTCAACATCAATACTTGTAAATAGAATCACTAAATCATTAATCAAATTGATAATCACACACCAAATCACTACATTTATTAAAACATGGAGTTTTGGTAAACATGAGGATGTGTGAGTACTACAAGTGGATATGACTACTATAAGTATCACAAGTACAATATCAACTAACAGGTAACACAACGAGTAATCTTTTCGTACAACAAGTGTATATCTTTGAACTAATTTTGTTTTTTTATATCTAATCTAGTAATTTAAAACTAAAATAGATAATATCTTGCAAAAAAATTATTTTTAGTAGTAATTTAAAACTAAAAATTAAGGAAATAACTTAATAATATTACTCTTTTGTAAGGATGGTACTAGGAAATAACCTAATAGTTTGTAATACTAGACTGAATAGTTTCTAATACAATCCTCACAAAAGAGTGATACTATTAGGATCCCAACATCAATACTTGTAAATAGAATCTCTAAATCATTAATCAAATTGATAATCACACACAAAATCACTAAATTTATCAAAACATGGAGTTTTGGTAAACAGGAGGATGTGTGAGTACTACAAGTGGATATGACTACTATATGTATCACAAGTACATTTTCAACTAACAGGTAACACAACGAGTAATCTTTTCGTACAATAAGTGTATATCTTTGAATTAATTTTGTTTTTTTATATCTAATTTGTAATTTAACACTAAAATAAATAATATCTTGCAAAACTTTTATTTTTAGTAGTAATTTAAATCTAAAAATTAAGGAAATAACCTAATAGTATTACTCTTTTGCAGGGATGATACTAGAAAATAATCTAATAGTATGTAATATTAGACTGAGTAGTTCATAATACCATCCTCACAAAAGAGTGATACTATTAGGATCTCAACATCAATACTTGTAAATAGAATTACTAAATCATTAATCAAATTTATAATCACACACCATATCACTAAATTTATCATAACATTGAATTTCGGTAACATGAGGATGTGTGAGTACTACAAGTCGATATAACTACTATAAGTATCACAAATACAATTTCAAATAATAGGTAACACAACGAGTAATCTTTTCATACAACAAGTGTATATCTTTGAACTAATTTTGTTTTTTTATATCTAATCTAGTAATTTAAAACTAAAATAGATAATATCTTACAAAACTTTTATTTTTAGTAGTAATTTAAAACTAAAAATTAAGGAAATAACCTAATAGTATTACTCTTTTATAAGGATGGTACTAGGAAATAATCTAATAGAATGTAATATTAGACTGAGTAGTTCCTAATACCATCCTCACAAAAGAGTGATACTATTAGGTTCTCAGTATCAATACTTGTAATAGAATCACTAAATCATTAATCAAATTGATAGTCACACGCCATATCACTAAATTTATCATAACATTGAATTTTGGTAAACATTAGGATGTGTGAGTACTACAAGTGGATATGACTACTATAAGTATCACAAGTATAATTTCAACTAACAGGTAACATAACAAGTAATCTTTTCGTACAACAAGTGTATATGTTTGAACTAATTTTGTTTTTTATATCTAATCTAGTAATTTAAAATTAAAATAGAAAATATCTTGCAAAACTTTATTTTTAGTAGTAATTTAAAACTAAAAATTAAGGAAATAACCTAATAGTATTACTCTTTTGTGAGGATGGTACTAGAAAATAACCTAATAGTATGGAATACTAGACTGAGTAGTTCATAATACCATCCTCACAAAAGAGTGATACTATTAGGATCCCAACATCAAAACTTGTAAATAGAATCGCTAAATCATTAATCAAATTGATAATCATATATTATTATCATATTTTTTCGTGTTCAATAAACAAGCTATGTGTAGCTTAGTTGGTGAAAGACAAGTTATTTTTTCGTGTTCAATAAACAAGCTATGTGTACCTAAGAGAAACGTAATGTTTGGTCCTGTGGTGTAGTTATCCTCTTTAGGTAAAACAGTCTCATGTTCGAACCTTGATGGATTAAAATTTATATTTTTCAATTTTTTAATATAATTTATATTTATACGGAAAAATTAATTAATGGCAAAAAGATAATAAATAATAAACATTTAATTAAAATAAAAAAATTCTAGCTTGTTTGGCTAAAAGATAATAAATAATAAACATCAAATAAAAATAAAAATTATCTAGATTATTTGGCAAAAAAAAAATTAATAAACATCAAATAAAAATAAAAATTATCTAGCTATTTGGTCGTTATTTGTATATTTGTCAAGTTTAATCGAAAGGTTTTGTGATCGAACCTTAATAAACAAATTTTTTTAATAAATTTTATATTCACAATTTTATTCAGTAAAATCTATATTTTATATGAAAAAATTTATTAATCGTCACCATATATAAATATTGGTGACAACATACTATGTCACTATTTACTATGAACAATTAATGACGAAACATAAAACCGTCATGCAAATTGAATATTATATGACCAATATTGATCGTCACTAATTAAAATGAAGATCGTTACCGAATAATATTGTGACGAAATAAGTGCGTCATTAAAAAAAGATTATTAATTGTCACTATATATCAATATTGGTGACGAAAGAATATGTCACTAATTACTATGAACAATTAGCGGTGAAACATAAAATTGTCATTAAAACTTTATATTATATGACCAATATTGATCGTCATCAATTAAAATTGAGATCGTCACTGAATAATATTGTGACGAAATAAGTGTGTCATTAAAAAAAGATTATTAATCGTCACTATATACCAATATTGGTGACCAAAGAATATGTCACTAATTACTATGAACGATTAGCGACGAAACATAAAATTGTCATTAATATTATTTATTATATGACGACTATGATCGTCACTAATTACAATGACAATCGTCACCAAATAATAGTTTGACGAATTAAGTGTGTCACCAATTCTTTTGAATAATTAATGACAAAACGTATAGTTGTCACAAAAATCCTATTTTACATGACGTTGAATATCATCACTAAATATTATGAATATCTTCACCAAAGTTTATTGTGACGAATTTCTTATTTTTGTCATGAAAATTTCTAATTAATGACGAAAATAACACCAGTGACGACAAAAAGAAAATTCGTCACGAATTCTCACTTTTTGGTGACGAAAATTAGATTTGTCACTTGTAGGTAACATATTGTGACGAATTTTGTATCGTCACACAAAATTTCGTCATGGAATGTGTGATTTCCTGTAGTGAAATGTGTTGTGTTCCAAGCATATGATGAAGTTTTGCCTTCCATGTCTTCAAGGTCATATGTCCTGTTTGCTCAGGTTGCAGTGACCTGAAACGATCCTTCCCAATTTGGTCCAAATACACCAGGTGGCATTGCCAACTTCCTTCTCAATACCAACTCCCCAACCTTGAAACTCCTGTTCCGCACTTGGGAGTTGTAGTACTTCTCAGCTTTCTGGTTGTAGGTAGCATTCTTTAGTTCTGACGAAGCTCTAGTTTCTTTCCTTCTTCATCGTATCCCACTACCTTCCAAGTCTGGTTTTAGACTTCCACCGGTAAAACTGGTTTTAGACTTCATCGTACTTTGCTTGATACGAAGTTCTGTAGGACCACAACACCTCTTAAAGCTCATCAACCCAGCTACCTTTCTTTGTCCTCAAGACAGATCTTCAATATGTGTTTCAAAATCTTGTTCACTGTTTCGACTTGTCCGTCACTATTGACTGCGGGAGTCCGAATCGACATATCAAATTTTTTAGATAAAATTGATCATTCCCACCTACGTTATTGTTGTGGGTGCCTCAGCTTCAGCCCATTTTGTGTAATAGTCCACCGTTACTACGGCGAACCTTACACCGTCTCCGCCAAGTGGGAATAGGACATGAGCTGAAGAGCGATTTGAGTTGGGTCGCAGGAGTGTGAATGTTTCTGGGCGAAGAGTGGGCCAGTAATACCCTTGTCTGATTGTGTTGTATGCCAAAGCTTGCCCCCCAGCGTGACTCCCACAGATTCCTCGGTGGATTTCTTCTAACACCGCGAACCCTTACTTTTCAGATAAGCATTTGAGTAGGGTAGAGAGAATCCAAGTTCGTATAGTAGGTCATCCACCAACGTGTATCTGGCTGCTTGCTTCACTAGCCGACTAACTTCCATGTCCTCAAATATTTTTCAATCGGAGTGCACCAATCATCACCTTCTTCCTGCTCCCGACTCAAAGTTTGATTTACTTTGTAATCGGACGTCGAGGGGTCCTTCAGCTTATTGACGACTACCTCTGTCAGTTCTGCGTCACCGCTACTCGTAGCTAGTCGGGCTAGTGCATCAGCTTGTGTATTCTTCAGTCTTGGGTTCTGCTCGATGTAAACTTATTTAAACATCGAGATTAGATGTGCCACTGTGATTGATCGCCATCTGTTAGACCTTGATCGCCATCTGTTAGACCTTGGCCTTATATTCTCCTCGAACTTGGGATTTCATTAGCTGCCAAGTCCAGCTACTAGAGCTTGGTACTCTGCTTCATTGTTGAGGTGAAGACCTGTCCGTCGGGGCTTGCCAGTACTATACCGGCTTCTGCTGCTGTGCTAGTTGATGATCCGTCTACGTAGAGGTGCCACAGAGCTATACGCCCCCTCGTCGGATCTTGTGGGAAAGCTAGCTCGATGATAAAATCGGCGAGTGCTTGTCCATTGATCGCTGTTCGGAATGCGTAGGTTATACCGTATTGGCTAACTTCTAGTGATCATTTCAACAAGCAACTGCAGTGTCCGGCAAGTGAAGTTTTTGCCTCAACGGGAATGTCGTCAACACCTCCACCAGTATGTATGCTAGCTCCTCCATGGTTGAGTATCGCAACTCTATCCAGCTTTGGTTCGGCTTTGATAACTCAGAACCGATGAACAGTTCCAAGTCATCTCTGTCGGGGTCCATCTGAATTGTTCTTAACTCCTTCACGGGGGTGGCTTTCTTCTTCTTGTTCTTCCGCCTTGGATCGCCAGTGAGCTCATCTTAGTTTTCCTTCACCAATCTCCATCGGCACCGGTTCTTCAACTTGGATTAGTACATCTGCTTGGACAACCTCCATCTCCTCTGGCCGGTTGTCCACCTCCATCAACTCAGTTTCAACTGAGACAACGTCTAGTATGTTCGGCTCATCTACCTAAGGGTGTTCTCCGTCTTCAAGCATATGTACCTGTGTTTTTTTTAAGATGGTGCAACTCCCATCTTCTAGGCCTCCAGCAGGTCTCAACGTCTGTTGTTCGGGCCGCGTCAGTTCTCATCTTCTTCTTCGTCATCTGTGTCCTCATTCCTCTTTATCTGCCTGATTCTTTTCGCCGGGGCCTTCTTCACAAACTCGGCTAGCTTACCATCCTCATAAAATTTCCATAGTTGCTTGAGTTGGTCCCAACACTCACTAGTGAATTGTCTGATGGATTGATGGTAAGCGCAGAATTTGTTGGGTTTATCTTGGTACGGTCCTGCTGGATTCTCCTCGGTTCACTCAGCATTGCTCTATCTTTGACTGCTGCAAACACATGATTAACAGAGATGGCCAGCACTCGGTTCAGCTTTTCCTTGAATTCCTTCCCATCTCCGAATGCCTTCAAATTCCTGGGGGCCTTGTAAATGCCCCCGGACTTCTTTTCGGTGCCACCGACCTCTTCAGTAATGCCTCCTGCATAGCGACGTACACCCCTGCCTTGTGTCGGAACTCTGCATAGGTGTTTGGGCAAGACAGGTGCATTTCTTTCCAAAGCTCGGTCCCTTTCTTCAACCCGGCCATGACTGGCTAACTCTCCAGCAAAATCTTGTCGAACCGCTCAAGGTACAGCTGGTTCGACTCATTGTCTCCCTGTTGGATGTTGGCAAGCCTGTGCTTGTGGGTCAGATATGACCCATAGCCGGAGAAGTGGAATAAAAACTTCTGCGTCAGTTGGCCGAAAGATTGGAGTGACCCTTAGGCGAGCGATGAGAACCATTGGTGGACTCGGTCCCCGAGGGTTAGCGGGAAATTTCGGTATTGGGTGGCATCTGACGCTCCTACTTTGAGATGTGCACCTTCGAATCGGACTCTCCCTCGTACGCGACCATTACTGGGAATTGTATCTTCTTTTGCACCGGTGTTCTCAAGATGGAAGGTGCCAATGGTGACACCGGGGTGCGGTGGCATCAACTCCGTCATTTTTTGCAGCTATCTGCATCTGCAGCTGCTGGACCGCTTTATTCAGAGTTGTCAACTCATCATCGTGAGCCACCTCATGTGCAGGCTATTCAAGGACCGTACGTCTCATGGACATACGACCCTGCAGTCCTTCGCTCTGGGGTAGCCCCTCTGTGATGTGCTGGAACTGGCGGGCATCGCGTGGACCAAGTCTATCGGAAGCTGGCCTTTTTACCCTTTCATGTGCGGACCTATGTGGACGTAGATCTGATTCCTCCCAATGGGACGTAGCGGGCACAGACTCTTGGATTGTCTCTTCCCGTCGGTATCCCAGTCTGCCCTGGAGAACCTCCTTGGACTGTTAGGTTGCCGAGACCTCGGTGTAGCAGTAGCTCACCCACCTTGTGAGCTAAGCCTATCGGCAACCTTCGCTTTCCCAGCAGCATTTTGGTGCTGGCGAACTCCTGCGGAGCTCGCCTCTTGTTCAATGGAGAGCTTGCCAACATGCTCCCTTGGTTATGTCTCCTGTGTGCGCTTAATGGTTTACTCCCGTGCATTGTTAGTGGGAGCTCGCTGGGACGCCTGGGCGAGCTCGCTCTGCTGCTGCTGTTGCAGCCTTTGGAGTGTGGCGATGGTACATTGGAGCTCGCCAGGATGATTGAGAATGTCCGTAGAGCTGGGTTCAATCCTTCTTGGACCGCCTGGGCGGCCTCAGCTCGCTGAGGAGCTTGCTGGGTCTTATTCCGCTGGGGAGCTCGCTTAGTTGCCGAGGAGTTGTTTTTTGACATGGTCAAGTCTGGGTAGTAGTTCATCGAGTTCATCAATTTCCAGCTAAGGTACGATCAACAAGGGTCTTTCTAGCTTTGCGTGCAAGTAGATTGTCCTAGAATCTGGTTTATCTACTAACACACATGCATTTAGAGTCCTTTTTTGTCCAGTTTTACTCCAAAATTCTGGAAAATGAGCTGGAAACTGGGAATTTTTCTTCAAATCTTCTAGTGTTCTTGAGTTTATTCAAGAACACCTTCAAAGTTCTCCACTTTCTCTCACAAATTTTGGAAATCGAAGGTTCAGGCCCTTCCTCTAGCACCAAATTGTTGATAGGATTTGTTAATGAGGTGATTTGTGGCTGTAAATAGCTTGGAATCCTACCAAACAATACTAAGATTAAGTATGTTCTTGATGGTATTTGTAGAGAGAGAGAGTAGTGAGAGTTAGAGAGAAAAAGTAATTCAGAGATTGTGAACTTCGAGAGAGAAAATGTGTATAAGAGACCTATTTATAGGTTTGCATGTTGTGAGGTGGCACCTTGTGAGCCTACTTGGCTTTAGGTGTTGACAAGTGTCCTTACACATGTCTTTACTCACTACTATGCTTCTATTACATTGCTTCGTCCTACTACATCACTACTAGTTCCCTATATAGCTACTGTCCATACTCCGGACTAGGTGAGCTCCCTAGCGAGCTTCCTTGCCTTGTGCTATTTCTGGGTTGTGGTGATGGTAGTGGACTTCAACCTTGTCTCCTGGATGTAGGCGAGCTCCTAGGCGAGCTCTCCTATAAGTGGGCGAGCTCCCCTGCAAACTCTCTCTCTCTTGGTGTTGGTCGACTCTAGGCACGTCATCATGCATCTGGGTGAGCTTCCTGGCGAGCTCCTCTGCTACTCTTGGTGTTGACTTGGTCTACGCTGACATCGTGGCATGGGGCCATGCTGGCGAGCTCCTCTGCTACCATGCTGGCAAGCTCCTGGCCAGCTCTTCAGCATCCATGCTGGCCAGCTCCTCAGGCTCCATGCTGGCCAGCTCCTAGCGAGCTCTTCAGGCTCTATGCTGGCCAGCTCCTGGCAAGCTCCTCAGCTTCCATGCTGGTCAGCTCCTGGCGAGCTCTTCAGCCTCCATGCTGGCGAGCTCCTCAGCCTTGGTTATTTATATTTGTAATCCTTCATTAGTAGTTCACTTTAGTTTGCCTATCAACATTCTTTTTATCTCAGGTGTTAACATAAATGTCAACTCTCAATGCATGTGTAACCTTTTCTGTCAGGACTTACGAGTATTAGTTTGTCTGACACTCAGCCCGATTACTTAGATTACACTTGCCTTCACTAGATGAGTCCTGACTTGAGCATGCTTAGATTATACTCAGGAGGATCATCAATAGTGGGAATCTTCGGATTGTCTTCAGGATGAATCTTCTGGCTCTTCAGGACTCAGCTTCAGACCAGATGTCTTCAAGACGAACTCTGATCATCAGGATGGAATGCACTTCTGACCTCGGATCTTTGGGACGTCTCCATCAATCTTCACTCTTCAATGCGTTCCTCCTGAACTGAATACTTGTGAATAGAAAACTATTCTAACCTGGGTAATCTTGAACTAACCAATCTTGGCCTGACTGTACTTAGGTAAATCATCAAAGGGGTTTTGGGATCTAATAAAAATTCTTAGATTGTCCCAACAATTTCCTCCTTTTTGATGATGGCAAAACCCTTAAGCAAATTCCTAACCATCTATACATCAGGCTGATATGAATCAGCATAATCAGTTCAGTAACCTTTGACATTTGAGGTACTTAGTCTATAAGATGGAAACAAGGAAAGTGTTAGTACAGTTCTTGATAAGGATGCAGTAAAATTAATCAGGAGTCAACAAGGAGTTGAACTCAGGAAATGATAACTTCAATCCTGAAGTACCATTGGCTGATGTTTCTACTGAGTACACTAAGCATACTCAGGACAGAACTTAGTCAGTGAAGAGTAAGTGTAATCTATCATGCTGTGCTGAATGCACATAAGACCTGACTTAGGCCATGGTTCAATTTACCTGAACCATGTAAGCCCAAAGCAAAAAGGTTACACATACTGGGCTGAATAACCTATCAGGCTGTGCTGAATACACATAAGACCTGACTCGGGCATTAGTTCAGTTCACCTGAACCATGTAAGTCCAAAGCAAAAAAAAAGTTTATTTATGCTATGGGACAAGAGACAAAGAGAATGTCAGTAAGACTCCAATAAGATAAACATTCAGACTGAGTTATTAACAAGAGACTCAGAGTATTGAATGTACGAAGAAGGACAAATGTCTTAAAGTCAACTAGCCGTTAGAGCGGAGAGCCAATGACCTTTTGACACGTATGTACGGAGTCTGCGCAGCATTTAATGCGACATTTAATGCGTCTTAGAAGTTGCAGGCGGTGGGACAAACTTGCCAGAATAAGCATGGCGATTAGGTCAAACAGTATTTCTAGTCTGCAACCACCCTAAAATAGGAAAGATTTGATTTGATCTCCTCCAACGGATCTATTTTGAATCTCGCCTATAAATATGGAGAGCCTTGCACCCATTCAAGGCTAACAGGAAATTTCCAAGAGAAAACTCTCAAGAATCCAAGCTCTCAAAGCATACTATAAGCAACACTCTGCAATTAAATTTCCCTAGTGTTGTAGTAGGATTCACTCTGTATTTGCTTAGATCGATAGCTCTAATATTTAGCATTGTTTTGTATTGCTAGAGCTATCTCAGTTGGAAACCAGAATACCAAACCACTCAGGGTGTGAGATTGGTTGGTTAGAAGGACTGGGACTTGTAAAACACCCAGGGGTCAGTTCCTAAGAGAGGAAGTTGGCTATTCGTGTCCCTTGGCACGTAAAACCAAGCACCTATCCTCAAGGTTTTGAGGATAGCTTCCTGTTAAATCAGGCCATGGACGTAGGAGTTGGTTATCTCCGAACCACGTTAAAAAGTCCCCTATGTGCTGATTTACATACTTGTTCAGGATCATAACTGTCATCATAATAAACTGAACATCCTGCATTGTTTTATCCTCAGGACTGAATCAATCATTCTGAATCTTAATACGGTGCACTCAGCCCTAATCACCAGTTTACTAAGCAATTCAGAGAAAATGTTTTCAGAAACTAAAACGAGTAGAAACTAAGGGCTCACTTTCCGCACGTACTCTAGCTCACTGAGATAGTAGTCCAACTGACCCGCTTCCGAGCAGTCAGTAGGTTTGTTATCTCTACTGAGCTTCCGAGCACATTACTCACACTCAGCTTATCTGACTCGTTACTGAACTGTCCCTGCTGTCCCTGTGGACCTTCAGCATACTAAGTATCTCAGGAAATCCTGACTGAGAGTGTTAGAGCATTTTTCTGAGTCTTTCAGAAAAATTTGATATCAGTGTATTCCCCCCATACACTGATTTACTCGTTTCGGGACCAACAACTGGTATCAGAGCAGTGGTTCAAAAGACCACTGACTTTGTTTACCAACAGTTTCTAAGGAGAAACTTTTGGTGGTCTACTGAATAGATCTTATTTCTGAAAACTGCATATCATGGCATCCGGTTCTAAACTCCTCGAGGGCAATCTTCCTGAATTCTCTATTGATAATTATGACTATTGGAAATTCCGGGTACTCGTACATCTCTATTCCATCCATGATCAGATGCCTTTGGTGATTGAGCATGGTCCGGTCAAGTTTATGAGGAATCTTCAGACGACCTGGCCTGTTGCTGGCAATGTTCCTGTTCCAGCCTCCGAAGATGAAGAAGTGGAGAGGTCCGCGCTTAATTCTGATCAGATTAAGCAAATCAGACTGGTAATGTTACCAAAAACATTATACTCCACACCGTTTCTTAAGAGAATTCGGTCAGGCTCATGCAACTGAGGACAGCAAAGGAGATCTGGGATGCTCTGACAGAGATGAGTGAGGGATCAGAAAAGATCAAGGAGAACAAGAGAGATCTTGCAATTAGGAAGTTTGAAGCCTTTCGGTTGTTAGAGGGAGAATCCATCGATCAGATGGAAGCTCGGTTCATTAAGATGATGAACGAGCTAGCAACCCTTGGGAAGGAGTTTCCCAAGAGGGAGGTGTCTTCCAAAATTCTGAACTGTGAGTGATCTTGCTGAAGAACACTCAGGATCTTACCAACATTACTCACTCTCACCTATTCTCAGAGTTAAAGGCTCTGGAATTCGACCTCGTTAAGAGGAAGAAGAAGGGTGCTGTCAGTGAGGAAGTTAGTGAGGAGAAGACTCCTGAAAAGGAAAAGAGCGTGGCTCTTAAAGCTACTCCTGAGCCTGAGGCTGGATCTGGCTCTAAGTCTCTGAAGGAGATGAACAAGGATGAGCTAGCCTTGGAGTACAGCGTGATGGCACGGCATTTAGAGAAACTGAACTCTCAATTCGGAAGGTATAAGAAATTTTATACTGACAGCCGTGATCGCAGGTACTCCAGTCCCAGAAGATCGAGCCACAAAGAGAAGAAAGGAGGGGTTCAGATTCCAGGAGGGATCACAATGAGCCTGAGCGAAGAAAAGATGAAAAAAGGAGAGAGGATGAACCCAGAAGATCCAGCTCCAAACCTGAACGATCATCAGGGAGCAGGAGGGAGTCATCTGATAAAAGGTACACTGACAAGAAGTTTGCTTCTGATGTAGATCAGTGCTACCACTGCAAAAAGACTGGTCATTATTAGTATGATTGTCCAGAGCTCCGTGCTCGTGAGCGAGAGGATCGGAGAGCCAAGAGAGAACTCAGGGCATCAGACCGGAGAACATTGCTTGCTGAGGATTCCTCAGATTCAGATGGCTCAGGACGCGTGTCCCCTGAACTCTTCTCCGGTGAGGAGTATGATGACCTCTGCCTAATGGCAGATGATGAGGTATGTTCTTCTGCCTCTTCTCCTGATCACGCACCTGAGCTTAGCTCAGATTCAGCAGGAGAACTCGACCTTCAGCTCGCCCTAGAGCAATTGATGGTTGACTTCTCAAGGCTGCAGGAGACTCATACTCACACAGTGGATGTGAATGCACAACTGAGTGGGGAGAACGATCGGTTAACTGAGTCTCTCAGAGTAAGAGATACTGAGAAAGCCCTCAGATTAGTACATCTTCAGGAAGAGCTGCTTCATGCTCGGAACAAGCATGATGAAGCTCCACTGGAGGTAGAAAGACTGAAGGGTGTAATCAGCTCGCTGATTGAGACTCGTGATACTGATCTGTTCCTTGCTCAGGAACAATTGATGATTGAGCGAATTGCTCTAAGAGTGATGTTCGAAACTGAGTGGCAAGCTCGCCTTTGTGCTGAGCAAACTACTTAGGATCTTGAGCTGATCTCAAAAGAGAGAGCTCATGAAGAGTTGGTGCTTCAGTACACCACTGAAATTGAGGCCCTGAAAGAAACAAATGGGCATCTTGAGGTTAAGCTGAAGAAGTTATACACATCTACCCAAGTGGTTGATGAGTTAACAAGTTTCTCTCAGCTGACTGATGGTGCTAAAGCTGGGTTAGGCTATGATGCCTCAAAAGACCCAAAGGGCAAGAAGAAGAGAGGTGCTTCAGGGAGCAACTCTCAGAAGAAGTTTGTCCCTGCCCTAACTGATGACAAGTGCTTAAGTATTGCTCGTCAGGATAACGGCAAAGGGAAGGAGAAAATGCCTGCTGAACCTGTCAGGCAAAGGACTGAGGAACCAAGACCAAAACCTAAGGGAAAGGTCAAGGTTTCTCATCTTGAGTCGAGGAAGACGGATCGAGGGAACTCCAAGGCTCAGCCTAGGAATCCTCAAACTGGAAGGAATTCTGTCCCTAGCACTTCTCAGGCTCAGCCCAGGAATGCTCAGGGCGGAAGGAACTCCAGTCAGAGGAGGCCTCAGGCAAGGCCAAGGACTACTGAAGTCCAGACTCCTCAGACAGGGCACAGAGCCCATCAGAAGCGTCCCAATCCTCAAAGGAGAAGGACAAACTAGGTGGCCTCTGAAAGGCAACAGAGACCTGACTCCGGTAACACTCAGGATAGACCACAAGTGGCAAGAGGTCAGGCCCGAACTGCTCCTTCTCGGGATCAAACTCAGCCCAATGCACCCAGGCCAAGGAGGAACAGGAGACCCACCCCCAGGAATCAATATTGGGCTCCTGAACCTCAGGTTGACACCCATACACCCTCAACTTCCCAGGCACAAAGGAAGAAGATTGTGTATGTTGATGTTTCTGCGAGACAGGTTTACACTTCTGATGCTATCAGAATTGTTAAACAAATCTGGATCCCGAAGGGTATGGCTGACTCAGTAGGACCCAATACTAGATGGGTACCTGAGGCCTGATTCTTTTCAGGTCGCTGCGGGCTACAAGAAGAAGAAGGAGGATCTGATGAAGGACTGGTACTTGCACTCAGGGTGTTCCAGGCACATGACCGGATTTTGTGATCTCCTTCAGGATTATGTAGCTCAGGAAGGCCCACAGGTAACCTTTGGTGATAACTCTAAGGGTTTCACCAGAGGATTCGGAACCCTTGTTATTGGCTCTGTCCGTGTACTGAATGTATCATATGTTGAGGGACTGAGACATAACTTACTCTCGGTCAGTCAGTTTTGTGACCAAGGATATAGTGTAGAATTTACATCTAACATGTGTCTTGTGAAGGACAAATCTACACTACAGGTTCTGATTACAGGTATCAGGAGGGGCAATGTATATTTTGCTGACTTCAAGAGCAGTCCTCCTGAAACCTGTTTGGTCGCTAAGAGCTCCTCTGAGCTCAGTTGGCTTTGGCATAAACGCCTGAGTCACTTAAACTTCAAGATTATTAACAAAATTTCTAGACTGTCTCTTGTAGATGGTCTACCCAATGAAGTTTTTAGCATAGACCACGTGTGCGGAGCATGTCAGGAAGGCAAGCAAACCAAAGCTTCATTCAAAGTGAAAGAAGTCTTCTCAACTAACAGAGTTCTTCAGCTCCTGCACATGGATCTCTTTGGTCCAGTTACTCCTGTCAGCATAAATGGTAGGAAATATACCCTTGTTGTTGTTGATGATTATTCCAGGTATACATGGGTTATTTTCTTGCTGAACAAAAAGGAGACTCAGGTCAAGCTTCCAGAGTTGCTCAAGCAATTGAGTACTGAACAGGGTCAGAGCATAGTCAGGATCCGATCTGATTGAGGAACAGAGTTTATTAACTCTATTATAACTGACTTTTGTACTAACCATGGTATAGCTCATGAGACTTCTGCAGCCAGGACCCCTCAGCAGAATGGGGTAGCTGAAAGAAGAAATCGGACCCTGAAGGAAGCTGCCAGGACCATGTTGGCTGAGTCAGGACTGCCCAAGAAGTACTGAGCTGAAGCAATCAACACTGCTTGCTATACTCAGAACCGATCTATGCTGAACAAACAACATGCTCAGACACCTTATGAAACTTAGAACAAGAGGAAGCCTCGCATCTCCTATTTCCATATTTTTGGGTGTAAGTGTTTCATCCTGAACAATGGGAAAGACCAGCTGAAAGCCTTTGATAGCAAATCTGATGATGGAGTTTTCTTAGGATACTCCTCAGTCAGTAAAGCTTTCAGGGTGTATAACTGTCGGACCCTTTGTGTGGAGGAAACACCTCATGTTGTGTTTGATGAAACTGCATCAGTGCATAGGAAACAGGTTCAGAGTCCTGACATTGAGGGGGTTATCAAGAGGATAACGAGACTGAGCCTGAAGAATCCTGAATTCAAGATCAAGCTTGTCAGTGCTCCCAAGGGATGGGATGATGATGATCAGGATGGACCTCAGGCCAACCCTCAGCAAGCCCCAGCCTCAGAGAATGTTGAGTCTCAGACGGAGGGACAGACTCAACCTGAGGCACGTACTGTCGGTGATGATGCTTCTGCACCTGAGACAGTTACTAAGTCCAACACTGTAGGGGAAAACAATTTCTTTGATATTGGTCAACCCTCATGAAATGACTCAGTATCCCCTGTTCTTGCTCGTTCTGCTTCTTTGCCTGTTATTATCGAGACTAATGTTTCAGGATCAGGCGAGGGAACATCAGCAGCTCCCAGTGCTCCCGTCAGCAGGAGGCGGTGGCTAGACGATCACTCATTGGCTGATATCATTGGTGATATCAATGAGGGGGTCAGGACTAGGTTATCCTTTGGTGAGAGCGCTATGTTTTGTTGTTTCCTGAGTGATCAGGAACCTAAGAGCATAGAAGAAGCTCTTGCTGATCCCAACTGGATCCTAGCCATGCAGGATGAGCTCAATCAGTTTGAGCAGAATCAGGTTTGGGAGTTAGTTGAGAGACCTAGGCGTCAACATGTTATTGGCATCAAATGGGTCTTTAAGAACAAGAGGGATGAGAAGAATGTTGTAGTCAGAAATAAGGCCAGACTAGTGGCAAAGGGTTACTCTCAGGCTGAAGGAATTGGCTATGATGAGACCTTTGCTCCGGTCGCAAGGTTGGAAGCAATCAGGTTGTTGCTGGCATATGCAACATTCAAGAAATTCAAAGTGTATTAGATGGATGTAAAGAGTGCTTTTCTGAATGGTGTACTGAACGAGCAGGTCTATGTGGAACAACCTCCAGGGTTCAAAGTTGGAAATAAGGTATATCACCTAAAGAAAGCTCTTTATGGCCTGAAGCAAGCTCCGAGAGCTTGGTATGATACATTATCCCAATTCCTGATAGACCGCGGGTTCATGAAAGGAACAGTGGACATGACCCTCTTCCGAATATCCGAAGGGGAGGACATTCTCTTGGTTCAGATTTATGTGGATGACATAATTTTTGGATCTCCTAATCTGAAGCTTAGGGAGAAATTCTCCAAGCTGATGACTTGGAAATTTGAGATGTCAATGATGGGAGAAATGAATTTCTTTCTGGGTCTCCAAGTCAGGCAAACTGACTCCGGAATCTTCATAAATCAGTCCAAATATGCAAGGGATTTGATTCAGAAATTCGGAGTTCAGACCAGCAAAGTCTCACGTATTCCCATGAACACAAATGAGAAGCTGGACCCTGACAAAGAAGGAGTCTCAGTAAATCAGACTGAATATAGGGCACTGATAGGATACTTATTGTATCTGACTGCTAGTCATCCTGACATCACTTATGCAGTTGGAGTTTGTGCAAGGTATCAGTCTGATCCAAAGAAGAGTCATCTAGAGAGTGCCAAAAAGATACTGAAATACTTGAGAGGTAGAGTTAATCTAGGACTTTGGTATCCCTCTGATGACAACCTAGAACTGACTGGCTATTCAGATGCAGATTATGGAGGCTGTAGGCTTGATAGGAAATCAACTACACGCACATGTCAGTTTCTAGGGAGTAAACTGATCTCTTGGTTTTCTAAGAAGCAAACCAGTGTTGCAACGTCTACTAGTGAAGCTGAGTATATGGCGGCAGGCAGCTGTTGTTCTCAGATTCTTTGGCTGAAACAGCAAATTAGAGACTACCAAGTTGAGGCCACTGAAGTCCCAATTTATTGTGATAATAACAGTGCCATTGCCATATCCCAAAACCCAGTCTTACACATAAGGTGTAAGCATGTAGACATCAGGCACCACTTTATCAGAGATCATGTTGAGAAGAAGGACATCAGGATGGAGAGAGTCCCTACTGATAAGCAGAGAGCTGACATACTGACTAAGGCTTTGCCTGAAACCAGATTTGTTGAGCTATCAGTAGAATTAGGACTCCTTGACCCAGGCTTAGGAGATTCAATATGAATCTCTGATCAGAATGCTCAAGGTCAGGGGGAATGACTAATATGGACTCAGGATGAAGGAATCCCAGAGAGATTGTGAATGGTTGTAGGGGGAACATTCAGTATGAAAAGGATGATCAGTATAGACTGACTAAGATTCAGGACACTGAATTCAGGGCTTGTCATCCTGATAGGTCACATGTGGTATCAGTCAGAATACAAATCTGACTGACTGGTATGTTTCCTGATTTTCTTTCAGTCATCTGATCTTGCTTACATCTTCCTTGATACTGTTTGCTGTATTGTCAAATCAATTTATTTTATCATTTAATCCCAGCAATTCATTTATTATTCGGTTATTATTTAATACAATTTATTTGAATTAAATACGGACATGCTCTGACACGCATTTAATGCAAAGTAAGCGGGAATAATTTTCGATAAAGTTTTGACCCATTGCTTTTGAAAATTCGAAGAGTCTCCATGCATCTTGCGCTTTAATCTTAATCGTTGAATCTCATAAGTCACTATTTTCTGAGCCATCCGATTAAAACTGAATTTTAGTATAAATAAGGGAAGTTAGTGCTATTAAAATCTTTACGCACCCAAATCTTTTCTTGATATATTTCTCTCTACAAACCGATATTCTTCATTTCCTTCATATTATTTCCATGGCTTCTCCTTCCGTAGATTCATTCTTTGGAAATCTCTTTCACCTAAGAAATGAAATTCACTAGGAACCATATGGAGACTTTACCTCCAATCATCCTGATATACTCCCTGTGAAGGAGCTTTTCAATAATGCAGGTCTCCTACGCTTCATCACTGCCAGACCCCAGAGACTGCACCCCAGACTTGTTGCTGCCTTCTATCTTAAAATGGCGCAGAACAAGGATTCCCAGGAATGGGAGACATGCATTCCCCTAACTTCCTGTGTGAAGGGGAAAGATGGTGAGGAAGAAATGACCAGTAGGTGGGTCACTCTCAACCTCAGGCAGAAGATCAGAGAGGTTCTCAATCTTCCTCATTCGGGTCGGAGCCCTGTGGATTATGGGTTTGGGACTGAGAAAGATTATCTCCAGTCCCTCTGCGATGGAGATGTGGTTCTGAGATCAGGTCTGAACAAGTCGGTTCTGAGAACAGAGAATCATCACTTCTTTGATCTGACAAGTCAGGGAGTGATGGGGATTGCTGGAGGACTAGAGCAGATCTCACGGCCGAAACTGTATACGATGATGGCAATCTCTGACGCCTCAGTGCATAATTTTAACTAGGAGGATTACTTCCTCCAATTGCTGGTAGCTGAGACCAACAAGATCAAATACTCACCGGAGGGTCAGGCAACATTTGAGGCCAAAATGCACTTTGGCACCAAGATTTCTCTGATCTTGGAGACCCTGGATCTCGGTGATGTGGATCAGGCCCAATCACTCGAGATTCCAGCGAAGATTGATCTATTCAAAGCCTATTCTGGTGATACTGGCACCAAGAAACGCCCAAGGACTCAGAAGAAGAAGGCTCAGGCTGGCACGACTGGAGGAGTCAAGGCTCAGGCGAGTAAATCTTCTGAGATCCCTATTACGAAGCCAGCGGAGGAGAAACCCAAGCCCTCAGGACCCAAGCAACAGAAACTGAAATTCCTATATCCGGGGTCAGGAGAGCGAGACAAAAAGCTTGTGGAAGAGCAAGCTGCTAATGGAATGATTTAGCACGCACATCCGGAGAGGGAATCAGCTCAGGCTGCACTTGAAATCGACCTTATCTCTGCCATTCCAGATGTTGCACCCACTGATCCGAACCCACTGATCCTAAACATTGCATCGACGTATCAGGGTTTGGAGGCCCCCTCGGGTGAGGATCAGGGGGAACCTGCTGAGAAGGAAGGTGTTCAGATGGAGGTTTCTGAAGGAGTTTAGGCTGAACCTCCATGGCCATTCCCTGCGCCCGATGAGAACACACTGTCAGACTTTGAGATGGTGGCAAGGGGAACGGCTGCTGAGATGGTGGAAAAGAGGGTTCCTGACGTCTCTGATGCTCAAAAGGAAACAGTTGTGCAACTTCGCAACTTTGCTATGATCAGAAATGGCACCTGGTCTGAACTCAGTCAGCTCAGGGAGTCGAGAGGATAGGACAATATTGCTGAATCAGAGGCTTCCCTCTTTGATCATTTTGACGTTAACTCTCTACATCACCTGATCAAGATGGTAGACTTTATCAGAACGGTCCGACGCACTTATCCTGAGCACGAACCTCAGATGGAGAAGGAAGCTGAGAAGGAGGTAATTGAGATTGCTGATGATGCTCAACAAGGTGACACTGAAGGGGTCAGTGCACCGGCCGATGAAGTAATCCTGGGACCCAGGACTGCGGAGGCTTCAGGAGAGGGTCCATCAGGTCTGGTCCGAGTCCGAGGAAAATGAATCACACCCGAATCACTGTATGTTCAGAACTTCTCACGAGCTCTTGCCAATCTTCACAGAAGGGTAATCCTCGTCGAGAGAAAAATTAGTAGGGTTGGTTAAAATTCTGAGGTGCTGAACAAGAAAATGCTTAGACTGGACCGTGATCTGAATGAGATGGGGACTGACATGCATGCTGCCATTGATCTTCTTGGAGAAGTCAGAACTCAACACGCAGTAGATCTCACTGTTACTGAGCAAGCAAAAGGGGCTATTCAGAGCTGCAATGAAATGGTCTCTGATGTGCAAACTCAGCAGGAGGACAAGCTTGCCACTTTTCTTGATCGATAATTGCCTGAAAGAGTTGACCAACTGATTGATGAAAAGCAGGCCAAGATGAAGGCTGAACTGAAAGATGAGCTGCTGAGTGAGATGTCCGCCCAAGAAAAGATGGAGATAGTGTCTGCCCTGGACAACAGAATGATGAACTTCGAAGGTCGACTAAAGGCTGCACACAATTCAGCCATTGATAAGCTCAGTATCGGCCTAAGAGGGATGGCAGGGTAGATTGGGCAGCTGCAGGTCAAGCAGACTGAGATGGACAGTCAGTTCACTTTGTGGCGGAGTCAGTAAATGAATTTGTCAAGCGAATCAATGATGATGATGCCAAAAAGGGGGAAGAAGGGAAGAAGCAAATTGCTACTACTGGTAAAGCCAAGAAGAAGAACTTCCCCCCTGAACTGAAAGCGGAGGATAGAAAAAAGACAAGGTCCGTCGCCGCCATTGAAGCTGCTGAAGGTTCAGATCCAAAGAGATTAAGGCCCTCTGAGGATCTCGCTCTGGAACCTTTGTATAAGGAGATGGAGGAACAGATGAATCCAGGGTTGACCACTCAGGAAAAGATGGTGATGACTGAGGAGGAGAAGATAGCGAAGATGAAGGAGATTTCGCTGCTCAGTCAGATCCAATGTTTAAAAGAGTCCAATGAGTATTTGACTTCGCAGGTTCAGAAGAAGAAAACTGTGCCTTCTGGATCTCGAACGAAAACTCAGAGGAAGTTAGTGGTCAGTCCAGATCAAGGTCCTCCTCCTCTTCAGTTCGTAGAGGACTTTATTCCGGTTGAGACGTTGGAGGTATGGATTCCGATCCGGAATAGGTGGGCCTACCTATTCTATGTGGTGGGGTTATGGGATGATCAATCTGAAGAAAAAGACGTCATACTCCATCACTGGATGGCACAGGAGCATCCGGAACTATGGGCTGAAATAATCAGACATGCTGACACATAAGGTGTAGAGATTGCTCCTCCGGAATTCATTAAGTATCCTCCTCCACTCTTCAGGAACTCCAAGCAACTGGACCGGAAAGCGATATCAGAAGAAGTCGTCAGAGTAGGATGCGCTGCCGGGGCCGTTGGTGATCGGAACAGGATGAAGCAGGTCCTGAACCGAGTCTTGGAGATGTATGAAATTCCTTTAGCTGCTTGGAATAAGGATGAAGAATAGATCAGGAAATAGTTGTTCAGGAATTGTAATAGCTACAGGATAATTGTAACTCTTATATCAATCAATGAAGTTATTTATTTTTCCTGAGTACAACTTCTTGTTGACTCCTGAATTTACTTTTATGAATCCTTATCAAGAACTGTACTAACCCATTCCTTGTTTTCATCTTATAGACTAAGTACCTAGTTTGTCAGGTGGTACTGAGTTGTTCTCAGTGACTAAGTCAGTTGATTGTATAGATGAATAGGAATTTGCTTAAGGGTTTTGGCATCACCAAAAAGGGGGAAATTGTTGGGACAATCTGAGTATTTTGATTAGATCCCAAAACCCCTGATGAATTTGGCTAAGTATAGTTGTTCAGGATCAAATAGTTCAGGATAGTTAGGTTAGGAATTCAGTACAGGAGGAACTTACTGAAGACTGAAGAATATTGGAGTCAACCCAATTTACTGAAGTCTGAAGTGTAATCCATCCTGAAGGAGTCAGTCAGTTTTGCTGAAGATTGCCTGGTCTGAAGCTAAAGATTGAAGCTTGATGATCCATCCTGAAGACAATCCTGAAGTACCATTGGCTGATGTTTCTACTGAGTACACTAAGCATACTCAGGACAGAACTTAGTCAGTGAAGAGTAAGTGTAATCTATCAGGCTGTGCTGAATGCACATAAGACCTAACTTAGGCCTTGGTTCAGTTTACCTGAACCATATAAGTCCAAAGCAAAAAGGTTACACATACTGGGCTGAATAACCTATCAGGCTGTGCTGAATACACATAAGACCTGACTCGGGCATTAGTTCAGTTCACCTGAACCATGTAAGTCCAAAGCAAAAAAAAAGGTTATTTATGCTATGGGACAAGAGACAAAGAGAATGTCAGTAAGACTCCAATAAGACAAACATTCAGACTGAGTTATTAACAAGAGACTCGGAGTATTGAATGTACGAAGAAGGACAAATGTCTGAAAGTCAACTAGCCGTTAGAGCGGAGAGCCAATGACATTTAGATACGTATGTACGGAGTCTGCGCAACATTTAATGCGGCATTTAATGCGTCTCAGAAGTTGCAGGCGGTGGGACAAACTTGGCAGAATAAGCATGACGATTAGGTCAAACAGTATTTCTAGTCTGCAACCACCCTAAATTAGGAAAGATTTGATTTCATCTCCTCTAACGGATCTATTTTGAATCTCACCTATAAATATGGAGAGCCTTGCACCCATTCAAGACTAACCGGAAATTTCCAAGAGAAAACTCTCAAGAATCCAAGCTCTCAAAGCATACTATAAGCAACACTCTGCAATTAAATTTCCCTAGTGTTGTAGTAGGATTCACTCTGTATTTGCTTATATCGATAGCTCTAATATTTAGCATTGTTTTGTATTGTTAGAGCTATCTCAGTTGGAAACCAGAATACCAAACCACTCAGGGTGTGAGATTGGTTGGTTAGAAGGACTGGGACTTGTAAATCGCCCAGGGGTCAGTTCCTAAGAGAGGAAGTTGGCTATTCGTGTCCTTTGGCACGTAAATCCAAGCACCTATCCTCAGGGTTTTGAGGATAGCTTCCTGTTAAATCAGGGCGTGGACGTAGGAGTTGGTTATCTCTGAACTACGTTAAAAAGTCCCCTGTGTGCTGATTTACATACTTGTTCAGGATCATAACTGTCATCATAATAAACTGAACATCCTGCATTGTTTTATCCTCAGGACTGAATCAATCATTCTGAATCTTAATACGGTGCACTCAGCCCTAATCACCAGTTTACTAAGCAATTCAGAGAAAATGTTTTCAGAAACTAAAACGAGTAGAAACTAAGGGCTCACTTTCCGCACGTACTCTAGCTCACTGAGATAGTAGTCCAACTGACCCGCTTCCGAGCAGTCAGTAGGTTTTTTATCTCTACTGAGCTTCCGAGCACATTACTCACACTCAGCTTATCTGACTCGTTACTGAACTGTCCCTGCTGTCCCTATGGACCTTCAGCATACTGAGTATCTCAGGAAATCCTGACTGAGAGTGTTAGAGCATTTTTCTGAGTCTTTCAGAAAAATCTGATATCAGTGTATTCCCCCCATACACTGATTTACTCGTTTCGGGACCAACACACTCATATCCATCTTCTAACCTGCCAACTCCAGATGCCAACTCCTAGAAGAATGGATCCAGAGTTGCTTGCTTCATATTCTTCTGGGCAGGTTCAGGGGTAGGCCTAGGTGCACTTGCCTCAGCAGCAGCAGAAACTGATCTTGTTCTCCTTTTCTCCATTGGGTCAGGAAGAAGTTCCCTCCTGGCCAGCTTCTTCTTATTCTGCACTATTTCCCCCTTTTTGGCATCATCATCAGCGTTAAGCTTTTTGACGATGTCATTGAGGATGATTCCCTGAGAATCAGCTTGGTCAGAGAGTACCTTCATCTTCTTCCGAAAGTCAGTGATTAGATCTCCTCGGACTAAGTTCCGAGTTTGAAGCTGTCAGACTGATGCACCAACATAGAGCATCTTTTATTGTTCCTCATCAAACTCCTTCTTGAGGACCGTCACAGAATAATGCCATTCTTTGCGCTCTTCTCTCAGGTCAGAACCCAGAGATTTGACCGCCTCCTTGGACTCCTTGAATCTCTCATATGACTGGGCCAATTTTTCCTCCATAAGCTTGTTGAACTTGGCCTCCTGTTCAGTCAGAGCGTCAGTAGTCACCTTCTTGCACGCTGCAAGTGCTTCCCCAGCTTTCCCTGCAATAGTGGCGACCTCCATTGTATGCATTGTGCTGATGGTGTGAAAGCCGTCAATCAGTTCCATATCAATCTTTTGGCAACGCGGATCAAGAAGGTCAACATACTCCTGAAACTTTCTTAACCTGGAGTCGTGGCTCTACAGCTTCCGATGGATATACTCAGTAGAATTCATCCAGTAGATCTTCTTCTCCTCCTTCTTACGGGCTTTTAGCACTGTAAGCAACTAACTTTGACCCTCTCCTGAAGCCTCAGCAGTCCCGGCTTCGGGGAGTACGTCATCGGCCAGTGGAGAAGTGCAACCTTCCCCAGATCTACACTTTGCTGAACATCGTCATCAATCACAACCACTTCATCTCCGACCACTGTCACTTCCTTCCCCTTATCTTTCTCAACCATCGGAACTATCACCAGTTCCTGACCAACCTCCGTCTCAACCACAGCCATATCCGGCTCAACTGACTTGACCTCTGGATAAATCTTTCGAACTGTCCGAACAAAGTCATCAGCTTTCAGAAGCTGCGTGAATGTGCAAATTCCGAAGGGATCAAACAAGGCAGACTCCTCAGCCTTCAACACCTCCCAGCCCTTCTACTCCACCAGAATGGTAAACTTAGTGAATGAGGCCTACCTGATCTGAGCGTAGGTGCGGAATTGCACCATTTCTTCCTTTTGGGCATCGGTCAGATCAGAAAAAATTTTCTCCACTAGACGGATCGCCTGGTTCCGGGCCAGGACTTTAAAGTCTGTCAGAGAGGCCAAATCTGGAGCCAGGAATCTCCACGGAGCCTGCTCAGGAACATCTTTATTTTCTTCACCCTTCGACTCCTTCTCCTTTTTCCTCAGTGTCCGAGGACCCAAACATTTCTGTTTTAAGGTCTCTCCCCTCGGAGTGAGGAAGTATCTCTGCTTGGAGGGTTCAGCCTGAGCTTTCCCCTCAACACCAGCAACCAATTGCTCCTCTTGAGCCTATTCACCTTCTCCAGCCAGCTCCTGGACTGACTCCACCATCGAGAAAATTTGAGAGTCAGCCACGTCCTGCTTATATTGGAACTCAGGTTGAGCAGCGGACTTGGTCACCTCCTGACCTTCTGCAGCCTCTTCATTCTCCGGAGCAGCCTCCTGAGCCACCTCTTGAATAAACTTATCACGGTGCTCAGACTGGTCAGGTTACTCAGCAACTTATTTCTCTTCCACCTCTACTTCCTCCATCACCTCTTCATCAGAGGGTTCATCAGTCAGCATGGTTTGCTTAGGTCCTGATTTCTGTGCCTGAGCCTCAGAGGTCTTCTTAGGCTTCTTCTCAGACGGTTTTGAGAGATATGCCAGAGCAGTCGATTTACCCTTCTTGCTTTTTGAGGACTTCAGACATCTGAAGAGAGATAATCTCACAGGGAGATCGATAAAGTCCTTCATATCCACATCTCCGAAGGACAACCTTTTTAACATCAGAGACAGGCGAGTCCCATTGTGCACCGACTTCTTGAAGGTTGCAATACCCTCAGAGTTGTACTCAATCTTTTTGCTCTTCTCCACGAGTTGTTGGATGAACTACTCCTCCCAGTCCACTGGCTCTGATTAGGGTCATAATTGCATCCTTTTGCATCTATTTATCTATGGTTTTGATGTGCTTATGTTCATATTTGACACTAAAATGCTATACTTTGTGCATTTAACCCTTTTTGGCTAGAAAGTTATGTTTTGTAGTGAAAACGAGCAAGTTCGTAAAAATCCAGAAATTGTGAGTTGATCCAATGGAGGAAAATTATATACCATGTTAAAGATTTCGAAGAGAGGGTCGCAACAGAAAAAGAATCGAGTCAATCGGAGCTTTAGAACTCAAGATATGAAAAAAACAAGAAGTTAAGGGTAGGACCGTGCGGCTTTACGCCATCAAGCCAGGTTCGTGCGACCACAAGAAGCAGGTCATGCGAAGGGCTCTGGTTTGTTCGAGGTGGAGCCACACGAACACGCGTACAAATCGGTTCGTTCGGCCACAAGGGTAGGACCGTGCGGCTTTGCGAAATTTGGATTTTCAGGGGTGTTTTCGTCTTTTCACGCGTTTTAATGAAGGGCACTTTGGACTAAGCATTGTGGGCACTATAAATACTCAATGATTAGATTCTCAAGGGGATTATTCATTAGTTAGATCATTAGGTGGTTTTAGAGAGAGAATTAGGTAGTTACTTAGTGGGTTCTTAGTTAGATTCAATCTTCTTTCTTCCATAACTTTTGATCCGTCTGTCGGATTTTAGATCTGTTTGTTCTTGCATACTCGTAGTGATTAGAGATTTATTCCTATAGTTCATTTTTGTATTTTGAGCTTCGGATCAAGACTTGGCATTTGGAGGTCTGTTGCTTGTATTTCTATTCATCCACTTATGGTAAGATTTCCTTTAATTCTCTTGTTTTAGTTAATGTTCATGATGATTAGATTCTTAATTGTTGATTTCCAATAATATCCTTGTTGTATGGTTGTATGAATACTATGGTGAATTTAGTCTCTTATTAATCCTATGTATGTATTAGTGATCTTGATGGATTAGTTCTCTTATTAATGACCTGTATGAATGCTAAGGATGTTTAATTGGAATGTATGGCTTATATGGTTAGCTATGAAATGAGAAATGAGCTATAAGAACTTTATGCATACTAAGTGTTTGATGTTTGTCTTGTATGACCAATGAGAATTGCATATTAGCCTAGACCTATTAATTGGAGTGTTAGGAGTTGTAGAGAGATCAAGACACCTAATAGAGCCCTTAGCTTGTGTTGTAGAGAGATCTAGACACTAGTTGGCTTGACTAAGACACCAAGAGATCTTTTGCATGCTAGGATGGATAGGACACTAGAGGAACCATAGTAGGATTACTTCCATGCACACACACCACTTTTGCTCACTTCGTTGAGGTGATAGCTAGATTTACTTTGCTTTGTTGAATTAGATAGAAACCATGATCCTTTTCTTGCTTTCCTAGCTATCCACCTTTTGTAGACATTCAATACTTGCTTGATATCGCATAGTTACCCTATGTTCGATATTTAACTTGGTTAACTTGCCACGACAACAACGACCAAGTACACTTGCGTGGAAATCATACACGATTTTGGCAAACAAGTTTTTAGCGCCGTTGCCGGGGAAATGATTTCGTTGTTAAGTTGGTGTTGATTGTTTATATTTTCTTTTCTTTGATTCTTTGTTTGATTGTTTGTTTTGACTATTCTTGGTGAGTGTTGATACTTGATTATATTTGTAGGAGTGAACTCAATTGAAGATGGGCGAATACAACCATTACTCGTATTCTCCACAATATACATATCCTCCTAATTCCTACATATATCAACCTTACCCATATCAACCACCACCACAACAATTCTACAACCACCCATACCATTATCCCTATCCTTATTCCTCTCCCTACCCATATCCATATTCATATCCTCATCCTCCCCACATGTCTAAGGAAGAAGAAGTAGAAAAAGAAGAGAAAGAGAAAGATGAACAAAAAGAAGACATATATGATCTAATTGATAGATTTCTTGAAGAGAATCAAGATTTGAATAAGAAAGATTTCAAGGTAATCTTGAACTACAATGATAAAGGATCTTATACCGCTTTTTCTTTCACTATTCATACTAAATCTCTTAATGTTGAAATTTGTGATTCTACTTCTTTTGCTAGATTTGATAGGAATCAAGTGAAAGAACAAGAAATGGAGGAGAAGGAAAGAGATGATTCTAGAGGAGATAAAGAGAATAATCAAGAAGAGGTAGATTAATGTCCACCTATGGACATGAGCTTCATGGAGGAAGAACAACAAAATGAAGTGGAAGATGAGCTTCAAGGAGAAATGAGCATTTATAAACCCTTAAACTCTTCTACTTGTGCTATATTTGATCATGTTGTTCATTGTTAATTTGTCTTACCTCTTGAATTTCTTGATCATAAGATGGAATTAAGAATCCTCTTGAATATATTTGATAGTAGGAAATGGGAGTGGATTGGTATTTTGAGAAAAAATGAAGAGGAATTTTCTTGTGCTTACAAGTATAAATTGATAAGAAAAGTAGGGGCGTGGGGTAGAAATCCTACTTGTTTCCTTGATTTTGAATATATGCGATTGTTATATATTGGGAGGAATGCCAATTATCCTTTGCCATTTAGCTAACATGGGTGTCGTCTGGCTAGGGGACGTTAAATCCAAACGCTAGATGGGAGGCAACCCATTCTTAAAAAAAATGTTGCTTGTTTTGTTGTTTGCTTGGTAGGTAGATATTTTGTTTGATAGTGGTTTTAATGAAGGAATTTGAAGCTTGGGGATGTGTTTTGGATTTCTTAAACATTCATTTGAGGTAGTGTGTTCTCTTACCTTGGTTGGTGCATGTGATTTATCCTAGTTTGGGGGAGTGCCTCTTGTTATATATGGTGATTTCTTGGTTTAGTTGAGCTTATATATGCATTGTTTGGTCATTGATTCATTGCAACTCCTATTTTCATCACTCTTTGACAAACTTTTAGGATCCTTGATCCGAAAAAGTTTGGGGGGTGTGTTCGTTCTTCAAATATTTGAGATTTGCAATGACATCTAATGAGATTGTTGAGTTTAGAAAGATGTGTTGAGCTCACTTGGACAAGAAGGAATTTTCGTGTAAAAGGCAATTCATTCTCCTATTCTTAATCCCAATGCAAGGTATGTCTTTACACTTATCTCTCCTTATTTGCTTCTATTCCTAGGTTTAGTTTGTTTGATTTTAGATTGCTATTTTGAGCTTAATTGTGATTCTTGTTGTATTGTGCTTAATTTAATGCATTGCATGATCTTTTCTCCACTTTGCCAAACTTTTTATACCCTTGGTCCAAAAGAGTTTGGGGGGGGGGTGTGTTCGTTTCGTAAATCTCATTGCAATGCTACGCTTATGTTGATTCTTAGTGTTCCTATGATGTATTGTGACCATATGCTTATATTGAAGCCTTGTTTTGCTTGTTATGATTGTCATATTGTTGCTAGTTTAGAGTAGTGTGGCATGAAATATGTTTATGATTGTGTGGATGAGTTGATAGTGCATGTTAGATGTAGTGGTTATATCACTTGATTCAAATCTTGTGTAGTTTGTTATTGATTCTATGATACTTGATACTTTGATGATATGAGCATTTTGATATGATATGAGTTTTGATCAACCTATACTTGTGAGTTTTGAGCCATTTATGCCCATTTCAATCTTGAACGGATGATATTCTTTGATGTGAGTTCAACACACGTACATGTTACTCTAGAACTTGGCTTTGGTCTTATTTGAGGCTACATTAGATGAAGGATTTCACATGATATGATTTGAGGCATTTCTTTGATATATATTGAGCCATTTTGCCATATGATCCTACCATTGAGATTGTAATCCATTGTTTACCATTTTGTGCCTATAGATCTTTTCTTTGGCTAACCACACTTTAAGCCATTTTCCTTCCTTTTTGGAACTCTCTTGTCCCTATGATTAGTAGAGTGAAAAGAAGGAAGGAAGATGGGTGATTTGATGAAGAACTTGGTGGCTTAAGTGAAAGATATTCAAGAAATTCTATGCATGTATTGATGTGAAAAGAAGGTTCAAAGGCAAGTGCTAGCAAAGTATGAGAAAAAGGTTGACTTTTTGCAAAATTTGGTCAAGTTTGACTCTTGTGTTGTGAGCATGATCACAACTTGTCAAAAAGGGAAGAATGATATTTGAAAGTGTGAGTTTGAAAGAGCATGAAGATGAGATTGCTATTTGTATGAAGAGGTGATATGATCTCTACTTTGATTCCTTCTATGCTTTACTAATCATACTTAGTCACTTCTATCCATATGTTCCTTCCCTACCAAAGAGCCAACACTACAACCTTTGAAAGTCCTCATTGATGTGTGAATGATTTGTCATTTCAAGTGGTGGAGAATGTAGACTTGAGTCAAGCTTATGGTAGTATGTGTATGTGTTGTGATGATTGAGTGAGCCTAAACACTTGAGGGTTGAGCTATACACTTATCATGTGAGGATCATGACTCATTGATTTGATATCTTGCTTGTTGATTCATTGTTGATGGTTGATTAGATGAGATTGCATGCTAAACTTGCTTGATATTGATTGATAATTCCAAGGCATTTGATCTTGTACTTGATGCTTCATTAATACAATTATTCCCCTATCTTATCGCTTCGTTGCTCGAGGATGAGCAACAATCTAGTTTGGGGGTGTGATTAGGGTCATAATTGCATCTTTTTGCATCTATTTCTCTATGGTTTTGATGTTCTTATGTTCATATTTGACCCTAAAATGCTATACTTTGTGCATTTAACCCTTTTTGGCTAGAAAGTTATGTTTTGTAGTGAAAACGAGCAAAATCGGCAAAAGATGAGCAAGTTCGTAAAAATCCAGAAATTGTGAGTTTATCCAATGGAGGCAAATTACATACCATGTTAAAGAGTTAGAAGAGAGGGTCGCAACGGAAAAAGAATCGAGTCAATCGGAGCTCTAGAACTCAAGATATGAAGAAAACAAGAAGTCAAGGGTAGGACCGTGCAGCTTTGCGCCATCAAGCCGGGTTCTTGCGACCACAAGAAGCAGTTCGTGCAAAGGGCTCTGGTTCATTCGAGGCGGAGCCGCACGAACGCGTGCACGAATCAGTTCGTTCGGCCACAAGGGTAGGACCGTGCGGCTTTGCAAAATTTGGATTTTCAGGGGCGTTTTCATCTTTTCGCGCGTTTTAATGAAGGGCACTTTGGACTAAGCATTGTGGGCACTATAAGGACTCAATGATCAGATTCTCAAGGGGATTATTCATTAGTTAGATCATTAGGTAGTTTTAGAGAGAGAAATAGGTAGTTACTTAGTTAGATTCAATCTTCTTTCTTCCATAACTTTTGATCCGTCCGTCTGATTTTAGATCCGTTTATTCCTGCATACTCGTAGTGATTAGAGCTTTATTCCTGGGGTTCATTTTTGTATTTTGAGTTTTGGATCAAGACTTGGCATTTGGAGATCTGTTGCTTGTATTTCTATTAATTCACCTATGGTAAGATTTCCTTTAATTCTTTTGTTTTAGTTTATGTTCATGATGATTAGGTTCTTAATTGTTGATTTCTAATTCCAATTAGCCATGAACTAATATCCTTGTTGCATGGTTGTATGAATACTATGGTTAGTTTTGTCTCTTGTTAATCCTATGTTTGTATTAGTGATCTTGATGGATTAGTTTTCTTATTAATGAGTTGTATGAATACTTGAGATGTTTAATTGGAATGTATGACTTATATGGTTAGCTATGAAATGAGAATTGAGCTACAAGAACTTTATTCATACTAAGTGTTTGATGTTTAGCTTGTATGACCAATGAGAATTGCATGTTAGCCTAGACCTATTAATTGGAGTGTTAAGAGTTGTAGAGAGATCTAGACACCTAATAGAGCCCTTAGCTTGTGTTGTAGAGAGATCTAGACACTAGTTGAGTTGACTAAGACACCAAGAGATCTTTTGCATGCTAGGATGGATAGGACACTAGAGGAACCATAGTAGGATTACTTCCATGCACACACACAACTTTTGCTCACTTCCTTTAGGTGATAGCTAGATTTACTTTGCTTTTTTGAAGTAGATAGAAACCATGATCCTTTTCTTGCTTTCCTAGCTATCCACCTTTTGTAGACATTCAATACTTGCTTGATATCACATCGTTTCCCTGTGTTCGATATTTAACTTGGTTAACTTGCCACGACAACAACGATCACGTACACATGCGTGGAAATCATACACGATTTTGGCAAACAGGCTCAAACTCCCTGATGACCATCATCACGCATAACTTGGGCTTGAACACTTTCTCCATCCCACCAACACTGCCCATTATGCTTTGAACCACTAGGTCAAAGAGTAACCTAGGACTGGACTCAAGAACAGATTCGTTCAGTCTGTACTTGAAAGTGGTCGGTTTGCCACAACAGGCATCTAAGAAGTCTTCCTCGTAACCAGCCCCAAAATCCGAGGCCAGGGGCAACTTGTGCTCCTCTGAGCAAGGAAAATTATATGTTTGCCTGATCATTTGCCTGACGTTGATGGTGGTCCATCTCCTTTGAATCCCCTTCTTCCCATCAACTTCCACAGTGTGGCTCGTCAGTACTGTTGACTCCCACTCTCCGTCCTTGTTCTGCTTGTGGTTGAGGTAGAAAGCAGTGATGAGAAAAGGACAAAGTTTGTCTGACTTCTTTGTCACCCAGTCGAGAATTCCAGCCTTCCAACGTATCGACGAACGGGCTTTACGTGATAAGAGGAAAAACCTGCAACTGGCTCGTAGGCAATCATATTCTTCAAGAATGGAGGTTCTCAAAGAAACATCTGGTGTTGTCAGCCATGGATGAAAGCTCTGGTAGAAAAGAGGTTAGGTGCAGGGAGAAATATAGATAGGAAAGATATTTGGGTGCGTAAAGGATGCACAATCTAAGAGCTTCCCTATTTACACTAAAATTTAGCTTTAATCAGACGGTTCAAAAAGAACAACTCTTAAAATTCAACGGTTGAGATCGAAAGTGAAAAATGCATGGGTGGTGATTGCGCCTTTTCAGTTTTTGAGAGTAATAATTCAAAAACTTTATCGAGAACAGTTCCCGCCCACTTTGCATTAAATGGGTGTTAGAGCATGTCCGTATTTAATTCAAATAATTTCATTAAATAATAGCTAAATAATAAATGAATGGCTGGGATTTAAAGTTCGAAAACCTTGATTGACAAGACAACTGATACTTACAGAGATGATGCAAGCAAATTTAAGACAAACATGCCAGTCAGTTAAATATTGTAATTTGACTGATACCACTTGTGAAAATTCAGGATGACAAGTCCTGAGTTCTAAGTCCTGAAACCTTAACATCCTGATCCTGAGATCCTTCTCCTGATGTCAGTTCCCCTGAAAGCCATTCCTCTCTCTGAACTCTTCTGATTCTGAGTTAGACATTCTTCCTGACACTACTTGTTTAATACATTTAAATCTGAGATTCATACTGAATCTTCTCTTGGGTCAAGAAGTCCTAACTCTACTGACAACTCGACAAACCTAGTTTCAGGTAAGGCCTTAGTCAGGATGTTAGCTCTCTGTTTGTCAGTATGGATCCTCTCCATCCTGATATCCTTCTTCTCAACATGATCTCCTATAAAGTGATGCCTGATGTCTACATGCTTACACTTTGTGTGTAGACTGAGTTTTGGGATATGACTATGACACTGTTATTGTCATAATAAATTGGGACTTCAGTTGCCTCTACTTGGTAGTCTCTCAGTTGTTGCTTCAACCAAAGACCTTGGGAGTAGCAACTGTCTGCCGCCATATATTCAGCCTTAGTTGTAGACGTTGCAACATTTGTTTGTTTCTTGGAAAAGTAAGAGATCAGTTTACTCCCTAGAAACTGACATGTGTCTGTCGTTAATTTCCTATCAATCCGACAGCCTTCATAATCTGCATCAGAATAACCTGTGAGTTCTAGGTTGTCATCAGAGGGGTACCAAAGTCCTAGATTGACTGTACCTTTAAGGTATTTCAGAATCTTTTTGGCACTCTCTAGATCACTCTTATCGGGATCTGACTGATATCTCGCACACACTCCGACTGCATAAGTGATGTTAGGACGACATGCAGTAAAATACAATAGAGAACCTAACAGTGCCCTATACTCAGTTTGGTCTACTGAGATCCCATCTTTGTCAGGATCCAGCTTCTCATTAGTGTTCATGGGAATACGTGAGACTTTGCTGGACTGAACTCCAACTTTCTGAATCAAGTCCCTCGAATACTTAGACTGATTGATAAAGATTCCGGAGTCCGACTGCCTAATTTGTAGACCCAAGAAGAAGTTCAACTCTCCCATCATTGACATCTCAAACTTCCCCGTCATCAGCTTAGAAAATTTCTCACAAAGCCTCAGGTTCGGTGATCTGAAAATAATGTCATCGACATAAATTTGGACTAAGAGAATGTCTTCCCCTTCAGTAATCCTGAATAGGGTCTTGTCCACTGTTCCTTTCACGAACCCGTGGTCAATCAGGAATTAGGAGAGTGTATCATACCAAGCTGTAGGAGCTTGTTTCAGTCCATAGAGTGCTTTCTTCAGGTGATAGACCTTATCATGAACTTTGAATCCTGGAGGTTGCTCCACATACATCTCCTCATTCAGTACACCATTCAAAAAAGCACTCTTCACGTCCATCTGATACATTTTGAACTTCTTAAATGTTGCATATGCCAGAAACAACCTGATGGCTTAAAATATTGCGACCGGAGCAAAGGTCTCATCATAGTCGATCCATTCGGCCTGAGAGTAACCCTTCGCTACCAATCTGGCCTTGTTCCTGACAACAACATTCTTCTCATCCCTCTTTGTTCTTGAAAACCCACTTGGTGCCAATGACATGTTGACGCCTAGGTCTCTCAACTAACTCCTAAACCTGATTCCGCTCGTACAGATTGAGCTCATCCTGCATGGCTATGATCCAGTTGGAATCAGCAAGAGCTTTTTCTATGTTCTTAGGCTCCCTCATTAATATCTCCAATGACATCTGCTAATAAGTGATCTGATAGTCATGTCCTCCGGCTGATGAGAGCACTTGGAGCTGCTTGTGAGGTTCCCTCGCCAGATCCTAAAATGTTAGTATCTAGTACAGGTAATGAAGCAGAACGAACAATGTAGGGAGAGACTGAGTCATTTTCTGAGGTTTGCCCAATGTCAGGGACATTGATTCCCCCTACAGAGTTAGACTCAGTAGCTGTCTCAGGTGCAGAAGCATTATCACCGACAATTCTTAACTTAAGTTGAGTTTGAGACTCAACATTCTTCGAGTCGGTAGCTTGCTGAGGTTTGGCCTGAAGTCAACCATGATCATCATCACCATCCCATCCCATCCCATGGGAGCATGCACAAGTTTGACCTCGAATTCAGGATTCTTCTTCAGGCTAGTCTTGTCACCCTCGTGGTGACCCCCTCAACGTCAGGTCATGGAACCTGATTTCTACGTATAGATGCAGTCTCATCAAACACAATAAGAGGTGTTTCCTCCACAACAAGAGTCCGATAGTTGTATACCCTGAAAGCTTTGCTAACTGAGGAGTATCCTAAGAACACTTCTTCATCAGACTTGCTATCGAAGGCTTTCAACTGATCTTTCCCATTATTTAGGATGAAACACTTACATCTAAAAATATGGAAATAGGAGATGCGAGGCTTCCTCTTGTTCCACGTTTCATAAGGTGTCTGAGCATGTTGTTTGTTCAGCATAGATCGGTTCTGAGTGTAACACGCAGTGTTGATCGCCTCAGCCTAGTACTTCTTGGGCAGTCCAGACTCGGCCAGCATGGTTCTGGCAGCTTCCTTCAGGGTCCGATTCCTTCTCTCAGCTACTCCATTCTGCTGCAGAGTCCTAGGTGCAGAAGTCTCATGAGCAATGCCATTGTCAGTACAAAAATCAGTTATATAAGAGTTAATAAACTCTGTTCCCCGATCTAATTTGATCCTAACGATGCTCTGACCCTATTCAGTACTCAGTCTCATGAGTAACTCTGGAAGCTTCACCTGAGTCTCCTTCTTGTTCAGCAAGAAAATTACCCATGTGTACCTGGAATAATCATCAACAACAACAAAGGTATATTTCCTACCATTTATGCTGACAGGAGTGATTACACCAAAGAGATCCATGTGTAGGAGCTGGAGTACTCTGTCAGTTAAGAAGGCATTCTTTTCTTTGAATGAAGCTTTTGTTTGTTTGTTTTCCTGACATGCTCCGCACACGTGGTCCTTGCTAAAAACTTCATTTGGAAGACCCTCTACAAGAGAAAGTTGAGAAAATTTGTTAATTATCTTGAAGTTTAAGTGACTGAGGCGTTTATGCCAAAGCCAACTGAGTTGAGCAGAACTCTTAGCAAGTAAACAAGTCTCAGGAGAGCTGCTCTTAAAGTCAGCAAAATAGACGTTGCCTCTCCTTACACCTGTTATAAGAAACTGCAGTGTAGATTTGTCTTTCATAAGGCATATATTCGAAGTAAATTCTACACTATATCCACTGTCACAAAACTGACTAATAGATAGCAGGTTGTGCCTAAGACCCTCAACATAGGATACATTAAGCCTACAGACAGAACCAATAACAAGAATACCAGACCCTCTAGTGAAACCCTTAGAGTTATCACCAAAGGTAACCTGTGGGCCATCCTGAGCAACATAGTCCTGAAGGAAATCGTAGAAACCGGTCATGTGCCTCGAACACCATGAGTCCAAGTACCAGTCCCCCTTCTTTGGATCCTCCCTCCTCTTCTTGCAGCCCGCAGCGACCTGAAAAAAATCAGGCCTCAGGTACCCATCTCGTATTGGATCCTATAGTGTCGGCCATACCCTTCAGAATCCAAATCTGTCTTACTACCCTGATAGCATCAGAGGTATAGATTTGTCTTCCTGAAACATCAACATACACCGTTCTCTTCTTTCTGAGTGCCTTCGAAGTCAAGGGTGTATGGGTGTCAGCCTGAGTTGCGGAGGCCTCAGGATTTCTCTTGGGGGCTGGCCTTCGGTTCCTCCTTGGCTTGGGTGCAGTGGACTTGGCGTTGTCCTGAGAAGGAGCTACTCTTCCCTGACCTCTAGGCACACGAGGTCTGGTCTGAGTGTTGTCAAAATCAAGATTCCATTATCCTTCAGGAACCACCCGGTTAGTCCTTCTTCTTGGAGGATTGGGATGTTCCTGATGGGTCTTGCACCCCATCTGAGGCTTTTGGACCTGGGCATCCCTTGGTTTGGCCTAAGGTTTCCTCTGGCTTGAATTCCCTCGTCCCTAAGTATTCTGAGGCTGGACCTGGGAAGTACTTGGGGCTGAGTTCTTTCTCAGATTCCCTCCGTTCTAAACATTCTTTGGTTGAGCCTTAGACTTGTTCGAAGGGGAGTTTGTCTGGGCCTGAGTGTTCCTGGGCTTAGCCTTGGGCTTTCCCTAGTCCGTCTTCCTTGGCTCCTGATGAAATTTCTTGGCCTTTCCCTTTGGTTTTGGCCTTGATCCTTTAGTCAGTTGTTCAACGGATTCAGAGGACTTTCCCTCGTTCACTGAGTCGTTATCCTGATGAGCAATACCTTTGCCTTTGTCATCAGTTTTGGCAGGGACAAACACCACATTAGAGTTGCTGCCTAAAGCACCTCTGTTTCTGTCCTGAGAGTTCTTCGGGTCAAAACCCAACCCAACCCCACTTTAGCACCATCAGTCTGCTTGGAGATCATTGTTAACTCATCAACCACCTGGGCTGATTTGCATAATTTCTCCAGCTGATGAGTCAGGTGCTCATTTTTCTTTCTCAGGGACTCAATTTTAGTGATGTATGGAAGCCCCAGCTGATGGTCAGCAACCTCCCTTGCACAGCGCTCAAGATGATGAGCAGCATTCTCAGCCCTGAGGTGAATATGCCACTTAGCATCGACCATCTCATGCATGACGATCCGCTCAACCTCCAACTGTTCCTGAATTAGGAACCGATCAATCTCACAAGAGTTAGTGAGTGAGGTATTGAGGGCTCTAATTCTTTCAACCACAAAGTGAACTCCTTCATTCCCATTTTGGGCATTCAGAAGCTCTTCTTGGTATCTCTCACTAATCTCAGTGCCTCATCAGTATCTCTCACTTTGAGTATCTTAGTGAGACGGGTGTTTTCACTACTCAGTTCAGGATTCACATTCATTGTGTGAGTATGGGTCTCCCGAATCCTTGAGAAATCGACCATCAATTACTCTAAGTCGAGTTGAAGGTCGAGATCTCTAGCTGAGTCTGAGCTAAGCTCAGGTGCGTGATCAAGAGAAGAGGCAGAAGAACATACCTCATCATCTGCCATCAGCCAGAGGTCATCATACTCCTCATCGGAGAAGAGATCAGGGGATTGGCATCCTGGGCCATCTGAATTTGAGGAATCCTCAGCAAGCATAGCTCTTCGATCTTAAGCCTTGATATCTCTCTTTGCTCTCCGATCTTCTCTATCATGATTACTGAGCTCCAGGCTATCATATTGATAGTGCCCGGTCTTCTTGCACTGATAGCATTGATCTGCATCACTAGCACCCGGTTTATCAGTATAATGCTTACCATCAGAATCCCTCCAGCTCCCTGAGGTTCTTTCTTGCTTGGAGCTGGATCTTCTGGGTTCTTATTCATCTCTCCTTCTGGAGCTTCTCTCTTCCTTCCAGCGCTCAGGCTCATCACGATCTCTCCTGGAGTCTGAGCCCCTCCTCTATTCCCTCCGGGGACTCGACCTCCTGTGGCTAGCATATCTCCGGTCCCTGGAATCAGTATAAAATTTCTTATACCGGCCAAATTGGGAGTTGAGCTTCTCAAACCTCTGGGCCATTAGGCTGTACTCGGCGGCTAGCTCATCTCCTTTAGGGACTTCCATCCTGATCCAGCCTCAGGCTTAGGAGTGACCTTAAGAGTAATGCTCTTTTCCTTCTCAGGCATCCTCACCTCAGTAGTATCCTCACTGACCTCACCCTTCTTTTTCCTCTTATCGAGGTCGAACTCAAGAGCCTTTAACTCTGAGAAGAGATGAGTGTGAAAAACACTCGTAAGGTCCTGAGTGCTTTTCAACATGATAAAATGATTAGGGTCATAATTGCATGTTTTTGCATCCATTTCTATATGGTTTTGATTTGCTTCTGTTCATATTTGACCCTAATATGGTATAAATTGTGCTATTAACCCTTTTTGGCTAGAAAGTCGTGATTGTAGGAAAAAAGGAGCAAAACGAGGAAGAAACGAGCAAGATTGAGAAAAGTCCAAATTTTGGAGTTGAACAAATAAAGAAATTAATATTCCATGTCGTAGAACTTGAAGAGAGGAGCACAACGAAAGAAGAATCGAGTCAGTCAGAGTTCTAGAGCTTAAGATATGACAAAAAATGAGGAAGTCGCGCATAGACCGATGCTAAGTGTCTCGCTCGACAGGACCTCTTCATCGATCGGCAGCCATCGATCGACCGGAACCTTGGAATGGCAGCCTCCACGCGACTAACCGTGCGACCATCGTTGGTCGACAGGCGGCCAGCTCTTGTGCGACAAAAGCGCACCCGCGCGACCAAGCTGTCGACATTGGTCGACAGCCACCCAGCTCTTGGACGACAGAAATGAAAAATGTCCAAAATTTCAGGGCTATTTTTGTATTTTCGCGTGTTTTAATGAAGGGCATCTTAGTCAATGATCCAAGGGTACTATATATACTTCCATCTCAGATTTTTAAAGGGACTTTTATCATTTTCTTAGATTCACTTACATCATCATATTCTCTCACTAGATTAGGAGAAGTTAGAGGTAGTTTCCAATTGGGTGTTCTTAGATTTCCATTCACGATTACTTTCGATCTACCGCACGGATCTTCAATTTGTTTTCTCCTACATTCTTATTAAAGCTAAAGCTACAATTCTACCGTTCGATTTTCAATATCTATTGTCGAATCATCTTATTACTTCTAGAGGTAATTTTGTATCTTTTCAATTTCATTGTAATAGGTAAATTCTTGTATACTCTTTACAATTCCTGCATAATGATGAATGTAGTTACTTCAATTTCTCTTTTGATTACCAAATTAGCCATGGGCTAATTCCTTAGTGTGTTAGTGTATGACTCATATTGAGTAATGTGGTGTTTATGTTGACCTTATGAATGCTTGAGATGTTGTATGATCAATTCTCTATTTTGATGGTTAGTATGAATGCTTATTATGCATATTTGATTGTATAGGCCATTAGGATTTAGTCTCATACGAGAGTTGGTCTATTTTCCTAAATCTTCTTGTTATTAGGCCATTGCATGCTAAGTGTTTGTTAAAATTCCTAAGATAGTGAGAATTACCTTAGTGAATTGGAAAGACAATTAGAGGCTCTTATGTGTATTTAGGGAGACCTATGCATGTTAGAGTGGCTTGCCTATTGGTTGTACAATACCTCAATGCATGAGTAAGTGATACTTCACCATATGAAACATAGGATAGTACACTAATACACCTCTCACACAACTTGCTCACTTTGAAACCCAAGGTGATAGGTAGTTTACTTGTTTGACGCACTTGTAGACATAGATACCATATTCCCTTTACTTGCTTTGTGAATTCGATTTTGAACATTAATCTTACCTTACAATCACCCCTCTCCCTGTGTTCGATAAAATATAAATTTGGTCAAACTTGCTGTGAAAATAACGATCGTGTACACTTGCACGTAGACACCTTTTGACTAAACAAGTTTTTGGTGCCATTGCCGGGGAGAAGGCAAGTTTGCTTGGTAATTAGATTTTTGTTCTTTGTTTTCGATTTTGTCCTATTTCATGTGAGAGCTTTGATAGTTGTTTCTTTCTAAGTGTATGCACACAAGAAGTCAAGGGGGAGATCTTCTACCTTTTGAATCGGATCTTGAGAATAGCATACGAAGAAGAAGGAGAGATGCTCGATTGAATCAAAACAATATGGAGAATAATATGAATGAAGCTGGAGATGAGATAAGAGAGGAAGAACCATTGAGAGGACAAGTGCATCAAGGAGAGGAGAATCTAGCTCAAAGGGAGGTTCCACTCCAACCACAACCTATACCACACCAATACCCACCATATCCACCGCCAAATCAACCGTACTACCCACCTCAATATCCTAATTACCCAAATTATCCAATGAACCAACCATACTACCCACCACCACCACATAATTACCCATACTATCCATATCCACCACCACCTCAACACTAAAGACTACAAATCATAAACCCACCTCAAAACCATGAACCATTGCTGCGAGACTGTTTTGAGCCGAGAGTTAATGAGCAATATGATGGAATAGAAAGACCTTCAATTGATGCTGAAAAGTTTGAGCTTAATATGAATCTTTTGAAGGTGTTAAAGGAGTCTCCTTTTGAAGGATTGAGTGATCGAGAAGACCCAAATGCTCACCTTAATAACTTTGTGGAGATATGCGATACGATCAAGTACAAAGGGATGTCGGATAGTGAGAAGAAGCTCCGTTTCTTCAATTTTACATTGACTGGAAGAGCAAAAGCATGGATTCGATCTATGAATCCTAAAGCTGCCACATGGGAGGAGTTGAGCTCCCAATTTCTTAAGAAATTTTACCCTCCATCAAAGATGTTAAAGGCAAGGGAAGAGATAAAGAATTTCCAACAAAAGGCGAGAGAAACCATATCTAGTGCATGGGAGAGGTACCAAACGTTGTTGTTGGCTTGTCCTCAACACGGTTTGAAGGATGAAGATATACTTTTGACTTTTACAATTGGATTGCATGAAGGAGACAAGAATTACTTGAATTCTTGTGCTGGAGGTTCGGTTTGGACAAAGACCGTCCATCAAGTCAATGAGATCATTGAAAACATCACTGGAAATGATGCTTTCCAAAGAGAAGCTAATAGTGGAACGGGTGATCGAGTTGCTCTTCTAGAGGAAAAAATGAAAAATGTGATAAATTTGGTCTATGGAGGCCAAAACCAAAACCAAGCTCCAGCTCCTATGCAAGTAAATGTTGTTGAAAGTCTTCCTCCTACTACTATCTCTACTCAACAAGAAGTGAATTATATGGGTCCTCCTCAATACAACAATTCTTTTCCAAACAATCAAAGGTCATTTGTTGCTCTACCTTTTAGACAACAAGGAAGTCCATTTCCGAATCAAGGAAATTCTCCTTACAACCCTAATAGAAGGCACGAGAATTTTTCGTACTCAAATCCTAAGGGGGCAATCCAATTGCCACCCGGGATTGATCCGGGGTCAATGCCGCCTAACAATGAGGGTAAGGGGAGTGTAGAAGACACCTTGGCGTTGATTTTGAAGAATATGGAAGATATGAGAGCGGAATTTAGAAAGATGAATAGTGAGGTGAACAAAAAGTTTGATGACTTGTGTGCTTCACAAGGAAATCAAATCAAGAGCTTGGAATTTCAAATGGGGCAAATTGCTTCATCCTTAAGCCCACAAGTGAATAAAGGTAAGTTCCCTTCCACAACCGAAATTAACCCTCGTGAGCATTGTAATTCAATTTCGTGTGTAGAGGTTGCTAAGGAGGTGGTAGGGAATGATCCTTTGAAATTGTTTCATGACGAGATAGTGGAGGAAGCATTTTGTAGTAAGAATGTGAAATTGGTGAAGGGTAGTGAAAAAGGCTTGGGGGTAGAAGAGAGAGTTAAGGAAAAAGAAGTGAAAGAGAAAGGGAAAATAGAATTAGGGGGTGAGGTTAGATTGGAGGAAGAAGGGATGGTGGATGAGAAGGAGAAGGTGGAAATTTAAAAGAGAGTTAAAGAAGGGCTTGATGAAAGGTTCAAGAAATTTCTTGATTTGTTTACAAAGTTGTATGCTAATATGCCTTTCAAAGAGGCTATTGAGCAAATGCCTACTTATACAAGGTTTTTGAAAGATCTCATGTCGAAGAAGAAGAAAAAAGAGCCTGAAATTGTCAAACTCACTCAAGAGAGTAGCAAGCTTATCATGAAGCATCTTCCAAAAAAACTCAAGGATCCGGGCTGTTTTGCTTTGGATTGCCAAATTGAAGGAAGCAAGGTTATTAAGGCTTTATGCGATCTTGGGGCTAGTGTGAATGTGATGCCCTTATCTATAGCTCAAAGGCTTGGATTAAAGGACATGAGGCCCATGTCAAGTAATCTTCTTATGGCGGATAATTCAAAGGTGCAACCGAGAGGAATAGTGGAATATGTTGTTGTTCAAATTGGCAAGTTCTTATATCCGGTTGATTTTGTGATTTTAGATGTAGAGGAGGACAAGCATATTCCTCTAATTCTTGGGAGACCTTTCCTTGCAACTTCGGATGCATTGATCAATATTCAAAAAGGAGAGGTTACCTTGAGGATGAATGATGAGAGAAATACATTCTCTATCTATGATTCTTCAATGAGTTCCCCAAGAGTGGAGGGTGAAAATGCAAGTAGGGTGATGAGAACTTGTAATTTTGAGAATGAAGTAAGTGAAGAGATTCTCTTTGAAAAGAAGAAAAAAGTGAATGAAGATAAGGGGGCGAAACAATTGGTGAAGAAAGCTTGTTTTTGGAGGAGAAAATTGAGTGATGTAAGTCACTCATCCCTCCTTGATCTTGATGTTACTTGAGCTTTAAGAGTCGTCCGGCTAGGGGACGTTAAATCCAAGCGCTAGATGGGAGGCAACCCATCTGTATCCTTTATTTCTTTTGATTTTAATTTTGATTTGATTGATTTTTGTGTTGGAATGGAAGCATGAGGTTATTTAGTATTTTTGGCCAATTTCTTATGATAATTGCTTGTTGATTTTGAGCTTATTTGGTTAGGAATAGATTGAGGAGTGAATTTTTGATACAATCTTGATGAATACTTGGTTTTTGAGTTGAGAGTTAGTGATTAATTGGTTTTATGTGCTAGCAAATTTGTAATTTACCACTTTTCCAAACTTTATTAGGATTTACAATCCGAAAAAGTTTGGGGGGTGTGTTCGTTTTAAATTCCCTCAATTTGCTACCATATTTGATTCATGTTGTTGATATTCTTGTGATATTTTGAGTGTTAAGTGAAGTTGTGTAGGAAAAGTACAAGGAAAAAAAGATGAAAAAGGTGAAAAAATTGAAAATTTTCGAAGAAGAAATTGAAGGCCCAGGTCGACAGCACCCAGAGCTGTGGTCGACAGCTCTCGCGCGACCACATCCCTGGAACGGCAGGCATTGCACGACTGAGCCCGCGACTAGCTTGGTCGACAGGCTAACAGTTCTTGTCTGACAGGGATACATTCGCGCGACCAAGCTGCCGAGAAGCTTGGTCGACAGGCTAACAGCTCATGGTCGTGCGGTGTTCGAAAATTTCGGATTTTCAAGTTTTTGGTCAAACTTTGACTACAATTTCCAAGGTAAGCATACTATTTCTCTACCCTTTTAAATACACTCTTACACACACAAACACACACTTAATCACAAGAGTCTTGCATATCTCTCTCTCAAAACTCACGGAAAAAAAGGGGAAGAAGAAGAGAAAATTTTACTTCTCCAATTTTTTATCTCCTCTAAGTAAATCCTTCTGCTGGTACGTTCATCTCACTCTCCTCTATCTATCTCTTATATTTTTATAAGAATTCCATGGTTGCATTGATAAGAATTTGAAATTGAATATCTAGGGTTCATGAGCATGTAAATTGGGGTTTTTCAAATTTCTTGAGTTTTCATGAAATTGATGATGCATTTATACTACATTGTTGATGGGTAATCCATTGGGAGCCCAATTGCATGACAATTTTGTGTATTATGAGCTTAATTGATGATTGAAATTTTGGGGGTAGGCATAGTGACGGGATTTTGAGTATATTGTGCTTCAATTTGATTTCTATCATGATTTTGTGCATAATGTTATCATTTGTGAGTTATATTGATTCTAGTATGGATTTAATTGCTTAATTCATGAAGAGATTGTGCTTATGGGATATTTATTGAGTATGGCATTAGCATAAAAGATGATGATGCATGAGTATTTCCTTTTATTGAGAACCTACCTTTTCAATTTTGGTCTCCTATGTGCTTGAGGATTGATTATTTTATATTTCATCATATGCTTTTGTTCACATGAGGAATTTTGTAGGAAGAATAAGAAAGGAAAAGGAAAAGCTTCGAGTTCCTCCACTAATAAGAAGTGGAATGATCCCGCTTTGGAGGAAGCGTGTTTAAAGAGTTGTGGAGACAAGCCTTCTAATCATCAAATCTACTTCGGAGATAAAGCAAACTACTTCAAAGTCTTTGAGCTTGTGTGGAATATCGATTTCTACATGGGTAGATACTTCGACAAGAGGGTTACAACAATGTGTAATTTTGGCGATGATGTAGAAGCTATGTTTGAAAGAATAGGTTGGAAAGGCTTACTCACCATACCTTGCTATGAGATTAATGAAGATTTATGTATAGAGTTTTTGAGCAAATTAGACATAAGAGAGGTTGATGGAGTTCCAACCAAAGTCAAATTCCGGAATGACAATGTGGATTATGCCCTAACAACCGATCAAATCAACCCAAGTTTTGGTTGTGAGGAGAATGTGCGAAGGCAGAATTTCTATGCTTGGGAGAGGTTCACCCGTGCTCAAGAAACTTGGGACTTGATAAGTAAGAATGGAGGTCGATATGTGGCTCATAGCTCGAGAGCCTCCAACATTGCTAATCCTATCTTAGCATATGTGCACAAGATCTTAGCAAACACTGCTTTTGCTAGAGTTGAGGGGAGCCGAGTTAGGAGTGAGGAATTGTTTATTCTTCACTCGATGTTGACATCCAAGAAGGCGGATTTTGGTGCCTATCTACTCAAAAATTTCAGCCAACAAATCACACGGGCGAATTGTGCTTATGCAGGTATAATTACTCATATCGTTCAAAAGGTGAGTCATTCAAGAGGGAGAGTGGTTTGTGAAGGAGAGCCTCTTGATTTGGAACACATGGTCAGGTCAAAGATATATAAGAGAAAAGCGAACACTATTTGCTTCATCGGCACCAATATAAGTGACCTCTTTCCTTTACTTGACTATGATCTTTTGACGGTAACAAAGAATGAGAACTTGAAGCTCAACTCTCCTTTGCACCTGCAAGTTAAGGAAGAATTCAATAGGAGGGCATTCAAAAGACCAAGGAGTGAATCGATCTCTCAACCTCAAGAGGAAGCACAATCCAATGCAAGAGGAGTATTATGGGCAAAAGGCTTACTAGAATCAAGGGGGTGGACATGTGTTTGAAGTATTGACTTATGATGAATGGGGCCACGAGGTACGATCTTTGAGGACTGATGTGGACGATCTTAGGAATGACTATTCCTTCCTTCGATCGGATATGACTAGATTGACTGATAGTTATCATCGCCTCAACAACACCGTGGATACCATCAATCAAAATGTGAACACTATGTCCAACAATATGGAAGAGATCCTCGAAGCCCAACGAGTTATGATGCAGTGGCACATCAATGAGCGACACTTCACTCATCCTCGTTATCCTCCTTCGTGAAGTGATGATTTCTATCTAACTTCATAAGGATGGGTAACTCATTCTTAACTCTATCTCTTGCTTCTATTCCGAATTCTTAGTTTTAATTTGGTTTTTAATGATATTGCTTGATGTTTGTGATACTTTTTAAATAGTTTTCTTTTAGTATTTTGCTTGTGATGGATATTGATGACTATGGATCTTATTGCTATTGTTAGATTGATTTTTGGAAGTATTCTTATTCTTTGATGTCTATTCTATTGAATGAGCCCTTGTTTTGCTTGTTCATTTTTTAGATTATTGTTGTTTACTTTGAGTAGTGAATGCATGAGATATGTTTATTGTTGTGTGGATGAGTTGATAGTCTTGATTAGTGTAATGGAATGATCTCTTGATTCTTGTTGATCTTTGATACGTTTGATTCCATGATTCTTGAGATTTCATTGATATGAGCATATTTGATATGATTTGAGTCTTGATCACCCAACCCGTGAGGTTTTGAGCCATTTATGCCCGTTTCAATCTTGAACGGTTGACATTTTCTTTGATGTGAGTTCCACACACTTGCATTATACTCTAGAACTTGGCTTTAGTCTTATTCGAGGCTACATTAGATAAGGATTTCACATTAGATGATATGAGGCATTTTCTTTGATTTATATTGAGTCACTTAGCCCTATGAGCCTACCATTGATATTGATATCCTTTGCTACCCATTTTGTGCTTATAATCCTTTCATTTGGCTAACCACACTTTAAACTATTTTCCTTCCTTTTTGGAACTCTCTTGTCCTTATGATTAGTAGAGTGAAAAGAAGGAAGGAAGATTGGTGATATGATGAAGAAATTGGTGGCCAAGGTTGAAAGATATTCAAGTATGCAAGGATTGATGAGAAAATATTCAAAGGCAAGTGTTTGAAAGAAATTGAAAAAGGTTGAGTTTTGATGAAAATTTGGTCAAGTTTGACTTTAGTGATGTGAGTAAGATCACAATTTGTTATAAGGGAAGATTGATACTTAGAAGTGTGATTTGGAAAGAGCATGAAGATGAGATTGCTATTTGTAAGAAGATATGATCTATGTTGATTCCTTCTATGCTTTACTAATCATACTTAGTCACTTTTATCCATATGATCCTTCCCTACCAAAGAGCCAACATTACAACATCTAAAAGTCCTCATTGATGTGTGATTGAATTGTCATTTCAAGTGGTGGAGAATGTAGACTTGAGCCAAGCTTATGGTAGTATGTGTATGTGGTGTGATGTATGAGAGAGCCTAAACACTTGACGGTTGAGCTAAACACTTATCTTGTGAGGATCATGACTCATTGATTTGAAATTGTGCTTATTGATTTGATTTTGATAGTTGATTGGATGATATTGTATTTTAGATTTGCTAGATATTGGGTGATGATTCTATGGCATTGATCTTGTGCTTGATGCTTCATACATACAATTATTCCCCTATCTTATCGCTTCGTTGCTCGAGGACAAGCAATAATCTAGTTTGGGGGTGTGATTAGGGTCATAATTGCATGTTTTTGCATCCATTTCTATATGGTTTTGATGTTCTTATGTTCATATTTGACCCTAATATGGTATAAATTGTGCTATTAACCCTTTTTGGCTAGAAAGTTGTGATTGTAGGCAAAAATGAGCAAAACGAGGAAGAAATGAGCAAGATTGAGAAAAGTCCGAATTTTGGAGTTGAGCGAAATAAAGAAATTAATATTCCATGTCGTAGAGCTTGAAGAGAGGGTCACAACGAAAGAAGAATCGAGTCAATCGGAGTTCTATAGCTCAAGATATGATAAAAACGAGGAAGTCGCGCATCGACCGACGCTAAGTGTCTCGCTCGACAGGACCTCTTCATCGATCGGCAGCCATCGCGCGCCCGGAACCCTGGAACGGCAGCCTCCGCGCGACTAACCGTGCGACCATCGTTGGTCAACAGGCGGCCAGCTCTTGTGCGATAAAAGTGCACCCGCGCGACCAAGCTGTCGACCATGGTCGACAGCCACTCAGCTCTTGGACGACAGAAGTGAAAAATGTTCGAAATTTCAGGGCTATTTTCGTATTTTCTTGTGTTTTAATGAAGGGCATATTAGTCAATGATCCAAGGGTACTATATATACTTCCATCTCAGATTTTCAAAGGGACTTTTATCATTTTCTTAGATTCACTTACATCATCATATTCTCTCACTAGATTAGGAGAAGTTAGAGGTAGTTTCCAATTGGGTGTTCTTAGATTTCCATTCACGATTTCTACGATTACTTTCGATCTACCACACGGATCTTCAATCCGTTTTCTCCTGCATTCTTATTATAGCTAAAGCTTCTACTCTACCATTCGATTTTCAATTTCTATTGTCGGATCATCTTTTAGCTTCTAGAGGTAATTTTGTATCTTTTCAATTTCATTGTAATAGGTAAATTCTTGTATACTCTTTACAATTCCTGCATAATGATGAATGTAGTTACTTCAATTTCTCTTTTGATTACCAAATTAGCCATGGGCTAATTCCTTAGTGTGTTAGTGTATGACTCCTATGGAGTAATGTGGTGTTTATGTTGACCTTATGAATGCTTGAGATGTTGTATGATCAATTCTCTATTTTGATGGTTAGTATGAATGCTTATTATGCATAATTGTTTGTATGGGCCATTAGGATTTAGTCTCATATGAGAGTTGGTCTATTTTCCTAAATCTTCTTGTTATTAGGCCATTGCATGCTAAGTGTTTGTTAAAATTCCTAAGATAGTGAGAATTACCTTAGTGAATTGGAGAGACAATTAGAGGCTCTTATATGTATTTAGGGAGACCTATGCATGTTAGAGTGACTTGCCTATTGGTTGTACAATACCTCAATGCATGAGTAAGTGATACTTCACCACATGAAACATAGGATAGTACACTAATACACCTCTCACACAACTTGCTCACTTTGCAACCCAAGGTGATATGTAGTTTACTTGTTTGACGCACTTGTAGACATAGATACCATATTCCCTTTACTTGCTTTGTGAATTCGATTTCGAACATTAATCTTACCTTACAATCACCCCTCTCCCTGTGTTCGATAAAATATAAACTTGGTCAAACTTGCTGCGACAATAACGATCGTGTACACTTGCAAGTAGACACCTTTTGACTAAACATAACATCATTATCCCATCTTTTAGGGAGATAATTCAAGATTTTCGAGGACACCTCCTTCTTGGGAAACTCCTTCCCAAGTGTTGCCAGCTCGTTCATCAACTTAATGAAACGAGACTCCATCTGGTCAATCAACTCTCCATCAAGCATCCTGAAGCTTTCAAACTTCCTGATCGCCAGGTCTCTCTTGTTCTACTTGATCTTCTCAGATCCTTCACTCATCTCTGCCAGAGCATCCCAAATCTCTTTAGTAGTCTTCAGATGCATCAGCCTTACTGAATTCTCGAAAGAAATAGTATGGAGTATAATATTCTTAGCAACATTATCCAGTCCGATTTACTTAATCTGGTCAGATGTAAGCGCAGACCTCTCCACAGGCTCTTCTCCCACCTGAGGAACTAGCACACCTCCGGAAACGGGCCAGGTGATGGAGCAGTTGGTCATGAACGTGAGTGGACCCTCCCCGATCACCTTGTACATCTGATCATGGATAGAGTGAAGATGGGCAAGAATCTTGAATTTCGAATAATCATAATTAGTAACAGAGGATTCTGGAAGATTGCCTTCAAGGTGCTTAGAAGATGCCATGATATGCAGTTTTTAGAAACAAGATATAGCTCAGGCAGACCACCAAAAGTTTCTCCTCAGAAACTGTTGGTACTCAAAGTCAGTGGTCTTTTGAACCACTACTCTAATACCACTTGTTGGTCCCAAAATGAGTAATAATCAGTGTATGGAGGGATACACTGATATCAGTTTTTCCAAAACTCAGAAAAATACTCTTTCAAACTCAGTTAGGAAGATCCTGATAATTCTCACTGAACTGATGGTCATAGGGACAACAGGGATTGATTAGTCAGGAGACAAATAGGCTGAGTCTAAGTGTTGTTCTCTCGAAAGCTCAGCAGAGATAACTGATTAGGGTCATAATTGCATCTTTTTGCATCCAATTCTATATGCTTTTGGTGTGTTTATGTTCATATTTGACCCTAAATTGATATACTTTGTGCATTTAACCCTCAAAACGAAGAAGAAACGAGCAAGATCAAGAAAAGTCCGGAATTCTTGAGTTGAGACAATTGGTGCAAATGATATATCATGTTGAAGAGCTCGAAGAGAGGGTCACAACGCAAAAAGAATCAAGTCAATCGGAGCTCTAGAACTCAAGATATGAAGAAAATAACTCGCTAGGCAGCACGTCAACGCGGATCGCGCGGATTCGTTCTGGAACGGCAGACGAACGCTCGCGCTCGTGATCACGATTGGCAGGGTTCACGCCTGGGTTCGGCAGCTTGCAAAAGCGCACGATCCCACTGCAGATCACGATCGGCAGCCTCCAAGCTCACGTTCGGTAGCAGTGTTAAAAATCTAAAATTTCAGGGCTATTTTCGTATTTTTGCGCGTTTAATGAAAGGCACTTTGGACTAAACATTATGGGCACTATAAATACTCCAAGGATCAGATTCTCAAGGCATCTTCATCTTAATCATAATTCCAAGTTCTTAGATTAGATTAGAGAGAGAATTAGGTAGTTACTTAGTGGGTTCTTAGTTAGATTCAATTTTCTTTCTTCAATAACTTTTGATCCGTCCGTCAGATTTTCGATCTGTTTGTTCCTGCATTCTCCTCTCGATTCAAGCTAAATTTCTACGGTTCAGTATTGTATTTTGCATTTTTGATTTAGAGATAGCTTTTCAAGGTTTGATGCTTGTATTTCCATTCATCTACTTATGGTAAGTTTTCCTTTAATTATCTTGTTGTAGTTCTTAATCATGATGATTAGATTGTTAATTGTTGATTTTCAATTCCAATTAGCCACGGGCTAATTCCTTGTTGCATGGTTGTATGAATACTATGGTGAATTTAGTCTCTTGTTAATCCTATGCATGAATTAGTGATCTTGTTGGATTAGTTCTCTTATTAATGACTTGTATGAATGCTTGGGATGTTAAATTGGATTGAATGGCTTATATGTTTTAGCAATGAAATGAGAATTGAGCTATAAGAACTTTATGCATACCAAGTGTTTGATATTTGGCTTGTATGACCAATGAGAATTGCATATTAGCCTAAGACCTCTTAATTGGAGTGTTGGAAGTTGTAGAGAGATCTAGACATCCAATAGAGCCCTTACTTTGTGTTGTAGAGAGATCTAGACACTAGTTGGCTTGACTAAGACACCAAGAGACCTTTTACATGCTAGGATGGATAGGATTCTAGAGGAACTATAGTAGGATTACTTCCATGTACACTTCACACTTGCTCACTTCTTTGAGGTGATAGTTAGGATTTACTTTGCTTTGCCATAGTAGATAGAATCCTTGATGGTTTTCTTGCTTTCCTAGCTATTAGCCTTTTGTGAACACTCAATACTTGCTTGATATCGCATCGTTTCCCTGTGTTCGATATTTAACTTGGTTAACTTGCCACGACCACAATGACCACGTACACTTGCGTGGAAATCATACACGATTTTGGCAAACAAGTTTTTGGCGTTGTTGCCGGGGAGATGGCTAGTTTGTTTGGTTGTTTGATTTTGTTCTTTGTTTTCGATTTTTTTGCATTTTTGTGTGAGAGTTAAAATGTTGTTGTTGGATTTTTTTGTTGTTTTTGTTATTGTCAATTTTTGTAACTATTTTTGGTGATGTGTGTTTATATGTCTTTTCTTTGTTTCTTTGTGTGTTCCTAATCATTCTTGGTGAGTGTTGATACTTGCTTTTTTTTTTTTTTTGTAGGAGTGAGCTAAATGGAGATGGGTGAATACAACAATTACTCGTATTTCCCACAAGACATATATCCTCCTAATTTTTATACCTATCAACCTTACCCATATCAACCACCACCTCTACAAGAAGATCCTTATCCTTCCAATTCCTACTCTTATGAGGATCCATATTCCTACACATTACCCTCTCCTATTCCTTCAAATCATGAAGAAGCTCCTCAAAGCCATATTAATGATACTTTAGTTTACATCCTAAATCAACTTGAAGAAATTCGAAAGGATGCCAAAAGAAGTTTTGAGGAGACTAATGAGAAGTTTGATAAATTGTTCAAATCTTGAGGAGATCAAATTAAGAGCTTAGAGCTCCAAGTGGAGCACTTGGCAAAACAAGCCCAAGAGATTTGTGAAGCAAAGTTGGAGGAGGAAGATGGGGGTAATGTAGATGATTCAAGAGGAGGAAAGGAAGATGATCAAGAAGAGGAAGATAAATGTCCACTCATGGACTTGAGCTTAATGGAAAAAGAACAACAAAATAAAGTGGAGGAGGAGCCTACAAATGAAATAAGCATTTCTCTACCCCTAGACTCTTTAACTTATGCTTTAATTGATAATGTTGTTCATTGTGAATATGTCTTACCTCTTGATATAATTGATTATAAGCTTGAATTGAAAATCTTCTTTAATATTTGTTATAGTAGGAGATGGGGGTGGATTGATATGATAAGAAAAGAGGAAAGTTTGTGTGCTTACATGTATAAAATAAAAAGGAAAGTAGGTGTATGAGGTAGAAATCCTACTTGTTTCCTTGATTTTGAAGCTATGAGATTGTTATATGATGGGGCGAAGGCCAAATATCCTTGGCCATTTAGCTAACATTGGTGTCATCCGGCTAGGGGACGTTAAATCCAAGCGCTAGATGGGAGGCAACCCATCCTTAAAAATGTTGCTTGTTTTGTTGTTTGTTTGGTCGTTAGATATTTTGTTTGCTGGTTGTTTTCATGAAGGAATTGGAAGCTTAGGGATGTGTTTTGGATTTCTTGAACGTTCATATGAGGTGGTGTATTCTATTACCTTTGTTGGTGCATGTGATTTATCCTAGTTTGGGGGTGTTGCCTCTTGTTATATATGATGATTTCTTGGTTTAGTTGAGCTTATATATGCTTTAGTGGTTCATTGATTCTTTGCAAATCCTATTTTCATCACTCTTTTCCAAACTTTTAGGATCCTTGATCTGAAAAAGTTTGGGGGGGTGTGTTCGTTTTTCAAATTGTAGATTTGCAATGACATTTGTGAGCTCTAGAAAGGTGTGATGAGGAGATTTCTCTTTCTACTTGGCCAAGAAGGGCATTCTCGTGTAAGTGGCAATTCACTCTTCTATTCTTAATCCCAACTCAAGGTATGTTGTTACACTTATCTCTATATGTGCTTCCATTCTTAGGTTTAGTTTGTTTGATTTTAGATTGCTATTTTGAGCTTAATTGTTGATTCTTGTTGTATTGTGCTTTGATTTGTGCATTGCATGATCTTTTCTTCACTCTTTGGCAAACTTTTTAGACCCTTGGTCCAAAAAAGTTTGGGGGGGTGTCTTCATTTCGCAAATCTCATTGGAATGCTATGTTTAGGATGATTTTAGTGCTTTCTTGATGTTTTAGACCATGTGCTTATATGATTACTTGATTTTGCTTGTTGGTTTTAGCCATTGTTGCTTGTTTTGAGTAGTGGACGCATGAGATATGCTTATGGTTGTGTGGATGAGTTGAAAGTTCATGTTGGATGTAGTGGAGTTATGGCTTGATTCTTATCTTGTCTTTTGTGCTATGGATTTGATGATACTTGAGATTTTGATGATATTAACATTTTGAGATGATATGAGTCATGATCACCGTATTCCGTGAGGTTTTGAGCCTATGATGCCCGTTTCAATCTTGAACGGACGATATTTCTTTGATGTGAGTTCCTCACATGTGCATTATACTCTAGAACTTGACTTTGGTCTTGTTTGAGGCTACATTAGACATGCATTGATTTCACATGATATGATTTGAGGCATTTCTTTGATCTATATTGAGTCAATTTGCCCTATGAGCCTACCTTGATATTATTATCCATTGCTCACCATTTTGTGCCTTTAGACCTTTCCTTTGGCTAACCACACTTTAAGCCATTTTCCTTCCTTTTTGGAACTCTCTTGTCCTTATGATTAGTAGAGTGAAAAGAAGGAAGGAAGATTGACGATATGATGAAGAACTTGGTGGCCTAAAGTGGAAGATATGAAGAATTTTATGCATGGATTGAAATTTGTTGAAAAAGGCAAGTGCTAGCAAAGCAGGAGAAAAAGTTTACTTTTGTTGAAAATATGGTCAAGTTGACCTCTGTTTTGAGTATGGCTATTAATTGCAAAGAAAGGGAAGAATGATCTTGAAAGTGTGATTTTGAAGAGCATAAAGAATGTGCACAATTGCATGAAGATGTGAATGACTATTACTTGATTCCTTCTATGCTTTACTAATCATACTTAGTCACTCTTATCCATATCTATCCTTCCCTACCAAAGAGCCAACATTACAACCTTATGAAAGTCCTCATTGATGTGTGAATGACTTGTCATTTCAAGTGGTGGAGAATTTGAGACTTGAGCCAATCTTATGGTAGTATTTGTATCATTGTGTGAAGATTGAGAGAACCTCAAACACTTGAGAGATGAGCTATACACTTCTATGTGAGGATCATAACTTGTTGATTTGAAAATTTGTTCATTGAGTCGATTTTGATTGTTGATTTGATGAAATTGCATTTTAGACTTGTTTGATATTGAGCTATGATTCTATGGCATTTGACTTGTACTTGATGCTTCATTGATACAATTATTCCCCTATCTTATCGCTTCGTTGCTCGAGGACGAGCAACAATCTAGTTTGGGGGTATGATTAGGGTCATAATTGCATCTTTTTGCATCCATTTCTCTATGCTTTTGGTGTTCTTATGTTCATATTTGACCCTAATATGGTATATATTGTGCTATTAACCCTTTTTGGCTAGAAAGTTGTGATTATAGGTGGAAACGAGCAAAACAAGGAAGAAACGAACAAGATCGAGAAAAGTCCGAAATTCTTGATTTGAGCCAATTGGTTCAAATGATATACCATGTTGAAGAGCTCGAAGAGAGGGTCGCAACACAAAAAGAATCGAGTCAATCGGAGCTCTAGAACTCAAGATATGAAGAAAACAACTAGCTAGGCAGCACGTTAACGCGGATCACGTGGATTCATTCTGGAACGGCAGATGACGGCGCGTGCGACCTCGCGCGTGATCGCGGTCGGCAGGAGTTCAGTTGTGGTTCGACAGCAGTTCCGAAATTTCACAATTTCAGGGCTATTTTCGTATTTTTGCGCGTTTTAATGAAGGGCACTTTGGAGTAAACATTGTAGGCACTATAAATACCTCAAGGATTAGATTTTCAAGGTATCTTATTCATTAGTTAGTTCTTAGATTAGTTTAGAGAGAGAATTAGGTAGTTACTTAGTGGGTTCTTAATTAGATTCAATCTTCTTTCTACAATAACTTTTTATCTAGCCATTAGATCTTTAATTCGTTTTTTTCCAATCTAATCTCCATTGAATTTCCTACGTTTCTACAGTTCAATTTCTTATTTCAAGTTGTGGATCAAGACTTAGCAATTTGGAGGTTTGTAGCTTGCATTCAATTCATCTTCTTATGGTAAGAATTCCTTTAATTCTCTTGTTCTAGTTAATAATCAAGATGTTTACATTCTTAATTGCAGTAGTTAGATTCCAATTAGCCGTGGGCTAATACTTTCATGTGTTAGTGTATGACTCCTATGGAGTAATGTGGTGTCTATGTTGATCTTATAAATGCTTGAGATGTTGTATGATCAATTCTCTATTTTGATGGTTTGTATGAATGCTTATATGCATAATTGATAGAATGGGCCATTAGGATTTAGTCTCATACGAGAGTTGGGCTATTTTCCTAAATCTTCTTGTTATTAGGCCAATGCATGCTAAGTGTTTGATAAAATTCCTAAGATAGTGAGAATTATACTTAGTGAATTAGTAAGACAATTAGAGACTTTTATGTGCATTTAGGGAGACCTTTGCATGTTTAAGTGGCTTGCCCGTTGATTGTACAATACCTCATGCATGAGTAAGTGAAACTTCACCACACGAAACATAGGATAGTACACTAACACATCTCTCACACATTTGCTCACTTTGTGAATCAAGGTGATAGGTAGTTTACTAGTTTGACGCACTTGTAGACGATAGATACCTTATCCCTTTACTTGCTTTGTGTTTTTGAATTAAGAACAATGATCTTACCTTAAAATCCGCCGTCTCCCTGTGTTCGATATAATTAAACTTGGTCAAGCTTGCCACAACAATAACAATCGTGTACACTTGCATGTAGACACCGAATAGGCAAACAATAACCCACCTACTGACCGCTTAGGAAGTTAGTCAATTGGATAGCTATCTCAGTAAGCTAGAGTTACGTGCGAAAGTGAGCCCTTAAATTTATACTTATTTTAGTTACTAAAAACTGATTTATGATTGCTTAGAAAATAGTTGTTAAGGCTGGTGCACTGATTATGCTCATGAGAATTGATTTCTCCTAAAATTGTAAAACTTATGCTGAATGATCAAATGCTCGGTTTAAGTATGAATGATATGATCCTGAACAGTAAGTAAATTAGCACACAAGGGTCATTTTTAATGTGGTTCGAAGATAACCAACTCCTACGTCCACAACCTGATTTAACAGGAAGGGATCCTCTTCCACTAAGGATTGGAACTTGTTTTTAATGTGCCACGGTGCACGAGTAGCCTCCTTTCTCTCTTAGGAACTTAACCCCTGGGTGTTTTACAAGTCCTAGTCCTTCTAACCAACCTTCTCACAACTTGAGGGGTTTGGTATTCTAGTTTCCAACTAGTTTTGTCATAATTCTTCTAACAAAAAAATCTAAAGATAGGATTATCACTCTAAGCAATATACAGAATTGAATCCTACTACAACACTAGGGAAATTTAAACTTGCAGAGTGTTGTTTATAGTAAGCATTGAGCACTTGGAGATTTCTTTCATGGAAATTTCCTGTATCTTTGAATGGGTGCAAGGTGTTCTGTATTTATAAGGGAGATTTGAAATAGATCCGTTGGAGGAAATCTTTCCAAATATTCCTATTTTAGGTAGGTGCAGGCTAGCTTATACTCGGTTGACCTTTTCCAATGCTTAATCTGGAAATACTGTAGTCTCCGCCTGCAAATCTGAGACTCATTAAATGCGGCATTAAATGTTCCACAGACTCCGTACGTGCGTGTCGACATTCGATTGACTCTCCATACAAATGGCTAGTTCTTCGATGTGACTTCATGCTTCCTCGTACATTTAAACTCCGAGTATCTTGTTCTTTACTCAGAATACATGTTTATCTTATTTGGAGTCCACTAACATTCTTTTTGTCTCAGGTGTTAACATAAATGTCAACTCCCATTGCATGTGTAACCTTTTCTGTCTGGACTTACTAGTATTAGTTAGCCTGACACTCAGCCCGATTACTTAGATTACACTTGCCTTCATTAGATGAGTCCTGACCTGAGCATGCTTAGATTATACTCAGGAGGATCATCATTTGTGGGAATCTTCAGATTTTCTTCTGGATGAATCTTCAGGTTCTTCAGGACTCAGCTTCAGACCAGATGTCTTCTAGATGAACTCTGATCATCAGGATGGAATGCACTTCTGACCTCAGATCTTTGGGACGTCTCCATCAATCTTCAGTCTTCAATGCGTTCCTCCTGAACTGAATACATGTGAATAGAAAACTATTCTAACCTGACTAATCCTGAACTAACCAATCCTGACCTAACTGTACTTAGGCAAATCATCAAAAGGGTTTTGGGATCTAATCAAATTTCTCAGATTGTCCCAACATGCTCTAATACCACTTGTTGGTCCCTCAGTGGTGAAGGTCTAGGGCGGCGTAAATAGACCTTCTAATAATTTTTTTTTGAACTTTTAAAACAAGGATACTAGAGCCTTCTTAGTATCTAATTTTAAAACAATATACAAGGTTTCGACCAAAGAAGTTACATTTGTAGACAATGAAGTTTACAGCTGTAAGTTTTCCAAAATTAAGAAAAAATAAAATAAACTTGTAGATAACTTTTTAGAGTGATTTTTCACACTTTAAAGTATATTAAAAATCCACTGTGTGTAGCAGAATACTTTTGTATGTTAATGAAAAATAATGTAAACAATGGAGTTTACAGCTGAGTGACTAACAATTCTATAGCTGAAGATTCCAAATTAAGACTTTACAAGTTTTATGCATATGATTTAAAAACAATGGTGCATGTAAATATATAGTATATATGAATTATAATAGAAAATAAAGAACAATACAAGCAATTTATAGTGGTTCAGAGATTACAAAGAGTCCTCCTACATCCACAGCTACACCACTTATGTGCCAAATTCACTAAGATGATTACTTAGATCCTTTTACAAGTGTTTCTCCCTAAGAATTAGCTTTCACTTAGATCACTAATCTAGGTAGAACACTTGACCAATTCACTAAGAATACAAATGACTCACTTAGAGTCTTTTATCTCACAAAGAGAAATATACACTAAGTAGATATTACAACAAAATAAAACAGGTGAGGGAACAACAACAAAAAGTGTTATTGTTTTCTAAGAAAATCCTAACACACTAGTCTATGAATCACAATGTAAAATTTCTCTCAAACTGCTCTCAGAAAGTTTACTAGTAGTAGGTTTGCTCAGTGTTGAATGCTTGAATGCTCGAGTTATTGTTGTTGCTCCTTCTGAAATCTTCCTCTAGTTATAGATGAAGAGATTTGGTTTATCCGTTGGATAAATCAAAATTTTGAATTTTGGATAAGACTCCTTTTACTCTCTATATACCACATTTGTGAGGTGGTCCTCCTCTTCCACTCACTATGGTACTGAATGTACTATTTGTCTTTATTTTGAATTTGAATTTAATCTTCATTAATCCATAAGATATCTTTAGTAATTTCATCTTTATGTACTCTTTAATGAGTGCAAGTTAATGCTTCACTAATCTGAGTGATTAAAAGTCTTCCGACTTCCTCTTCTCTTGATCTTTGTACTTGATTAACCAACAATCTAGCTGTAGATTTGTTATCTGAATACGTTCCCTAGGTATTCATTCAATCAACACTTACTGACACTTATTTTACAACACTTTCTTCCCAAGTGTAGAAAGTTTGTATAGTAATAGTAAGTGCCCGATTAAATTATCAACCCCACGAGATTAGTGGCAAGTGTATTCCTAATACTATGTATCGGCACATGATTGTAGTGTAAACTATCCTGTTCCCAATTAATTAAGTGCAGGAATCTAAAATTAAAATGATTACCTAGATAAAAGAAATTAAATTAAAAGTCAAGAAATCACTAAACAAGACAACTAAAATGACAAGTACTACACAAATAAAGAAAGTTAAATAATATGAGAAAAGTGTGTTCAGGTGTTCTTCATTACGGGGTAACCAATTAATGTTTCGATAAATTCATTTATCTTTTTTGTCAGTCAAAGATAGGAGCAATCACGAAAATATACACATTAAACCGTACTGGATAAGCCTCGGAATAACGCGTCAAATAAATATGTACATTGTTATAGGAATAGTTTATCCTTTCCCACCCGGGTAATCACACGAGTCTAAGAAAAATCCTAGCGTAATTTTCCACTAGTATACTTAGGTGTTTGCCTAAAATGTGTAACACACAAGTGCACGTGATCGTAGTAGGATTAGCAAGGTAACCAAGTTTAATATCGAACACAGGGAGATGTGAGATTGCTAAGTATGATTGTTGTCTAAAATTCGAGACTTAATAAAGCAATAAAAGGGGAATGGTTTCTTATCTACTAACCTTGTCAAGAATAGTAAACTACCTATCACCTTTTTGCAAAAGTGAGCAAGTTGAGAGAACATGCATTAGTGTACTATCCTATGTTTCATATGGTGTTGTATCACTTAATCATGCAATGATCAATTGGATAATCAATTAGGTCAGGCCTCATTAAGGTGCAAAGGTTTCCCTAATAACACATTAAAACTCTAATTGTAGTGCCTATTCACTAAGAGCAATTCTCATTGTCCTAGGAATTTCATCAAACACCTAACATGCATGGCCTAATAATAAGAATATTAAGGGAAAGCTTCAATGGTAGCAAATCTTGCTTAATCCCTAATGGCTCATTCAATAAATTAAGCATGCAAAGTATTCATACATATCATCAATGTAGAGAATCAATCATCCAACGTCTCATAACAATCATAAGATCAACAATAACACCATATTACTCCATAGGCATCATACACCAATGCATAAAAGTATTAGCCCATGGCTAATTTGATATAAAAAGCTTCAATTAAACTAACTACAATCATCCTAACAATGAAAATGAATAGAAATTGCAAAGTCTTACCAATTACAAGAGAAATGGGAAAGCTACTCACTACCTTGAAAATATACCAAACGATCCACCAATGAAAATTACAATTTAATCGGTCAAAACAAAGCTCTTGATTTGACGAGACTGCAGGAATAAACGGTTCAACGATTCGAGCTGTGGATCAAAAGTAATCGACAAAATCGTGTGAAGAAATCTAATGAACACAAATGGTAACTTCCCCTAACTTCTAAGAATCTAAGAAAATGAATTGGAAAGTGAGAGAATGTCCTTGGAAATCTGAGATTGAAGCACTTATAGTATCCTCCATGCATTTACCAAGATACCCTTCATTTAAACGCGCAAAAGACGACTTTAACCCTGAAAATCCAAAAATCAGAAAAACCGTGCGACCAAGGCGTTCACCTGTCGACCATGGTCGACATTTGGCTCATATGCCACGCGAGCCAGAACCCAAGCGTGCGACCAAAGGGGTTCCGATGTCGACCATGCAGCTCGGCTGTCGACCAAGAGCATTTTCGTGCCGATCGATCCTCGACTTCTCATTTTCATCATATCTTGAGTTCTAGAGCTCCGATTGACTTGATTCTTTTTCCGTTGCGACCCTCTTTTCGAAATCTTAGACTTGGTATATCATTTGAACCAATTGGCTTGACTCCAGAAATCCGAACTTTTATCAAACTTGCTCATTTCTTCCTCATTTTGCTCGTTTTCACCTACTATCACAACTTTCTAGTCAAAAAGGGTTAAATGCACAATATATAACATAATAGGGCCAAATATGAACATAAGCACATCAAAACCATATAGAAATGGATGCAAAAAGATGCAATTATGACCCTAATCATAAGGTACTCTCCTTTTGTCCCTTCACTAATTACCTAAAGCTTAATTCAAGCAATTAATGTAGCTTAATGGATTTTCTAATGAAAATTACCCAATTTTTGTTGCGATAATTCAATATTAACTCAAATCATACAATCGAACCCACACCCATATGAAGTAAATGTGCCTACTCAACTCTCGTTGCAACAAACAATCTACTCATATAAATTAAAAGAGTCTAATAAGCAATTGATCAAATAAACCACATTAAGCTAATCATTCACCTCTAATTAGGATAAATTCACAAAATCCCACCACTAACCAATTACTTACATAAATCAAAACACTCAAACACTACAAACTTAGCCAACAATCATCATATCAAAGAAAGCGATAACAAAATAAAAATAATAATCCGTAAACATAGAAAATTAACCAACAAAATGTAAATAAAAGGATTGAAATTACCTATTGGTGTTTAAAATAACTTCAATCTTCAAGAATCACTACTACATTATTGTGTTTGCATAGCTCATCTTAGAAAGCTCATTTGCAAATGAGCTCTCTAAGTGAGCACTTAGAGAGCTCATTTGCTAAATGAGCTTTCCAAGCAAAGATGAGTAAATTCAAAAAAAAAAAAAAAAAGGTCTTAGAAAGCGGTTATAAACTGCTAAGAATAAATAAATAAAAAAAACCAAAAAAATTCTTAGAAAGCGGTTATAAACCGCTGAGAATAAATTTAAAAAAAAAATAGCTTGCACAGCGGTTAAAAACCGCTATGCCCAAAGCGGTTAATGACCGCTTTACCCTTTCACTTAGACAGCGGTTATTAACCGCTAAGGAGCGATTAAAATCGGGCCCAGCAGAAACCCTTTCTTCATTCTCTCCCTCATCCCTCCTAGCAGCGCCTCCTCCTCCACGCCGCCCCCCTCGCCGACCGCCGCCCCTCCTCCACCATTTCCGACGCCGCCGCCTCCGTTGGCATCCCAGTCGCCGCCGTCGCCATCCCACCGATCGAATTTTGAAATTTCATCCCTATTTACTAGGTATGTAATTAATTATTTAATATATATATATGATATATATATATATATGTGATATATATATATATATATAGTTAATCATTTAGATATATGTGATATATATATATATATATATAGTTAATTATTTTTAAATTGCAAATATCCAATTAAATAATAAAAAATAAATCAAATATAATGTTAGAATTTTTTTTAAAGATTGAGAATATTGCACATATATAAAATATGATTTATCGAAATGGATTGACATTAATGCATGATTTCTTATTTAAATTTTTAAATAATATCACATATATTATTTATATATTAGTATATTTGCTAATATATATATAGAATTAGCTAGTAAATAATATTAATTATTATATAAAAATATATATTTATAATTATTGTAAATTATTGATTATTAAATTAATGAATATAAAAATAATGTGTTGTAGTATTTATATATTTTGTAGGTGACTAATTTGAAGAAGAGAGATTAATCATTCTAATCCATTCCCTTCACACTATTACCGTAAGTTCATTTTTTTGTAGTTATAATTATTTTATTTATTAAAAATTGTATGTTATATAAATTTATATATGCGATTATCAATCGATTGAATCCAAATGTAGAATGTAGTTGATAGATATATATGTGATGATCGATGTTCGATTAAATATTTGCATGTAGAATATATAGTTGATGTGGAGTTGATTGAATGTAGTTGATGTGGAGTTGGGGAAATTTGTTGGTTATTTGTTGTAGAATGTGCGTTCCGATTTGATTATTTTATAATTAAATCGGAAATGGATGCACTAGGATCTTGATTAATTGGGGAATATGATAAATCTAAACGAAACTCTACCAAAATTTTTAAAAAATATTAATTTTTAAATAGAATATATGTAGGATCGTACTATATTGAGTCACATTTATACAAGAATCTAAACATGAATATTATGTCATATTGTCTTTTCTATAGGCATATCTAGTTCTATATAGATATGGATCGAAGTGGGTTCGTGCAGATAGATTATCAGATGAGTATAGGAATGGGGTGGAAGAATTTTGTAATCATGCAATCAGATATTGCACCGACAATCGGTACATTCTATGTCCGTGTTGGAAATGTATGAACGGGAAAACGGTTAGTGGTCGGGACAATTTGTTCGGTCACTTGATGATTTATGGTATTGATAAATCATATACCGTTTGGACATGTCATGGTGAGAGAAGAGATGGATGTAGCTCAAGCAGCATAAGAACTGACTTTAGGTTTGTAGACACAATGAATATAGAGAATGTACCGAGTGTTGATACATCTAGTGGAGATGCACCGAGTGTTGATACATCCAGTGGGGATGGGGATAATCTGCAAGATTATCCTAATATGTTAGAGAAGTTAAGAGATGATGCTGGATTACCTCTTTGGCCCGGATGTGAGAAGGCAACAAAACTTTCAGCTGTATTGATATTGTTCAATCTAAAAGCAGCTCATCAATTGACTGATGTGTGCTTCACCGATTTGTTGGAAGCAGTTAGTGGTCTTTTGCCCGATGAGAATGTACTGCCTAAGAGAGCATATGATGCTAAGCAAATGCTCAAGTCCATCGGGCTAACACATCAGAAAATTCATGCTTGCCCCGGTGATTGTATTTTATTTCGGAAGGAGTATGCATGTCTCGATGTGTGTCCCAAGTGTGGGCGGAAGCGATATACGAAAAACCAATCTCCTGCGAAAGTGATGTGGTATTTCCCAATAATACCAAGATTTAGGAGAATGTACAGTAGCACGGTGGATGCTAGAAATTTGACTTGGCATCATGATGATAGAATCAAGGATGGATTGCTAAGATATCCTGCTGATTCACCACAGTGGAAGGCATTCGATGTGAAGTATCCAGAATTTGGCAACGAGCCACGACACTTGCGTCTTGCACTCTCCACAGACGGAATGAATCCCTTTGGTATTCAAAGTACCAACCACAGTACATGGCCAGTGATTCTGATGGTGTATAATCTTTCACCATCTTTGTGCATGAAGCGTACTTATATGATGTTATCTCTGTTGATATCAGGACCCAAACAACCTGGTAATGACATAGATGTGTATCTAGCTCCTTTGATAGAAGACTTGAAGCTGATGTGGGATGAGGGTGTCGATGTGTATGATGCTTGTAGAAATGAGAGTTTCAAGTTGAAGGCCATGTTGTTTGGAACAATCAATGACTTTGCCGCTTATGGGAATCTATCTGGATATAGTGTGAAGGGAGGCGATGCATGTCCTTGTTGTACCACCAACACTGATCACATTCGATTGAGTTATTGTAAGAAGTCTGTATATATGGGACACAAGAGGTAGTTGGACAGATCACATAAGTACAGAAGAATGACTGTTGAATTTAATGGCAAAGTTGAGGGTCATGAAGCACCACGTTTGTTGTCAGGTTCAGATGTGTTGAGTGAGATGAAGAAGGTCGACACACAGTACGAGAAATGATTTGCAAAGAGTGTCCCCACTAGTGGTTGGAAGAAAGAATCAATTTTCTTTCAATTGCCATATTGGAAAGAGTTGTATGTTAGACACTTCATTGATCTTATGCACACTCAGAAGAACGTTTGTGCCAGCTTGCTCAATACTCTATTAGGTGATAAGAAGTCCAAGGATGGTTACAATGCAAGGATGGATATGCTTGAAATGGGAATAAGACCAGAATTGGCACCTCAGAGACGTGAAGATGGATGAGCACCGGACCTACCTCCTGCTGCATACACATTGTCCAAGAATGAGAGAAAAGTGTTTCTTCAAACACTTAAGGATGTGAGAGTACCAGAGGGATATTCGTCCAACATACAGAGACTTGTATCAGATGATGGCGGGAGACTGATGAATATGAAATCGCATGACTATCATGTGATAATGGAGAACTTCTTACCAATTGCCATTCGTTCTATCTTGCCTGAAAATGTGCGCATAACCATAACAAAGTTGTGTTGGTTCTTCAAGGCAATGAGTAGCAAAGTCATTGATCCTAGACTTTTGAGTGGCTTTCAGAAACAGATTGTGGGGACACTTTGTGAGCTTGAAATGTATTTTCCTCCATCATTCTTTGATATAATGGTTCAATTAACCATTCATTTGGTTCAAGAGACAAGAATGTGTGTTCCTGCTCGTATGCGATGGATGTATGGTGTGGAAAGATAAATGAAAGTACTGAAAGGATATGTGAAGAACATGTATCGGCCAGAGGGATGCATTGCAGAACGCTACTTAGTAGAAGAAGCAGTCGAGTACTGGTCCGAGTTTATTCCGAATGTCGATGCAATTGGACTTCCAATTACTCGACAAACCAACAGGACTGAAGGTGAAGGTGTTACCGGTGGTGAACCGGTAAGTGTTAGTATTGAGGAACTAACACGGATGCACATATACGTACTTCACAACACGGTTGACGTGCTTCCTTTTATTGATCTTCACATGCAAGTACTTTCTGAGACATTTTCCTTCAGAGATAGATCGTGGATCGAAGCTGAGCATAACCGGACATTTGTTAACTGGTTCAAGGATTATGTTACAAAGTGTCTGTCACTGGATAAGGAATCTGTGAAAGAAAGAGTTAAGTGGTTGTCCAGAATGCCTGATAGACATGTGTATTCATATAAGTGTTATCTTATTAATGGATATACATTTTATACCAGAGATCATGATGCCACGAGTACAATGCAGAATAGTGGGGTGTCTATTAAAGCAAATGCAGGGGATCAGTCGATTACTACTTATTTTGGACAGATTGTCAATATTTGGGTACTCGACTATGTTGGTCACCGTGAACCCATTTTCGATTGTAGTTGGGTGAGGATTCCTAACGGGGTCCAAGTTGATAATTTTGGGTTAGTACGTGTTGATTTGAAAAATGTGGGATACAAGGATGACTCTTATATAATGGCATGTCAAGCTCAACAAGTTTTCTATGTCCCCGACCCAGTTAACAAGAAATGGTCGATTGTGGTTCTGTCGAACAAGTTTATTGATAGTTACCAGATCAGCGACCACGTCGATGAAGATGTTGACACAATTGATGATCCTTTTCAAAACTTCTCTATTTCTGGGCCCTCTTTCGATGATCCTAACTATCGCCCGTACAAGAGAGTGTTCAGAGAAGGGGATGAATATGGCAACCCAGATCTTGTTAATATTCATGGACATGAACAAGAAAAGTTAACTACAAAACGAAAAAGAAAAACACGTGCTAAAAAGAAATGTAAGATTTTATAATTCATTTTCTATATTGAATGTGATTTCTTTTGTTTAATTCAATGTTATAATTCATTTATTATATTGAATGTGATCTTTTCTGATGTACAGGATCATGTCTTTGCCCGTGCCTGATGATGATTATGGTGATGACATGGATGGAGATTACCATGTATATTTAGGTGATATCGGTGGAGATGAGTGCTCACCCGAGAGGGGTGCAGATGAGACTGCTGCTCCCACGAGTAGCAGTTCTGGAGAAAAGCGTGCGAGGGGTATAGTGACGATGAGCGCTTTAAAGAGACAGCGTGCGAAGGGAAAGATAGTGGAGGTATTTCATTACAATAAAATAGTTCGAAGTATTAATATATATTATTGATCATTTAACCTAATAATATTATGTCATTGTAGCTTTCATTCAATGAGTACGGACAGCCGATTGGAAAGGAGAGTTCGAAGCTGTCACACTACCTTGGGCAAGCAGTTCGAAGATGTGTCCCGATTGTTCTGCTAGCTAATGATTGGCGTAGCCCAACGCTGAATCATATAAAGGAGTCTATTTGGGAAGAGCTACAGGTAAGTTTTATATTTATACTTATTGAACTTATGAAATATATAAAATTTTATATATTTACTGATTTATGAAGTATATATTGTTTATATGTTTACAGGAAACATTTTCTGGTCTAGACCCCAGTAAGAAACCACAAATACTGCAAAAAGCTGGGAATATAGCGAAGAATTTCCGAGCTCAGTTGAGAAAATTAAGTAAAGACACTGTGACTGATACCTACTCCTCTACACCTCCAAAGGATTACATTACTAATCCTATGGTAGCCACACATTGGGAAGAATTCGTTCGATTATCAATGGCTGATGATTTTAAGGTAAAAATAATCAATATCAGTTTATTTATTTATAATGCACGACATTAATGTATTTAATGTATTTCTATGATAATTTAGGCAAGAAGTCGGAGAAATACAGAGTATGCCAAAGGGATGGAGGCGCGATATCGGGGATCCTCCAAAGGATATGCACGTATAAGAGAAGAAATGGTGAGTCGATTACTACTTGATCTTATTACTATTTATATTTAATATATCTAACACAAAAACACGTTTCGTCATTACTGCTGAAGGAAGAAAAGATGAAAGTTAGGGAGACTGACCCTTTCATTAACCGATTCGATATTTTTAAGACTAGCCGACAAACTCCAGATGGGAGTATTCCAGATCCTCGTGCACAGCAAATTGTGGAAACTGGGGTAATTATATATTTCTCGCTTATTGTTTTTTTGAATTACAAACTATATTATATTATTTGACACAAATTATATACTTCAGGAGCGTCTATCTCAAAACTTGACGCCCGAGGACCTCCGTATGATTGGTCCTGATGATCTACTTGCTCGGGCTTACGGTCGTGAGGAGCATCCCGAACGCATGCGCAGCACAGGCTTTGGGATGACGAAGGCAGCATTGACGACGACACCTCGGAGTGAAGTTTCTCTACTTGCAAAATAGGTTGCTGCACTGGCTAGACAGGTAGAGATGTTATCTCAACTACATAATCAAGGGCCATCGTCGAGTACTGGAGCAAGCCATCAGGACAGTTGTCCGACAATGTATTCTGCTGATGCGCCTTCTCCACCTCAAAACATCTCCCAGGTATTTTGTTGTTTGTTTGTTGTAGTTGATGTGAATGAATATGATTTGATTGTTTGTTGTAGTTGATGTGGATGATATGATTTGGTTGTTTGAAGTAGTTGATGTGGATGAATATGATTTGATTGTTTGATATAGTTGATTAATTGGGAGTTTGATAAAATATAAACGAAACTCTGTCGAAATTTTTAAAAAATATTAATCAATGTATATTTTTATAGGAACAGATTGGGACCATGTGATATTTATATTTGGAGAATCCTACACGGTTGGTGGCCACAGGGACGTTACACAGTAGCTCCAGCGGAGTGATTCCTGGTTGTCCTCTCACTCCTGGTTTTCAGAGGGTCACTGTTAATTTGGCTGTTCCGAAAGAGGAGAATTCCCCAGTGCCTCGACCAAATGATGAGGCGACCACTGTCGGGACGGCGATTGGCCACTTTCTAGAATGGCCTATTCACTTGGTCTCATTAACTAAAAAGGTAAAATATATGTTATTAAATTTTTTCTAATTTTTGTTAAACTAACCAATTGCAAATTGATTGTAGAAAATTCGGTCTCCCCAAAAGACGAGGGAGCCGTGTGCTACAATGCTTACAATGCCTACAATGCCCTCACAATCACGACTGGGTTATCCTTTGCAAGGAGACTTCGATCACAGCGACAAACTAATGTCTAGGGTGCACACGCTGGTATCGTCCCCCACTTTTGTTCCTATTGTAGTTTCTTTTAGTTCTTATTTTCATACACTTGGTTGGGAAGACTTTATCCGTGCGAATCAAGTCATGGAAGTACTCAACAATCAGTGGTTGAGCGCGACTACAATTGCTTTTTATCTCAGGTATGTGTTTATTGATTTTTCATATTTAATTCTTCTAGAGGTTTAATTTTCTTTATTTAAATATTAATATGAGTATTTTCATTAATTAAAGATATTTGGGGGAGGTATATCTATCAAGAGATTATGAGGCATCATTGAAGTATTATTTCATCTCCCCCCAAGTGAGTGCCTCCATTGGTAATGACCACGCCCACGATAAGGAGTTGTTTGTGCTACATATGCAAAGATATTCTACGAGAGACCATCTCATTTTTTGGCCTACATATGTGGGGTGAGTACATACAACAAACATGTCATCAACATATTTATTAATATAAACATGCAAATGAAATATACTTTTAATATTTTTATTAAAATGCAGGGCACATTGGTTGTTGGTCGCCGTCAATATGAGATCACTAGAGGTATATTTTATGGATCCAACTCCAAATGGAGTGCATTCTGATCGACCTGAACTTCTGACATTTATGGACTGGTATGTGTTTATTAATTATTTGAATATCATTAAATCATTTTATTTTTAGAATTATATATGTATATGTAATTTTTTTTATTTTTTAATTATAATAATAACAGTGTGATGAGGATGTATCGGACTCGCCTTCCGCCCGAACCATCAAGAACTTTTAGTACCGTTATGTGGAAAAATATTAAGGTATATATACTTTAATTGAAAAAATCTATACTTATTCATGTATTAACTATAATTATTAATTAACAGGTGCCGAGACAGCAAGATAACTTTAGCTGCGCCACTTTTGTATGTCATTATATTGAAGATATAATGACGACTTCTCAAACGATGGTTCCGAACGACGTAAGTAGCTAGTTGGGGCAATTTATTAATATATATATATATATTTCTAATTACATTTTTAATTTTCCAGTTTGTGTATCAACGTCCGCTTCATTCGTACGGAAGGAACAGACTCAAGAAATTCAAATTAGATTGGACCGGGTATTTGTATAATAGGTTTTTACATTATCTAGCATGAATTTTGGTTCGACGATATGTTACTTTTATTTAATTTATGATGATACATTTAATTAGTTATAATTAGTTCTTGTTTTATTAATATATTGGTTTATTTAAAGTATTTTATTTTTGTGAATTTTTATTATTGTATAAATTAATTAAATAGAATTTGTAATATAAAATATATAATATGTAGAATAATTATATATAATATATAATATATAGAATATATATTATATAAAATATATAATATATATAAAATAAAATATATTAATTACAGAAATTAAAAAAAAAAGGCCCTGGATAGCGGTTTGAAACCGCTGTCTAAGA